>JBBDGP010003190.1:0-52500 GCA_037952835.1 Lithobates septentrionalis | reverse complement strand
AAATTGGCCAAAAAAAAAAAAAAAAAAAAAAGGAGCAAAAAACGCAAAATCGCAGCAAAATCACGTGCGCAAAAATCAAAACGCACAGCAAAAAGGCACTGCAGAAACAGATCAAAGGCAAACTGCATAGGTGTGTACCGAGCCTTATGCTAGACACACCAATTCATTTTCAGACCAGAATATTCAGACGAAAAATCTTTGTATATTCGCTGAATGAAAGAATGTTGTTTGAAATTCACTAGTTTTTAACATTCTGTTTTTAAAATCAATGTAATTTCTGAACGAAAACGACATACTCTGTCTGAAAATTCCTTTGACCAAGAAGTTTTCTATTTCCAAATTTTCCCATCACTGTGGTTGAAAACGAACGTCGATTTGACCCCACTAACGATTAGAAAATCGAACAAACGTTCTTAAAATGACTTTTTTTTAAATTTTTTTAAGGAGAACATTGTTTGTTTTTTTAAATAAAAAAAATGTGATCTCTGAATCTGATATTTACCAGATTCACCCTTTAATAGTATATACAGTACATCTCCTCTAATAGTATATTTCCTCTAAGAGATATACAGTATCTCTCTTCTGTAGGGCTGCAACTAACGATTATTTTCATAATCGATTAGTTGGCCGATTATTGTTTCGATTAATCGATTAATAACCTTTAAAAAAAAAAAAGTGTGGTGTATAATTTAGTTAATATGTAAAGTTAAAAAAAAAGGCAATTTATTCTTAAATATCTCTATGCAGTGGTAAATAAAAATAGCCAACTATATGGTTAGGGAGCAAAATATCTAATCCACTCTGAGAATGACACAGAAGAGATATACTGTATATACTATAAGAGGAAATATACTGTATATACTATTAGAGGAGAGATAAGACCATTCGTTCGATTTTCTAATCGTTAGTGGGGTCAAATCGACGTTCATTTTCAACCACAGTAATGGGAAAATTTGGAAATAATAAACTTCTTGGTGAAAGGAATTGTCAGACAGTGTATGTGGTTTTCGTTCAGAAATTACAATTATTTTAAAAACAGAATGTTAAAAACAAGTGAAAATTTCAAACATTCTTTCATTCATCGAATGTACAAAGATTTTTCGTCTGAATATTCTCATCTGAAAATTGATCGGTGTGGCCAGCATAAGTCTCGGTACACACCTATGCAGTTTGCTTTTGATATATTTCTGTAGTGCTCTTTCCTGTGCGTTTTGATTTTTGTGCACGTGATTTTGCTGCGATTAACGTTTTTGCATTTTTTTTGGCGAATTTGTTGGGCAGATTAAAAAACACAAATTGCTGCAAAAACGCATTACATGCTTTTCTGCAGCTTCTCCATTGAAGTATGTTGCGTTAAAAAAAAGTCACTGACGCTTTCCAAATACGCAGTGGCTGAAAAAGCATAGATGTGAACGTGTTTCATAGGAAACCATGTAAATGAACATTAGTCTGTTTCTGCAAAAAGCACCAAAAAACACATAGATGTGAACCAGGTGTAAGACGTTTAGTAACATAATGGGGTTAAAAAAAACGAATATTAGCCCTTTATAGTACAAAAAGAGCAAATAATCAGTACTGTAAGGGGTTCGTTTTTTTTTACTGTAGAACTGTGAAAGAAATAGTTACAGTAGCGATTATTTGCTCTTTTTTACTATAAAGGGCTCATTTTATTTTTTGTTTTTTTAACCACATTATGTTACTGGCTGATTAATCGATTATGAAAATAGTAATCGATTAATTTCATAATCGATTAGTTGTCGATTAATCGATTAGTTGTTTCAGCCCTACTCTTCTGTCTGTTATTCTCAGAGTGGATTAGATATTTTGCTCCCTAACCATATAGTTGGTTATTTATATTTACCACTGCATAGAGATATTTAAGAATATGTAAAGTTTTTAAAAAAGGCATATTATTAACTAAATTATACACCACACTTTTTAAGGTTATTAACCGATTAATCGAAACAATAATCGGCCAACTAATCGATTATGAAAATAATTGTTGGTTGCAGCCCTATATATCACACACGGTATAGAAAAGAATCACTCCCTTTAAAATAATGACATTTTGTTGCTTTGTAGCCTGAAATAAAGACAGACACAGTTTTTGTTTTATCCCGCTGTATTTACTAATGCAACTTACAGTATAACATCCAAATGAAAGATTAGAACACCAACATGTCAGAAAAAATAAAAAGAATCAAAAACAGAATCACAGTGGAAAAAGGCTCACCCCTCCTTACAATTGAATTTGGTCTCAACAACAAACTATATGTCTGGCAGAAATCCAATACAGCTCACCATCTAAATAACACCATTCTTATGCCCCGTACACACGGTCGGACTTTGTTCGGACATTCCGACAACAAAATCCTAGGATTTTTTCCGACGAATGTTGGCTCAAACTTGTTTTGTCTACACACGGTCGCACAAAGTTGTCGGAAAATCCGATCATTCTGAACGCGGTGATGTAAAACACGTACGTCGAGACTATAAACGGGGCAGTGGCCAATAGCTTTCATCTCTTTATTTATTCTGAGCATGCGTGGCACTTTGTACGTCGGATTTGTGTACACACGATCAGAATTTCCGACAACGGATTTTGTTGTCGGAAAATTTTATCTCCTGCTCTCCAACTTTGTGTGTCGGAAAATCCGATGGAAAATGTCCGATGGAGCCCACACACGGTCGGAATTTCCGACAACAAGCTCCGATCGGACATTTTCCATCGGAAAATCCGACCGTGTGTACGGGGCATTACAGTAAAGCATTGAGATGGTAATATCCTGTTATAGGAGTTTTTCTCTGCAGCAGGGACTGGAGCACTTGTCAAGGAAGAAGGAAAAACGGATAGGGCAAAATACCGTCAAATTCTTAAGGAACATCTGTTGTCCTCTGCCAGAAAGTTGTCCATGGGAAGAAGGTTTACCTTCCAACAATGATCCAAAGCACACAGCAAAAATGACCACACAATGGTTGAAGAAGAAAAAGGTGAATGTCCTTGGATGGCCTAGTCCAGTAAAGGCGAACCTTGGCACCCCAGATGTTTTGGAACTACATTTCCCATGATGCTCATGCACTCTGCAGTGTAGTGGAGCATCATGGGAAATGTAGTTCCAAAACATCTGGGATGCCAAGGTTCACCATCACTGGTCTAGTCAAAACCCAGACTTAAACCCCACTGAAAATCTGTGGAATGACTGAATACTGCAGTCCACAAACGGTCACCATCAAATTTAACTGAACTTGAGCAGTTCTGTAAAGAAGAGTGGACAAATATGACAAAGTCTATATGTGCAAAGTTAGTAGAGACATATCCCAATAGACTAAAGACAGTGTTTTATTTTTCACTTTTAAATAAATATCATACAGATTGGATTCAACATCTCTTGTAATATGCAGGGGAGTGGCAGTAATACTCCGCAGAAAGAAACAGAGGTAGTACTCTACAGAAAGGAATAGCGGTGATGCTCTGCAGAAAGAAATAGCGACGATACTCTTCAGAGGGCCAGTGATACTCTCTCTAGAAAGGAATAGTAGTAATACTTTGCTGGAACACGGACAGCAATACTCTGCTGAGTGCCAGTCTGCAGCCAGACCCCTCAAGTATTTTGTGATGTAACCCCATGTATGCACATGCTGTGTGAGAAATTTTTATTAAATTAAGAACTTTGCGTTAAAAAAATTAAATAAATAAATATATTTTCTTTCCTGCATTTTGTCAAAAACTTGTGGCAAATATATATTTTCTCAACAGACTCACCAAGCCTTTCCAAAGCAACCTTGGAGCATTTGCTTTCCAAAATGGAGTCTTCATGGCATTTTCACTATCCTGGTGCTCCAGGGCCCCCAATAATGTGGTAGGTAGTCAGAAAATGATATGGATATTTATGCTTAATTTTTGCTCCTGGGATTTTGGGCCCCTTTATTTATCTAGGCAGTGAAAAACAAATTCTTACACATGTGGTATCCCTATACACAAGAGGCATAGCAGAATGTGTTTTGGGGTCTAAATAGAAGACTGGCTATGCAGTGTGTGCGAAATAACTAACTTAAAAAAAAACACAAATCTTATTTAAATTTCGCCCTTTTCCAAAAAAACGGTGACAAAAATTTTTTAAAAAAAAGAATAAAAGTTTTGCAACTTTAACTGCTTTCGGACCGCCCACTTGCTGCAGCAGGGCGGCCTGGCTGCACAAAACAACGTACCTGTACGTTTTGCCTTCCTGGTCTGGGGCACACGCTGTGATCGGACACAGTGGGAGCCAATCAGCAGTATCGGCGGCCGCCACCGATCATTCGTTATAAAGGCAGAACGGTGGTCTGCCTATGTAAACAAGGTCGTTCTACCACAGAGGAAGAGAGATCTGCAATTCCTGCTAATCAGGAACACAAATGTCTCTTCCTCCAGTCAGCGCCCCCCCCCCCCCCCCTTGATCACCCCTGATAACCCCTTCCCTGCCAGTGTCTTTTATACAGTGAAAATGCATTTTTTTCAGCACTGATTACTGTAATGATATCACTGGTCCCCAAAAAGTGTTGATTTAGGTTATTTTTACCAATTAAAATGTAGGAGAATACATTTTCACCTACATTTATGAAGAAAGATTATTTGCAAAATTATATAACAGGAACTAAGAAAAACATGTTAGCCTTATTTAATACAAGTGTTGCAACACTTTGGTTTTGGAGACACTTTTATTTCTTGAATTAGGATCCTAGTTTACACCCTGCCACGGGCCCATATACAGGTTAATGGCAAGATATCTGACCCCTCTCTCATTCAGCGGGGCAGGAGACAAGGATGCCCACTTTCCCCTCTTTTGTTTGCCTATGGAACCCCTGGCACAGCTACTCAGAATCTCCTCTCAGCTCAAGGGGCTATGGAATGGTCCACTGGAAGAAAAAGTATCTTTATATGCTGATGATAATGCTCTTGTATACAGTGCAATGAAAAAGTATTCATACCCCTTGACATTTTCCACATTTTGTCATGTTACAACCAAAAACATAATTGTATTCTATTGGGATTTTTTTGTGATAGACAACACAAAGTGGTACATAATTGTGAAGTGGAAGAAAAATGGTAAATGGTTAACATTTTTTTCAAATAAATATCTAAAAAATGTGTGGTGTGCATTTGTATTCAGCCCTTGTTACTCTGATACCCCCAACTAAAATCTAGTGGAACCAATTGCCTTCAGAAGTCACTTAATTAGTAAATAGAGTCCACCTGTGTGTAATTTAATCCCAGTATAAAATACAGCTGTTCTGTGAAGCCCTCAAAGGTTTGTTAGAAAACCTTAGTGAACAAATAGCATCATAAAGTCCAATGAACACATCAGACAGGTCAGGGATAAAGTTGTGGAGAAGTTTACAGCAGGGTTGGGTTATAAAAAATATCCCAAGCTTTGAACATCTCACAGAGCACTGCTCAATCCATTATCCGAAAATGGAAAGAGTATAGCACAACTGTAAACCTACCAAGACATGGCCGCCGTCCACCTAAACTGACAGGCAGGGCCAGGAAAGCATTAATCAGAGAAGCAGCCAAGAGGCCCATGGTAACTCTGGAGGAGCTTCAGAGATCCGCAGCTCAGGTGGGAGAATCTGTCCACAAGACAATGATTAGTCGTGCACTCCACAATCTGACCTTTATGGAAGAGTGGCAAGAAGAAAGCCATTGTTGAAAGAAAGCCATAAGAAGTGCCGTTTGCAAGAAGCCATGTGGGGGACACAGCAAACGTGGAAGAAGGTGCTCTGGTCAGATAAGACCAAAATTGAACTTTTTGTCATACAAGCCAAACCCTATGTGTGGTGGAAAAATAGGATTTTTATAACAGCTTACCTGTAAAATAATTTTCTTGGAGTACATCATGGGATACAATGCCACAGTAATAACTGTATGGGACTTATATGGCACCTTCAAGTGATCGGCACTGGCACACCCTAAACAGGAAGTTCAATTCCCCATATAACCCCTCCCCTTACCAGGAGTACCTCAGTTTTGTAGCAAACAATACTCGTGTAAGCAGAAAGAGGGGAGGGACCTCTGTGTCCCGTGATGTACTCCAAGAAAAGGATTTTACAGGTAAGCTGTTATAAAAATCCTATTTTCTTTATTGTACATCACGGGACACAGAGCCACAGTAATAACTGTATGGGATGTCCCAGAGGAATGCCACCTGAGAGGAGGGGACACAAACAAAAGTAGGGTGCAATTAGACCTGAGGACCTATACTGCTGCCTGCAGCACACAACGCCCAAAGGCGATATCCTTATGCCTTCTTACATCTACCTGATAGAATCTGGTGAATGTATGGACTGAACACCAGGTTGCGGCCTTGCAGATTTGAGGCATAGAGGCTTGGTGATGCACTGCCCACAAAGCACTAACAGCCCTGGTGGAGTGCGCTTTGATTTGAAAAGGTATAACCTTCTTCTTCAAGCCATAAGCTTGAATAATTACGTGCCGAATGCATTTGGCAATAGTGGATTTCGATGCTGCCTGTCCTTTCCTAGGATCTTCAGGCAACATGAACAAAACATCTGTTTTTCAAATCAATCGCCTTCAAATAGATTTTGACTGCTCTCACTACATCCAAAGAATATAGTGACTTTTCTTCCTTAGAACAGGGTTCTAGAAAAAATGCAGGTAAAACAATATCCTGGTTTAGGTGAAAACTTGAAACCACCTTTGGCAGAAAGCTAGGATGAGGACGCAATACTACTCTAGCCTTGTGAACGATTAAATATGGCTCTTTAAAAGAAAGAGCCGCCAACTCTGATACCCTTCTTGCAGAAGAAATGGCTACCAGAAAAAACTAGCTTCCTTCTCAAAAGGAATATGTCGTATCGGCTCAAAAGGCTGTTTCTGTAATGCCGACAGAACTAAATTCAAGTCCCAAGGGTTCAGGGGTGCTCTAACCGGTGGATTAAGCCGCGTTACCCCTATATAAAAGCTTCGGACCAAAGAATGCGAAGCAAGCGGACATTAAAACAATACTGATAAGGCTGAGACCTGGCCCTTGATAGTACTAAAGGCCAGTTACATCTCTAGCCCCAATTGCAGAAAGGCAAGAATTCTACCTATGACATACTTCCTAGGATGTCAACACCTGGATTCACACCAGGAAACATATGCCTTCCAGACTCTAAAATAAATGACTCTGGAAGCGGGCTTCCTTGCATTAATCAAGGTAGGTATCACTGAGCCTGAAAGCCCACGATTCTTCAGAATGTGGTTCTCAATAGCCAAACCGTTAAATTTAGCGTTTGTAAAGTAGGATGGAACACTGGTCCCTGCAATAGCAGGTCTGGACGTGGCGGTAGGGTCCATGGGGCCCCTACCACCATCTTTACTATTTCTGCATACCAAGATCTTCTGGGCCACAAGAACTACCGACTTCCTTTCCTGCTTGATCCTGCAAAGTCATCAAAGTAGCCGAATAGCAGGGAACGCATAAATCAGTGAGAACTGAACCCACGGGGTCACCAACGCATCTATTCCGCATGCGAGTGGATCCCTTGTTCTTGACACAAAGTTGCCGACTTTGTTGTTGAACCTGGACGCAAACAGATTTAGATCCGGGATCCCCCATCTTTGGCATATAGCCAGGAAGATGTCGGTGTGAAGGGATCATTCCACCGGGAACAACTGCTGGCGACTTCAGTAGTCTATAGGATAAATCAACCGCGCTAGTAATAAATTTAACTTAAATCAAAAAGCAGCAGTAAACAGTGCAACAACACAAAAAGTCCAATATAAATTAAAAAACTGCGCTAAAAGAGAATAAATGTCCAAACATTTTTTTTCTGTGGGCATCAAACAAAGGCGCTAAGGATCTCCCAAACACCATAGTGTATGAAAAATATATAGTGAGGTGCCCGACCACAGTGACTGTAAATTGCGCTTACCAAACAGCAAGCAGTATGAGCAGATGGCTTAAAACCCAGCCCGGGCCTTTTGGGTGTAGTAAATACTTCCGCTCTCTCCAGGAACACCGTTCCTTCAGTACATATATACCAAAAGAAGAGAAAGAACAAGAAAACAACTCGCAAGCTTTAAACGCAGATGACTTAAAACTCAACCTGGAATCTTTAAGGATGATGATGGGAAGTGAGGATATTCACCCACTACAGCCAGGAGATCTGTTTCCTCAATGTGTGACCCAAAAAGGAAATAAACTTATTTAAGCATTGCTGTTCAGAGGTCACATGACATTTCCTAGGTCTTTCCCATCCTCAGGGAAAGATCTGAAGGAGGAGTTTCTAATACTCTGCTGATGTATGTTTTATAGCAGCAGAGGTCATCTAGATCTGTGGACAGGGTTGATGACCACAGATCTAGATGACCTCTGCTGCTGTAAAACATACATCAGCAGAGTATTAGAAACTCCTCCTTCAGATCTTTCCCTGAGGATGGGAAAGACCTAGGAAATAACATGTGACCTCTGAACAGCAATGCTTAAATAAGTTTATATTTCCTTTTTGGGTCACACATTGAGGAAACGGATCTCCTGGCTGTAGTGGGTGAACATCCTCACTTCCTATCATCATCCTTAAAGATTCCAGGTTGAGTTTTAAGTCATCTGCGTTTAAAGCTTGCGAGTTGTTTTCTTGTTCTTTCTCTCCTTTTGGTATATATGTACTGAGAGAACGGTGATCTGAGCCTGGAGAGAGCGGAAGTATTTACTACACCCAAAAGGCCCGGGCTGGGTTTTAAGCCATCTGCTCATGACTTCAGTAGTCTGCCTGCCAGTTCTCTACCCCTGGAATGAAGATTGCCGATATGCACGGCACGTTTTTCTGCCCAGGTTAGGGTATGGTTTACCTCTCCCTGGGCTGCCCGACTTCTGGTGTCCCCATGGCGATTGATATAAGCCACTGCTGTGGCATTGTCAGATTGAATCCTGACAGGAGAATTCTGGAACCTGAATGTGCAGGTCCTTAGGGCTAGACGTGCTGCCCGAATCTCTAGAATGTTGATGGGCAAGGTCCTTTTGGTTCTGGACCATTTCCCCTGGACAGACGCTTCTTCCAGGACTGCTCCCCAACCTGAAAGGCTGGCATCTGTTACCACCTTCCAGGTAACCGGTAAGAAGGAAGGATTTCCCCTTACGCAGATTCTCGGATATACTCCAACTAAGATTCTGGCACACTTGGAGACAAACGCCAAAGTGCTTGAATCTTCTTGTTCCAGGCAGATAGGATATTGTTTTGCAGCAGTCTCGAAAAAAACTGAGCATAGGCCACTGCTTCGAATGAAGCCACCATCTTCCCCAACAACCTCATACAAAGACTAATGGAAGGACCCTTCTTTGCCCTGACCACCAGAACCAGCTCCTTTAATGGCGCTGATCTTTGCCTGGGGTAAAAAACACCTTCTTCTGGGCTGTATCTATAACCAGACCCAAGTACTCTATTCATCTTACTGGCTATAAAGAAGATTTCTCTAGGTGGAGGACCCAACCTAGGCATTCTAGGTAGTTGACAGTGGTGACCATGCTTTGGTAAAAGCGGACTACCGACCAGTCTATTAAGAGCAGGTCGTCCAGGTATGCTATTATTGTTATACCTGGAGTCCTTAATCTGGCCAGAGCAAGTGCCAGAAGTTTTGTAAACACCCGAGGTGCAGTAGCTAGACCGAAAGGTAAGGCTACAAACTGAAAAATTAGAGTTACGTACCGGTAACGTCTTTTCCAGTAGTCTTTCAGGACAGCCACCATGAGAGATAGTCTCCTCCTCTTCCTCTTAGGAAACACTGCGCCAGCCCATAAATTCTCACTTCCCCCTGCCAGACCTCAGTATATTCCGAGATTACCTCCGGTCAGCTGGGGAGACACAAGAACACATTAATAACATACTATTCCATATCATTATCATGCTGCGTTCTGGTCTTTTGTAAGACCCCCCAAAAATTTCGGGTGGGTAACTAGGGCTGTCCTGAAAGACTACTGGAAAAGACGTTACCGGTACGTAACTCTAATTTTCCCCTTTCGTCTTTCAGGACAGCCACCATGAGAGGATAAACGAGCACTTACCAGTTTAGGGTGGGACTACAGCTTGCAATACCTTTCGCCCAAAGGCTTGCTCACTAGCCGACACCAGGTCCACTCTGTAGTGATTTACAAAAGTGGAGTAGCTGGACCATGTTGCAGCCCTGCATATTTGCTCTGGTGTTGCTCCAGCCCTTTCTGCCTGCGAAGCTGCCATAGCTCTAGTAGAGTGTGCTCTTATACCCATTGGGATTTCTTTCCCTGCCAATGTATAGGCCTGGCCAATGGCTACTCTGAGCCATCTGGCAATAGTGCGTCGAGACGCTTTGCATCCTTTTCTGGCCCCAGAAAACAAAACAAATAAAGAGTCTGACTTTCTAAACATCTTGGTCAGCTCTAGGTATCTAAGGATACATCTCCTTACATCCAAAGAATGAAATTTTAATTCCCTTTCCCCCGAGGGGTTGGGACAAAATGAGGGTAAAACTACCTCCTGACTTCTGTGGAAACCAGAAGCAACCTTAGGTAAAAATGCTGGATCGGTCTTAAAGATGATCCGATCTGGAAAAATAACGCAAAAAGGAGGTCTAACAGATAAGGCCTCAATCTCGCTGACTCTCCTGGCAGTTGTTACTGCTACCAAAAAAACTGTTTTTAACGTAAGATCCTTTAGTAGACATTCCTCTAAAGGTTCAAAGGGGATTCCCGTCAGGCCCTGCAAAACTAACGATAGGTCCCACTTGGGAAAGGGAGGGCCTTGAACCGGTCTTTGTCTAGACAGAGCCTTAAAGAATCTGACCACCCAAGGGTTGGTGGCCAGATGCTTTTCTAAATAAGCACTGAGTGCTGACACCTGACCTTTAAGGGTACTTATGGATAAACCCCTGTCTGCCCCGCACTGAAGGAATTCCAACACAGCTGTGGGACTATGTACCGCAAAGGAGCCTTCTGCACACCATTCATTGAAACGTACCCAGATTTTTTTTATATATCTGGCGTGTTTCCTTCTTCCTGCTATTGAGGAGGGTGGAGATTAATTTCTCAGAAAAACCCCTAGCTCTCAGCATACCCTCCTCAGTAGCCAGGCCGCTAACTGCCATTGGTGAACCTGTGGACAGAGGACTGGGCCCTGTGAGAGGAGATCCTCTCGAGGTGGCAGGAATAAGGGAGGTTCGACCGCTAGCTGCTTGAGTACTGAGAACCAAGCCCTCTTTGGCCAATGTGGTGCTACCAGAATCAGGGACGTGTTTTCCATCTGAAACTTCCTGAGAACTGCTGGTAATAACGCTGGGGGCGGGAAGGCATAGCAGATTCTGAAATGCCAGTCCTGGATCAATGCGTCGACCCCTCGTGCTCCCTCCCCTCTGTTTAGGGAGAAAAAACAAGGGGCTTTCGCGTTGCTTCTTGACGCGAACAGATCTACCTCTGGAGGACCCCACTTCTCTGAGATGAGATTGAAAACCTCCTGGTTGAGGATCCAGTCGCCCTCTCTCAGCTTGGTTCGGCTGAGAAAGTCTGCTATCACATTCTTTTCTCCTCTCAGGTAGACTGCTGAGAGTGAGAGAATGTGAGTCTCGGCCCAGCTCAGAATGTCTGATGCCAATGCCAACAGTACTCCGCTCTTTGTGCCTCCCTGCTTGTTCACATAAGCTACGGCGGACGAGTTGTCCGACTGCACCTGTACATGGTGGCCCTGTAGCTCCTTTTTGAAGAACCTGAGTGCTAGCCCGATTGCCTTCAGCTCCTTCCAATTGGACGACCTTCTGAGTTCGTCTCCCTCCCAGGTGTCCTGTGCTACAAGGGAACCCAGATGCGCCCCCCAACCTCTGCCGCTTGCGTCTGTGGTTACCACCTGAGAGACTGGGATGAACCACAGACGACCCTGCGACAAGTTTGAGACCCTCCTCCACCACCAGAGGGATCTCTTTACTTGGGATGGGACCTGAACCAAGGCATCCAGATTTCTCTGGCTGTGATCCCACACCCTTAGGACAAAGGACTGTAAGGGACGAAAGTGCAGACCTGCCCATTGCACTGCTGGGAGGGTCGCGGTCAAAAGTCCCAGGGCCGACATCAGAACTCTTATGGAGACCCGACTGCTGCACTGGAGACCAGCCACTGCCCTGTCCAGCTTTAGTATTTTTTCTGTTGGAAGAAACACTCTCAGTAGTGTTGAGTCCAACTGGTACCCCAAGTAGGTAATGCGCTGGGAGGGAATCAAACTGGATTTCTCCAAGTTCATTAGCCACCCTAGACCTGTAAGAACTCTTTTTGTAAGTTCTAGATCCATGACTAACTGCAGTGGACACGCTGCAAACAGGAGCAGGTCGTCCAGGTATGCTATCACTGATATTCCCTGGAGCCGAAGAAAGGCCATCACCTCCGCCAAGACCTTGGTGAAGATGCGGGGCGAGGAGGATAGCCCGAAAGGCAGCGCCTGAAACTGTAGATGTACCGTTGTTCCACCTAGATCTACCGCTAGCCGGAGAAACTTCTGTGAGGCTTCGGCTATGGGAACGTGTAGATACGCGTCCTTTAGGTCCAGGGATACCATAAAAGCAGTTGCGGGGCAACAGTGTTCTCACCGTGAAAATTGTTTCCATACGGAATCTCCTGTATGTCACTGACTTGTTCAGGGGCTTTAGATTCAGAATCAGTCTGAATTTCCCTGTGGGTTTCTTCACTACGAAGATGTGTGAATAAAACCCCTCTCCCTCCTCGGCTTTTGGAACTCTTAGAACCACATTCTGATCTACCAGATCTCTTAATGCTTCCAACAGAGCCTCGGCTTTTGCCGTACACCTGGGTAGGTGCGTGACCAAAAATCTCCGTGGAGGAAGATTTGTGAAATTGATATGGTACCCCTTTCTTATAATCCCTAAGATAAAGCGATTGGGGGATATTGCCTCCCACTGTGGGAGGAAGGCCCCCAGTCTTCCCCCCACCATGGTTGGGGAGTCATTGACTTTTACGGGGCTGTTCAGGAGGGCGAAAAATCGCCCCTCCTCTGCCCTTGCCTTTCTGACCCCAGAACTTCCTTTGCCCTTCCGGCTTTGGAGTCTCTTTACGCTTTTGCGGACGAAACCCCTTCTTTGTAGGTGCAGGGGTTTTCCGCTTAACCGGGAAGGATTTCTTCCTGTCTGCTGTGCGGTCTAAGACAGTCTCTAAGCCTGGGCCGAAGAGAAGGTCTCCCGTTAACGGTATGCCGCATAATTTGACTTTAGAGGCGCTATCGCCCGGCCAGGTTTTTAGCCAGAGGGCTCTCCTGGCCGAATTGGCCAGAGCCACTGATCTGGCCGTCATACGTACTGACTCTGCCGAGGCATCAGCTATGTAGGCGATACCCCGCAGAATCGTAGGGAAAGAAGACAGAATGGTTTCTTTTGCCGTTCCAGCCTCAATATGCTCTTGAATCTTAGAGAGCCAGTGCTCCAGATTGCGAGCCACTACTGTGACAGCCAACTCAGGTTTCAAGTTACCAATTGTTGAATCCCACGTCTTTTTAAGGAGAGAGTCTATTCTCTTATCCATGACATCCACCAGGGCCCCCATGTCCTCAAATGCCAGGTCAGTGTGTCTGGAAACCTGGGAGAAAGCAGCATCTAACTTGGGATTTTTATTCCAGATAGATGTAGGATCATCCGAAAATGGAAATCTCCTTTTTAAGGATCTAGACAAAAAGGGTTTCCTTTCGGGATCCTGCCACTCCTTTTTGATAGTTTCAACCAGTACTTCATGAACTGGAAAAACCTCTTTTGTTCCCCCAAGCCTCTGTACATCTGGTCATGAAGGGTCAGGGGTTTCCTGTCCTCCTGAATACCGAGGGTTGTATAAATAGCCCCTAAGAGGTCCTCTACCTCCTCTAGGGATAATTTATATCTGGAGGATCTCCTGGACTCCCCGTCCTGGTCCTCCCCCTCTGAACCATCCTGGGAATCGGAGGAGGAACTATCTGGCTGTCTTAGTTCCACTCCGGAAGGCCCTGGAGCTTCCTCTGCCCTAACTGAAGTTGCAGGTTGGGCAGGAGCAGAGCCCTGCGCCTGAGGCGGGGTTGTATCCTGGGGAGCTGGACTAATGGGAGGTTGAAACCTTTCAAATAAGGCCTTAAATGAAGAAAAGGTGGACGAGAGCTCCCTTACTGAGGCTGCAAGTCCTGACTCCTGTTCAGAGTCCCTCTCCTTAACAAGGGAGTCTATGCACTCCCTACACAAGACCTTTGTCCATGCCTCCCCTAATGTGTCCCTGCAAGAGGCATACCTCCTCTTAGAGCTATGGGTAGACTTAGATTTTTCTGTAGCTTTCTGAAATACAAGAAAGGAAAAAACAAACATTTTGTCACTTTTTTTTTTTTTTTTTAAAAACAAGGATACAACCCTGGGAGTGCACTAGACCCTCCTTAATCTATGGGGATCTGAGCCTCCCTCCCCTGACCACCCAGGGTATCTGCCCCCCCATGACAGGAACCATACATGGAGGGACAATCCTAGGTAAAGAGTACTTTTCCCCAAGGCACTCTTACCTTAGGAAGGCTGGAGGTAGTGTCCGTTGGTTGAGCATCCGCTTCCGACATGACTTGCAGGTGGTTGCTACTACCGAGTCCAACGCTGCCTGTGCGCGTCCCAGACTCGTCTCCAGCCTGTGCCTGGCTTCCCTATCAGCCCTGCGACCCGGAAGCCGCGGGTCAAAGGCAAGCCCCCGCCCTTCCGCCGGAAATGACGTCGCCCGTCGTCCGGCCCGCCTAGTTCCAAAAAGAGAGCGGCCTGTAAAGTATACAGGAAGGGCGGACGCCAGCCTGCTGCAGCCCTGTAGCCGCGATAGGGAACCCCCACAGCCTGAAGCTGCGCTCAGCTAGGAAGTGGTGGCAACCGAACAAGGGGTAAGTCCCCCCCATGCCCTTAGGAAGCCTCTGCTCCCATTACAGGCTCAAAAAACAAATAACAGCCACAGTCCCCTGACTGAAAAGCCTGGTTCCTTGCACAGTGTCTCCCCACCGGAGGAAACACTAATACTGAGGTCTGGCAGGGGGAAGTGAGAATTTATGGGCTGGCGCAGTGTTTCCTAAGAGGAAGAGGAGGAGACTATCTCTCATGGTGGCTGTCCTGAAAGACGAAAGGGGAAATTAAGTTTTTCTACTTCGAAATGCAGATACTTCTGGTGAGTGGGGAAAATAGGGACATGCAGGTATGCATCCTTGATGTCGATTGATGCCAGAAGTTCTCCTCCTTGTAGGATGGAGACTACTGATCGGATTGATTCCATGTGAAAAGAGCAAATTTTCAGGAACCGGTTTAGATCTTTGAGATCTAGAATGGGTCTGACATCCCCATTCGGTTTTGTTAGAGTGAAAAGGTTTGAATAAAACTGACGAACCCCTGTCCTCAACAGGTCTATGTCCACCGTAAATGCTTCCTCTGTCTAGAACCAGCACTATCCAAGACCCTTTAGCCCACCCAGTCACCAGCCGTAAGTCAGTGTAGGGTGAACAACATCAAAACTCCTTTATTCAAGCACATGTTACCACAGATATACAACTCAGACACTCTCCCCCACCCTTGGATTCAGGGCGGGGTAAAAACTGTCCAATCACAATAAACACACAGATCAGGTGTATTCAAATTTCTCATCAGTAAACAGTCTAACAGCAGTTGGAGGAATTCGACCACACCAATCTCACAGCTAATCTACAAACACATCCCATAATATCCAAGGCAGACAGACACAATAGAACATTGGAATACAACCCCACCCCAAAGAATCACAGCAAAGAGTCCACAACAGCATGAGACAACCCACAATATATACATACATACACATACATTATATATATATACACACACACACACACACAACATTCCAGTGTGGCTGTACAGCGAGTCCGACTAGCACGGATCATAGTGGGGTTCTCAGTCACCCTGGGCCCCTAATGGACACAGGGTGATTTACACATAATTTGGTTGGTCAGCAGACTGGTTGGTGAGTTGAGCTATGGAATTGTTTTTGTCTCCCCGCCAGTTTACCTCTTAACGGTTTCATGCCCTCTACATGTATATGGCCCTCCATGTGCTCCTTGCTGTGAAGGCCAGTTATAGGTGGGGCAGTGGCCAGTTTTTTGTTACTGTTCGTATATATGGTCCGCGGACACACTGGGCACCTTCACTGCCATTGTGCTCTTGCTGGGTGTCCAGTGTGCTCCTGTTCATTTAGGGGGCCTGGGCTGCCTCCAGGCTCACCTGCCCCACATCTATCCATTCCATGCATTCACCTTCCCCACATCTATCCATTCCATGCATGTGCTTCCACTGTGGAGACACTTATAAATTTGTAGTGTTAGGGCTGCAAGCAACACAGGGTGCCGTGACGAGGCCTTGCAGCTTTCACACGCGTTTGCAAATGTGTGCTAACTAAACCATTGCTTTTACAGGCGGTTAGACAAATTAATTTGGTTGGGGAGTTGAGCTATGGAATTGTTTTTGTCATACACATAAGAGGGTCCAGGGAAACTGGAAACTGAGTTTCCAGAGCTCTCCAAGGTAAGCCGAGTTCCACAAAACCCCCACCCAAATTGACTCCTGTCACAAAAACCCCAACCCCTGCTCTTCCACGGGGACCACCATGATCACTTTTTGCGACAAAAGTCGGTCTAACGCTAGAAAGAGAGAGACTTCTTTTTCTCTGGATCTTCGGAGAAATTTGACCTGAGGAAACGAGGAGATGGGTATTCTCGGAACTCTAGTTTGTAACCTAGAGCTATTGTGGAGACCAAAGGAAAAGAAATTGCGCTAGGTGCATAAAAACTGTGATAAGATGAAAAAAGTTCCTGCTGCTGTGCACTGTAACCCCGATATAAGGGCACAAAAAACAAAATATAATACAGAAAGTGCAGCGCTGGACATATGAAGTGAATAGTGAAATTTGCTAAACCGGATAATAAATTAGTGAAGATTAATCAACATCAATATATAAAGTGGTGACCTATAAATATAGATTGTAAATTATTAATAAACGTGAACATATGAATTAATAAAAGTGAGAAAAAGTTCCTGTAAATAAAACTTTTGAAGGTGCATAAAAGTCCAAAGCAATGTATTTGATGCGATGTAGATTTCAGGGGTACATCTTCAATAATCAATATTGCCCACCACCGAATAGATGAATAAAAGGCTTACCAGAAAGCCTGTGACCGCCCTTATTCAGGGGGGTCAAAACAGGCTTAGCAGATATGGGGGGACCGCCCCAGGGATACTCCAGTTGACACCTGGTGGACCGGTACGTCAGGACTCCTTGCCAGATAACGAGCCAGCCGACAACCGCTGTGGATGTTCTCCCGAATCCTGTCCTCTCATGGGGCAAACTTGAAGTTTCCACAGATCCAGTGCAGAAAGATGTAATATGTAGTGCCAAAAAGAGACAAAGAAAAAATGCTCCGCTGGTGCAGGTAACTTTGGGTTTCTTTTATTGGCAAATTGCGGTATCAGGCATTAAAAAGCAAAGAAAATGAAGTAAAAACGAGCAAGGTAAAAAAACGACACTACCGCCGTTTGTCTAAAAATCGCGCATGCGCGGTGCGTGCAATGTTGTGACCCTACGGCCGTTTCGTCACAACTGACGTCATCAGGGGTACGCACCGACACACGCGCATTAAATACACAAGCGTCAAAACGGAGGACGCAATGATTGGTTCACACAAGGCTATGCTTCATGTGGATAGGTACTGGGAAATCAACTGCAGTGAAAAATTACCATAAACATAAAACGAATTAATCAATTAAGCAGAGGGATCGTCAAGCTGTTAAACTACACCCCATAAAGACAACAGCATACGAGCATTCCACCGATGCCACCTAGTGGTTTTTTAAGATATTACACCAGAAATTCAACAGCGGTATATATCGAAGCTGCATTATGAAAAATAGTGGGTTTAAAGGTGGCATAAAAAATGAAAAATATAAAAAAATTATATATATAAAGCTATTAGCATAATTATTATTATAATGTCCGTAGACATTTATAAAATTACACAGCTATATTAATTAATTATGAAACTATCAAAGCAACAAACCTAATGTGATAGAGGCAGCAACATATAACGTCGCTTCTAGTGCCATCTAGTGGGGTATTGGGAAATTATTATACCCAGATTAATGTCAGCCTTAATTCTCACCATTAAATAAAGTCACATAAAAACATATAAACTATGTAGGGGGAAAGTTTATATGATATATTGAGGGAAAAAAGGACTGAAGCCTGTTAATGCCTATTGTGAAATCAATAACATAGCCTGCTCCTTACATTAATTCTAAAATAGTAATACATAAAAATGCCACCCCTATTTGGAACCAAAAAACATGGAAAAACTAAAATGGTATATAGAGAATATTCAATAAAGGTTTTTGAAATTCTTTAGATTCCCTTCACCGTAAAAGGGCATATTCCTGGTATTCAGCATTTATCATTAGAAGTGCATTAAGTAATCAGGACATGGTTAACATTAGAAGATATACCAGAGTGGGACATCAACTTCACCAACAACCTCATCTATTCAGCTGTTGTTGATAAAACAGGACATGGTTAACATTAGAAGATATACCAGAGTGAGACATCAACTTCACCAACAACCTCATCTATTCAGCTGTTGTTGATAAAACAGTTGATGTCCCACTCTATATTTAAACCATTGGGGGCATGGGAACCAAGCCTAAAGATCCAGTTAGTTTCTGATCTGGATATGGTTCGCTTCCCATTACTGCCTCGCCAATGTGGAACATACTTTTCTATCCCTATAAAGGTGGTGCCACTAGGGTCTCTATTGTGCACTTCGTCATAGTGTCTAGAGACACTATGCTTATCGAACCCTTGTTTGATATTGGTGATATGCTCCCCTAACCTTACACTAAGTTTCCTGGTGGTTCGCCCCACGTATTCCAAACCACAGGGGCACCTAAGAAGGTACACCACACACTTGGAGGCGCATGTTATGAGAGAGTTAATAGGGTAAGTGACGCCTGTGCCTACTGATGTAAATTCTGTAAGCCTTCTTTGGCGTAATGCATTCACTCTACAAACCCTACATCTTCTACAGGGGGAGAAGCCTTTTAGGTCACCAAAAAAAGTCGGATGCTGAGGTGGATCGGGGACATTTGGTGCCAGAGTATGCCTCAAGCTCGTGGCCCCCCTAAATACGACACGAGGGTTGTTGGGCAATAGAGGGCCAAGGATACGGTCGTTTTTAATGACCAGCCAATGTCTTTTAATAATTCTCTTAATGGCCCAGTGTTGGCTGGAATAAGTGGTAAGAAAAGCCAACCTGAAGTCCTCCCCGTTGTTAACCTGGGGGGGTTTGTCCCTTAGAAGTTCCGTACGATCTCTATTTCCAACTTCCGCGATTAAGGTTTCCAACATAGTTGCCTCAAAGCCTTTATCAAGAAATTTCGATTTTAAGGATGAGGCCTCTCTAAAGAACTCGTCCAAATTTGAACAATTCCGCCTTGAGCGTAAAAATTGGCCCTTAGGGACAGCGGACAGCCATGATTGATGATGGCAAGAGTTAAGGGGAATAAAACTATTCCTATCAGTGGATTTGAAGAAAGTAGATGTAGTGATTCTCCCATCCACTATAGTTATTAATAGGTCTAGAAAGTGGATCTGTACTGAGCTGGCCTCATGTGTCAGGACTATGCCCCTGTCATTTCCATTAAGGGAGAGGAGGAAGTTGGACAAAGATTCAGAGTCGCCGTCCCAGATGAATAGGACGTCGTCAATGAATCTTTTCCACATAACGAGTTGGGGAGGTTTATCACATAAAACTACGTCCTCCTCCCATTTGGCCATAAAGAGGTTAGCCATAGAGGGAGCGAATTTCGCTCCCATGGCCACTCCCCTTGTTTGTAAGTAGTGCATGTTATTATGCCAGAAATGATTATGTGCCATCGAGAAATCCAATAGCTCCATCACAAAATTACATTGTGTGGTGGAGATATTGGAGTCCCGATAGAGGAAATGTCGCACCGCTTCATGACCCAATTGATGGGATATGGATGTATAAAGCGATGCGACATCCGCAGTCACTAGCATATATGTGTCTTTCCAATCTATGCTACCCAATATATTAAGGACGTGTTTAGTGTCCTTAAGGAAAGCGGGGGTGCCCATCACCAGTGGCTGTAGATAAAAATCAATATATTTACCTCAATATATCATATAAACTTTCCCCCTACATAGTTTATATATTTTTATGTGACTTTATTTAATGGTGAGAATTAAGGCTGACATTAATCTGGGTAGAATAATTTCCCAATACCCCACTAGATGGCACTAGAAGCGACGTTATATGTTGCTGCCTCTATCACATTAGGTTTGTTGCTTTGATAGTTTCATAATTAATATAGCTGTGTAATTTTATAAATGTCGACATTATAATAATAATTATGCTAATAGCTTTATATATATAATTTTTTTTATATTTTTCATTTTTTATGCCACCTTTAAACCCACTATTTTTCATAATGCAGCTTGGATATATACCGCTGTTGAATTTCTGGTGTAATATCTTAAAAAACCACTAGGTGGCATCGGTGGAATGCTCGTATGCTGTTGTCTTTATGGGGTGTAGTTTAACAGCTTGACGATCCCTCTGCTTAATTGATTAATTAGTTTTATGTTTATGGTAATTTTTCCCTGCAGTTGATTTCCCAGTACCTATCCACATGAAGCATAGCCTTGTGTGAACCAATCATAGCGTCCTCCGTTTTGACGCTTGTGTATTTAATGCGCATGCGTCGGTGCGTACCCCTGATGACGTCAGTTGTGACGAAACGGCCGTAGGGTCACAACATTGCACGCACCGCGCATGCGCAATTTTTAAACAAACGGCGGTAGTGTCGTTTTTTACCTTGCTCGTTTTTACTTCATTTTCTTTGCTTTTTAATGCCTGATACCGCAATTTGCCAATAAAAGAAACCCAAAGTTACCTGCACCAGCGGAGCATTTTTTCTTTGTCTCTTTTTGGCACTACATATTACATCTTTCTGCACTGGATCTGTGGAAACTTCAAGTTTGCCCCATGAGAGGACAGGATTCGGGAGAACATCCACAGCGGTTGTCGGCTGGCTCGTTATCTGGCAAGGAGTCCTGACGTACCGGTCCACCAGGTGTCAACTGGAGTATCCCTGGGGCGGTCCCCCCATATCTGCTAAGCCTGTTTTGACCCCCCTGAATAAGGGCGGTCACATGCTTTCTGGTAAGCCTTTTATTCATCTATTCGGTGGTGGGCAATATTGATTATTGAAGATGTACCCCTGAAATCTACATCGCATCAAATACATTGCTTTGGACTTTTATGCACCTTCAAAAGTTTTATTTACAGGAACTTTTTCTCACTTTTATTAATTCATATGTTCACGTTTATTAATAATTTACAATCTATATTTATAGGTCACCACTTTATATATTGATGTTGATTAATCTTCACTAATTTATTATCCGGTTTAGCAAATTTCACTATTCACTTCATATGTCCAGCGCTGCACTTTCTGTATTATATTGTGGAGACCACCCATCTGTCCCGAAATTCTTCCCGCCAGACCTTTGAGAACTGCAGAAGTCTTCCCCCCACTCAAGCGAGCGGGGGCACCCCTTCATAAAGAGGCTTTAGCGTTCTGTCTTGTAAGTTTCCTCGCCCAGGACTTCTTTTGTCCCTGGGGTTGACCCTGAGGTTTACCTCTTGAACCCGAAGGAGGTCGTGACTGCCTGGAAGCTGGAGAAAGAGCCAGTTTGAATGAGGGACGTTTACTCTTTTTTAAAAAAAAATTTCTACTTTCATTTTTTCTTTTTTTGCCACTTCAGCAAACTCTTTTGGGAGACTTAAATCGCCATTACAGCTCATTGTTAGACCAACTCTTTGTCACATCATAGTAGCTTTGTAAATGCATTAATAAAATTCATACAACAATTCTGACCCAAAAGTGTAATTCTTTAGTACCCAATCTAAAACCTTATCTTTATCCACCCTCCCCCCCATCACCTTCCCCCTCACCTCTGCGTACTCGCCCTAGATAAGACTTTAGCTCTTCTAACTCCATTATAGACCTATAGTCTTAGTTCCTGAGCATAGCTCCAAGATCTTTTAAACTCCTTCCAACAATCCCACTTTGTTCTAAACCCTTCATTATTATCTTCAAAAGTTTACTCTTAAACATTCCATGATAAAGGTTTCCTCAACGGAGTCAATCCACTCCCAAATTAACGGACTTTCCTCTTCTTGCCATTTCTTGGGGATGAGTCTTTTAGCTGCATTTAACAAATACAGTGTCAATGACTCCTTGTACTGCTTCACATCTCCCTCTACTCCGTGGAACACCACAACCCACGGATCCTCCACTATTTCTTTTTTGGTAATTTCTTTTATGTAATAAAAAATCTTTTTCCAAAATGTTTTAATTTTGGGGCAATCCCACCATAAGTGAGCCATTGTCCCTACCTCCCCACAACCTCGCCAACAATCCGCAGGTTTATCATTTTGGTATTTGCTGATTTTGTCAGGAGTTGCGTACCATCTAGTTAAGCATTTATAGTTCATTTCAGCTGTTTTAGAGTCAACCGATGAACTATGAGTCAGGTTCAGTATTTTACCTATAGTGATATTATCCCTGTGTGACCCTAGTTCCTGTTCCCATTTTCTAATAAATGGCGGAATCTCCACCTCATCCACCCTCAACAAAAGTTTATATAACCTAGATATCGTATTTTT
This sequence comes from Lithobates septentrionalis, assembly GCA_037952835.1. Taxonomy (NCBI): domain Eukaryota; kingdom Metazoa; phylum Chordata; class Amphibia; order Anura; family Ranidae; genus Lithobates; species Lithobates septentrionalis. The sequence continues at coordinate 29,757 of JBBDGP010003190.1, read as the reverse complement.
AATGTTGTCTGCAATACACAACCTTTCCAGCAGGGTCAATTCTTCCCCTGATCTAATTGGGTGAGGAAGACTCTCGATAAAGTGGTATAACTGGAGATACCGCCACTCATCGATCAACAAAAAAACATTGTTGTGTTTTAACTCTTGAAGTGATAAGATTTTTCCTTTTTAATTATATCTCTTAACTGTGTTGTGTCTTTATCCAGTTTTTGGTGCAAAAAATGAATTGTCTTTTAACGCGATTAGTGGGGAATTGTACTTCCCGTTGAGGTGTTTATACATCTTATCCCAAATTTTTAAAGCATTCCATGTGAGTGCAAGTGTGTTAACATCAACGTTCGAAAATGTGGTGGGTTCCATATTATGTTTCCCAATTGTGCCTTACTAAGTGTTTTTTCTATCTTGACCCATCTTTTATCATTTTTTGCCTTGACCCATTCGACCACCCTTGACAACAGGATCGCGTTATAATAATTATAAATGTCTGGTACAGCTAGTCCTCTTCTTTTCCTGCCTTAAAATTGCGAAGGATACTCTCGGTTTTCTGTGTTTCCATATTGAGTTCATTATTATCGATTTTAGCTTTGAGGTATGGTTGGGGAAGAGCTAATGGCAACATCTGAAACTTGTAGGTAATCTTTGGTAGGAGAGCCATCTTTAGAATAATACGACCTATCCATGATATAGGCCTGCTTATTATTCTATTACATTCAGTCCTGATTTCATCTAGCAATGGTATATAGTGTATATTGTATACCTTCTTCATAGTGTTCGCTAACTTAATTCCCAGATAATTCAGTTCCTTCCTCCAGGGAAACTTAAATTAGTTTTTCAGCAGTTGTTCGTCTGTCTTACATATGCTTATATTAAGGATTTCTGACTTTGCTAAATTAATTTTAAAGTTAGATATTTCCCCATATATTGTTTTAAAGTATTTAGTTAATTAGGCATTGTGAAAGATTGGAGGGTTATTAGATCTCATCACAGGATGGACTGTGGAGGTCTCATATGTAGAGCAGTGCCAACGTCCTATTTTAAGTCTTAGAAAAAAGGGGGATGGGGGGGGGTTTTGAATACCCAGGAGAACGAAACAGATGGACTTTGTAGGCACCAATCATAAATACATGTTTCGCAAATTTGAATGCTTCTTCAGGAGCTTGTTTGGGTTACCTGTAATGGGAAATAGAGAAGGACATACACCAAAAAACAAAAACAAACATACAGTAGCATATTAATATTATTTTTGCATAAAGACTTTTCAAAAGTGCGTCTCAATCAGAACCACTGAGTACCGTGAGGAAGCGATCCCAAAGGCCCAAGATTCAACACGCATATGGTGACCTGTGATAACATGTGGGGACGTGTCTGGTAAAGAGATTTATATCACCAGTAGACTCAAGGGGGGTAGTGAGCTAGAGAATCCCAACTGTCCAAAAAAGGGGGGGGGGGGGGTAATAATAACCAATGTACATCTGTGGTAAAACCAGAACATTCATATGTAGAGGAGAGCATAAGGCACAGCTAGATGGGGGGTGGGGGTCAGGGAGGGAAAGAAAGAGGGAGAGGCAAGGGGGGGGGGGGGGGGAGGGGAAGGAAAGAGGGGGGGGGGGGAGAGAGAAAGGAGAAACCAAAAAAGGGGGAATAGACAGAGGAACTGGGATATAGAAAGTAATGTACCAGCCAGAGTAACTGAATCCGTCTTCAGATCAGGTAGAGGTTATGGATAATTGAGAAGCCATGCATTCAGAGACACAGCCTCCAATAACCAAGGTGCATAAGGTAATCCAGAGACTGTAATCTGAAGATGTAGATAATATCTAATTAGCCAATATTGAGACCAGCTCCTTATAGTGTGCCGTTATACCAATAAAACAAATGGCATAAACAGATCCTCATATACATGCTAAGTACAGGTATGCCTATAGGGTTAAATAATTGCACATGAAGGACTGCTCCTACCTTGTAGGGTAAGACAGGTGAGCAGGTCTTGTAAACAGCATCAATCAGCTACTTGCTTGTAAACCTGGCACAAAATAGATCTTGACTGACATGGCTGCAATAGAGCTCTGATCCTATCCCAGCAAGGAGCTATCTAATAAGCTCCCAGAACTGCCATCTATATTAGGGAGTGAGAGAAACATCAGGTTTCATCTAGTTGCACAAACAGAGTACAGCTACAGAGCATTTAGTTTAGATTTGTATAAATCCAGCATACTCTTACCAGACAGCTTGTGTTGTTAAACAGGTAACACCCAGGCATCAGAGCGCCCTGGAGGGTAGTGGCGTGATATAAGGCTGTTGCTGACAGCCTTAAATACACGTCCCAATCAGGTGTGTAAGACAAGCATCACCTGATTCGGCCAAAAGGAGCTGCACACGCTCTCACATCCCATCGCACATGCTCAGTGGTCAGATAGGCCTCTGTCATGGAAAACGATGTGAGGAGGAAGAGCAGTCCTATAGGTAATAGTTCTATAAGCTCCCCCTAGTGGTTCCTCCTAGATACAGCGTATAGAGCGCTGTAAAGGCTGGGACCAACAGATGGAAAGTCTGGAGATATCAATGCACACATCATGGAGTGTGCATTGTAAATCCAGGGGGAGAGGAGTAGATCTACACCAAACGCCGCAGACACCATCCCCCAAAAGAGCAAGGGGAGGGCAGAATGCGGCTTACCAGCCGCACATGTAATCCAGACACCAGCAAGTTGATAGGGACCGGGGTCAGCTTACCTCAGTACTTGTAACTGGCCTGAGACGCAAGGCCAGTATACATGATTAAAATGTTCGTTACCATGAAGGGAATTACTCCATTCATGGTGGTACAACTTACAAATGCATACTAATAGTTAATGCTGATAGAAGAATTACAATACGCATATACATTTTGCAAATAACAGTGTGATTACAAGTTTGCGATTTCCTGCGATTAAACAATATTTAAACTCGGTAAAACCACGAATATCCATACACAACACTAGCAAGGAGTATAATAGACTGTGTTTAGCTGCAGAAGTGCCCGTGATGGGCGGAGCACTGCTCCGCCCATCACGGGCACTTCTGCAGCTAAACACAGTCTATTATACTCCTTGCTAGTGTTGTGTATGGATATTCGTGGTTTTACCGAGTTTAAATATTGTTTAATCGCAGGAAATCGCAAACTTGTAATCACACTGTTATTTGCAAAATGTATATGCGTATTGTAATTCTTCTATCAGCATTAACTATTAGTATGCATTTGTAAGTTGTACCACCATGAATGGAGTAATTCCCTTCATGGTAACGAACATTTTAATCATGTATACTGGCCTTGCGTCTCAGGCCAGTTACAAGTACTGAGGTAAGCTGACCCCGGTCCCTATCAACTTGCTGGTGTCTGGATTACATGTGCGGCTGGTAAGCCGCATTCTGCCCTCCCCTTGCTCTTTTGGGGGATGGTGTCTGCGGCGTTTGGTGTAGATCTACTCCTCTCCCCCTGGATTTACAATGCACACTCCATGATGTGTGCATTGATATCTCCAGACTTTCCATCTGTTGGTCCCAGCCTTTACAGCGCTCTATACGCTGTATCTAGGAGGAACCACTAGGGGGAGCTTATAGATCTATTACCTATAGGACTGCTCTTCCTCCTCACATCGTTTTCCATGACAGAGGCCTATCTGACCACTGAGCATGTGCGATGGGATGTGAGAGCGTGTGCAGCTCCTTTTGGCCGAATCAGGTGATGCTTGTCTTACACACCTGATTGGGACGTGTATTTAAGGCTGTCAGCAACAGCCTTATATCACGCCACTACCCTCCAGGGCGCTCTGATGCCTGGGTGTTACCTGTTTAACAACACAAGCTGTCTGGTAAGAGTATGCTGGATTTATACAAATCTAAACTAAATGCTCTGTAGCTGTACTCTGTTTGTGCAACTAGATGAAACCTGATGTTTCTCTCACTCCCTAATATAGATGGCAGTTCTGGGAGCTTATTAGATAGCTCCTTGCTGGGATAGGATCAGAGCTCTATTGCAGCCATGTCAGTCAAGATCTATTTTGTGCCAGGTTTACAAGCAAGTAGCTGATTGATGCTGTTTACAAGACCTGCTCACCTGTCTTACCCTACAAGGTAGGAGCAGTCCTTCATGTGCAATTATTTAACCCTATAGGCATACCTGTACTTAGCATGTATATGAGGATCTGTTTATGCCATTTGTTTTATTGGTATAACGGCACACTATAAGGAGCTGGTCTCAATATTGGCTAATTAGATATTATCTACATCTTCAGATTACAGTCTCTGGATTACCTTATGCACCTTGGTTATTGGAGGCTGTGTCTCTGAATGCATGGCTTCTCAATTATCCATAACCTCTACCTGATCTGAAGACGGATTCAGTTACTCTGGCTGGTACATTACTTTCTATATCCTAGTTCCTCTGTCTATTCCCCCTTTTTTGGTTTCTCCTTTCTCTCTCCCTCTCCCCCCCCCTCTTTCCTTCCCCTCCCCCCCCCTTGCCTCTCCCTCTTTCTTTCCCTCCCTGACCCCCACCCCCCATCTAGCTGTGCCTTATGCTCTCCTCTACATATGAATGTTCTGGTTTTACCACAGATGTACATTGGTTATTATTACCCCCCCCCTTTTTTGGACAGTTGGGATTCTCTAGCTCACTACCCCCCTTGAGTCTACTGGTGATATAAATCTCTTTACCAGACACGTCCCCGCATGTTATCACAGGTCACCATATGCGTGTTGAATCTTGGGCCTTTGGGATCGCTTCCTCACGGTACTCAGTGGTTCTGATTGAGACGCACTTTTGAAAAGTCTTTATGCAAAAATAATATTAATATGCTACTGTATGTTTGTTTTTGTTTTTTGGTGTATGTCCTTCTCTATTTCCCATTACAGGTAACCCAAACAAGCTCCTGAAGAAGCATTCAAATTTGCGAAACATGTATTTATGATTGGTGCCTACAAAGTCCATCTGTTTCGTTCTCCTGGGTATTCAAAACCCCCCCCCCCCCTTCCCCCTTTTTTCTAAGAATTAGGCATTGTGATCCGAGGGTTGGAAATATAAAATAATACATCGTCCGCAAATGGTCCTGGTCCGACCGCACCTGGAGTATGCTGTCCAGTTCTGGGCACCAGTCCTCAGGATGGATGTACTGGAAATGGAGCGAGTACAAAGAAGGGCAACAAAGCTAATAAAGGGTCTGGAGGATCTTAGTTATGAGGAAAGGTTGCGAGCACTGAACTTATTCTCTCTGGAGAAGAGACGCTTGAGGGGGGATATGATTTCGATATACAAATACCGTACTGGTGACCCTACAATAGAAATAAAACTTTTTCGCAGAAGAGTTTAACAAGACTCGCGGCCACTCATTAAAATTAGAAGAAAAGAGGTTTAACCTTAAACTACGTAGAGGGTTCTTTACTGTAAGAGCGGTAAGGATGTGGAATTCCCTTCCACAGGCGGTGGTCTCAGCGGGGAGCATCGATAGCTTCAAGAAACTATTAGATAAGCACCTGAATGACCGCAACATACAGGGATATATAATGTAATACTGACACATAATCACACACATAGGTTGGACTTGATGGACTTTTGTCTTTTTTCAACCTCACCTACTATGTAACTATGTAAATGCTGCGAGTTTATGTTCTTCCTCTCCAATCTTGAATCCACTTATGTCAGGGTTATTTCATACCATAGCCAAATAGTGGCTCCAAAGAAAGCACAAATAACAGCGGGGATAGAGGACACCCCTGTATTGTCCCGTTTTTCATCTCAAAGGGTACAGACTGCGATCCATTTATTCTTATAGTTGCTGTTGGGTGATGGTATAATGTTTTGATCCACTGGATCATTCTAGGGCCAATTCCCATGATTCCTAAAGTCTGTATCATGAGCCCCCAGTCTACCCTGTCAAAGGCCTTTTCGGCATCTATCGACAGGAGTAGACATGGGGGCCTACTTTCTTTTATCCTCTGGAGGAGGAGCAACGTTCTCACCCCATTGTCCCTTCCCTTCCTTCTGGGAGTAAAACCCACCTGGTTCGGGTGTACCAGAAGATTCATTACTCCTTCATCCTGCCTGCCAGTACTTTAGCGTACAATTCTGTGTCTGCATTTAGCAGCGAGATTGGCCTATAGCTGGAACACTTTGTTCCGTCTTTCCCCTCCTTCAAGGTTACAGTAATAATGGCAGACAGAGCCTCACCGCCCATTTCATAGTCTGCCCCCAGGCCGTTCATGTATTGGCATAGCCTTGGAGTAAGAATCTCCTTATATTTTTTGTAATAGTACGTTGTAAACCCATCCGGGCCAGGACTTTTCCCCTGAGCCGAATCCGATAGGGCTTTATTTCCTCCTCTGTTATTGGGGTCTCTAATGTCTCTCTCAAGTTCTCTGAAATTTTAGATAATCCAGCCTTTTTGAGGAAATCGTTTATTTTGCCTCTCTTGACACCTGGCTGGCCCCCATCGAAGTCTACTGGGTACAAGTCCTGGTAGTAATTTTTGAATATTTCCACTATATCCTTGGTAGAGTGGACCATTTCTCCTCCTTTCGTTTGGATTTTTTCTATATAATTTATGGCTTTTTTCTTTTGCAACATTCTAGCAAGATGTTTGCTAGCCTTATTCCCCCACTGGTATCTTTCTTCAGCTATTCTATTAAATGTTTCGTTTGTTTCATGTTCCATAAGATCCTTCAGTTCGTCCCTTTTTATTACTAAGTTTTGGTATACTTCTGTCTGAGTACCTTGGTATTTCTTATGTTCTTGCTCGGCTCTGAAAATCTCTTCCGTTAATTTTTTGATTTTCCCTGTTCTCTCTTTTTTTCTCCTTGTACCTACCTCTATCAGAACCCCCCTTATAAAGGCCTTGTGCGCCTCCCATAGGGTGGACCCGAAACCTCCCCTGTATCATTTGTTTTTCGAAATATTCTTCTAGTTCCTTTCTCACAATTGCTGTGGTCGCCTCGTCTCGGATAAGGTCTTCATTTAAGCGCCAAGCATATGGATAACTGATTACCAGGTACTACCATCTTCATTCTTGCCAGGGAGTGATCCGATAGATTCTGGAGTGGAAATCTCAACACTATCACCCACTCGATCATTCATGTTCAACCAAGATATAATCTATCCTGGAGTAGGTCCCATGTACAGGGGAGTAGAACGTATAATCTTGTTTTTTAGGGTGAAGGACCCTCCGGATATCTACCCGTTGACACGCATGCAATTTTTGTTTTATCTTTTTTAATTGTACGCTGTTTGTCCCCTGCGCCCGTATGTACTATCTAGGCCTGGGTTCATGCAGAAGTTCATGTCCCCCATCAGGATCACGTGCCCTCTCAAATTCCATCAGCTTCCCCAAAATAACCTTTAAATAATTAAATCGGGTTCCTATTTGGGACGTAGATATTTGCCAGCGTGCACTCCATTTCACCTAGTTTACCTTTTAGGAAGAGGTATCTCCCTTCCGGGTCTGTCAACCTATCCCCCAAGGAAAATCTGAGTACTTTTGCGAACCCTATTGCAACACCTCTAGCTCTCTTTGCGATTGTGTCACCATAGTACCATGTTGGAAAATTACGGGAGTGCAATTTCACATTAGACTCATGGGATAGATGGGTCGCTTGTAAAAAGACCACACCTGCCCCATATCGTTTTAATTCTTTCAGAATCTTATGTCTCTTGGTGGGAGTATTTAAACCTCCAACATTATAGGTCATAAAGTTTATTGTCGTCATTTCTTCTATCCTATTTTCCTATGCTGAGAACACTTTACTTGACTGTCTAGGAGACTGGACGCTCTTATTTGCAAGATACCAGAGGTACCCTCCCACCCCCCCTCAGACTACCCCCCCGCTCCAACCCCGTCCACCCCCCCCCACACTCAGGCCGCACCGTGGCCACTACACAGTTAAGGTCCGCGGATTCCCGCTCCCCCTCCCCTCTTTGGCCCCTTTCAGGCCCCTGAACCATAGGTGGGTCTGATCTTCATTCCCGCCGATGGTTCTCCTTTCTTGAGGTGCGGCTCTGCCCCTGCCCCCTACTCACCATCTCCCCCCATGGTCTCAAAAGCGGGTAGAGGGTCGAGAGTGCACTGGCGATCCGGGGTTGCCGGCCTCAGACCTATTGTTAAACCTGTTCACCCCAAACAATTGTGGGTTACCTTTTTTTTTTTCTCTCTCTCTCCTTTCCCCCCTTCCTTCTCCCCTTCTCCTTCCTTAATTTACGTCATTCTCTTCCCTTTCGCTTAATCCAAGTCTCCCCCTTGACCCTTTGCAAGGCCTTTACTGATGTCCATCTGCCTGCTAAGGCATATTTTCTCCTTTTGACCATCCTGGGATTGCTAATACTGGTATATCCAGTTTATTGCAGAATTCCTGTAAGTCTTCCGGGAACCTTAATGTTGTTGACCTGCCGTCTTTCTGGCCTATCAGGCATGCTGGAAATCCCCAATTGTACTTAAGGTTCTGTGCCCGCATTTGCTCAAGCAATGGTTTGAGGAGTCGTCTCCTAGCCAATGTTTCGGGTGCCAGATCAGTAAAGATTTGAAGGTCGACCCCCTCATATTTTATAGGAAGTCTTCCCCTAATCTTTCCCCAAATCTCGGCTTTATCTTGGTATCTTCGAAATCTCACAATAATGTCTCTAGGCCGGTCCTCCGCTATGTTTTTAGGTTTTCTGACAAGATGGATTCTCTCGATCTTGAGGCCTTCTTCCACGCTTTTGTCCAACACGGGATTAAAGATCTTCCTTATGATTTTTCTCAGGTTTTCTCCTCTTTTCTCTGGTACTGCACGGATTCTCAGGTTTTGTCTTCTGTTATGATTTTCCTGGTCTTCAAGTTTATACAGGATTTTCCTTTGATCTAATTGCATTAGTCTAACTTGCTCTTTTATTTTACTTAATTCCTGAGCCTGATTTTCGGTTCTTTCTTCTGTCGCCTCTACATGTGCCAACACATGCCCCAAGTTCACTCTTAATGTAGTTATTTCCTCTTTGATGGCATTTTCCAATCTTGATAGCATCTCTGCCATATGTTTTTGTAGGGATTTGGGAACCGGCTCTCTTTTCTTCCATTCTACTCATCTCGATTTCACTCTTAATACTTATATTTTCTCCTGAGTGGTCGGAGTTCTCCCCTTTCTTTTTTGCCAGATCTTTTGTCTTATCTTGTTTACCCTGTTGTTGTTGATGACTATGTCCCTGTGTCATCTGTCCCTGTGTACTGACAGGGAAGGAAGGGGGGGTGGGAGGAAGGGGGGGGGTAGCGGCTTATCTCACTCTCCCCGCTGACTATCATTCATCACTCCGCCTGTATCCAGCAGCTGTTGTTCCAAGTATGTAGCCAGCCCTGGGTCGTCATAAACTCAGACCCCTTAGCCTCTCACGCTGCGGGTCTTCCTTGGCTTTTCCCGGGACGTCTCATGCACCCTCCTCAGCTGCACGGTCACATCCTCACGTGTCCATCCCAGGCCCCCGTTTACTCTTTCTTAACTGGCAAAAAGGGTACTTTTCCCACTTGATATTTTTTGGATATATTTGTCCAAATCCTCCCCAAACAGCTTTTCACCGCGGAAAGGAAAACCAGCCAGGAGCTTTTTGCATGGCGCTTCGGCTGACCAACTTTTCAACCATAAGATTCTACGCATATGTACCAACCCAAGCGTAAGGCTAGAGGTTTGAAGAATAGAATCTCTGATTGCGTCAATTGCAAAACACAAAGCTGTTGACAGCTCAGCTAACTCCTGGGCCTGCTGGTCAGGGAACACCCTGAGCACCTGTTTCAAATGGTCTCTCAAGGACTGACATACCCCAATTGCCGCCACTGCAGGTTGAGCCACTGAACCTGCCAAGGAGAAAATGTTTAACAGGGATTGCAATTACTTTATCAGTTGGATCCCTAAGCATTTGCGCACTGTCAACCGGACAAGTCAAACTTTTATTCACAGAGGATATAACAGCATCAATTGCTGGTATACTCCACATCTTAGTAAATTTTTCCTCCATAGGATAAAGTGTTAAGCACTTTTCCTAAAAAGTTTTCATCTGGGTGATCCCACTCATAGTACATAAGCTTTTCTAGTAATGAATGGACAGGAAAGGCACGCAAGGCTTGAGGCGGCTTTAGTGAACCCTAACAGGAAGTGGGCTCTTCAACCGACTCCGTTAAGGGTAGCTTAAATGTGGAGTGGACCATTTCAGTAAGAGAATGCACCAGCAACTTCTCAGCATGTGAAGCTGAAGAAGGTCCTTCCCCACTTGATCCCTCGGAAGAGGAATGATCAGCCTCTTCACGGTTCCCTGAGGGGGATTCATCTTCCCCCTCCCACTGTTCCTCTGTTTGAGGATCCTGGGTGGTAGAAGGGGACCTAATGAGTTTTCTTCCACTTTGTGAAGATGCGATTAAAGCCACTAATCTTTCCTCCAATCCACTCATAGCCGAGGAGAAAACCTGCTCAGTTATATAGACAGAGGCTGAAGTGTCGAAAGCAATTGCAGCCCCTGATGACCCCGACGGCTCACTCTGACCAGCCTCCCTAGATCTTTCAGGGGGTGGTGGTGTTGCAGAGGGAGGGTCCTTACGGCCTGAGAGCGACCCCTTTGTGCCCTTGGTTTTTGTGGTATTTCTACCACCCCCTCTGGTCATAGTGCTGAGCATAAACGCAGAGGTACTACCAAAAAAATGCACCCACTTCTGAGCAACAGTCCAGCAACTGCCGCTGCTATTAAGCTCCGCCTGATGCTTAAGTAAAATGTGCCTGGGAATGCCTGTGTCACCCACACTCACATGCCACCCGTCCGCTCTGTGTCCCTCCTTCAGCTGTATGCACCTGAAAAAAAAGGTGCATTTTATAGCTATATAGCCCGCGTTGTGGACGTTAAAGCACGCCAACACTAAGCCCCGCCCCCTTCCTCCGACCAAAAAACAATCCTGGGGTCCAGCTCTCTAAAAAGAGAAGCAATACAGGCAAAACCTTGTTTCTTCGGACACGAGGCCCGGGTACCGTTCAATTCGGCCTGGAAAAGACACTTTGAATGGATCCGGTTGCATAGTTTGCCCCAGCAAGGAATATTCCAGCAGAGCTCAGCACAGCACATCTTTACTCGTGACCTAAGACACTGGCGAAAAACGGGGGGTACTCCTGGTAAGGGGGGGGGGGGGGTTATATGGGGAATTGAACTTCCTGTTTAGGGTGTGCCAGTGTCCATCACCTGAAGGTGCCATATAACCCATACAGATATAACTGTGGCTCTGTGTCCCGCGATGTACGATAAAGAAACTAACACTGCACATCACCCTGAACACACCATCCCCACCGTGAAATATGGTGGTGGCAGTATCATGTTGTGGGGGTGCCTTTCTTCAGCAGGGACAGGGAAGCTGGGTCAGAGTTTATGGGAAGATCATTGGAGCCAGGGTTCAGTGCTAAGACCAATCCTAGTTAATTTGTTCATAAACGACCTGGAGGATGGGGTAAACAGTTCTATCTCTGTATTTGCGGATGATACCAAGCTAAGCAGGGAAATAACTGCTCTGCAGGATGTGGAAACCTTGCAAGAAGATCTGAACAAATTAATGGGGTGGTCAACTGCATGGCAAATGAGGTTTAAATGTAGAAAAATGTAAAATAATGCATTTGGGTGGCAAAAATATGAATGCAATCTACTCACTAGGGGGAGAACCTCTGAGGGAAATCAAGGATGGAAAAGGACCTGGGGGTCCTAGTAGATGATAGGCACAGCAATGGCATGCGATGCCAAGCTGCTGCTAACAAAGCAGGCAGAATATTGGCATGCATTAAAAAAGGGGATTAACGCAAGAGCGATAATTCTCCCACTCTCTACAAGACTCTGGTCCGGCCTCACCTGGAGTATGCTGTCCAGTTCAGGGCACCTGTCCTCAGGAAGGATGTACTGGAAATGGAGCGAGTACAGAGAAGGGAAACAAAGGTAATAAAGGGTCTGGAGGATATTAGATATTCTCTCTGGAGAAGAGACGCTTGAGAGGGGATATGATTTCAATTTACAAATACCATACTGGTGACCCCACAATAGGAATAAAACTTTTTTGCGGAAGGGAGTTTAATAAGACATGTGGCCATTACAGGGTTCTTCACTGTAATGCCCCGTACACACGGTCGGACATTGATCCGACATTCCGACAACAAAATCCTAGGATTTTTTTCCGACGGATGTTGGCTCAAACATGTCTTGCATACACACGGTCACACAAAGTTGTCGGAAAATCTGATCAATCTGAACGCGGTGACGTAAAACACGTAAGTCGGGACTATAAACGGGGGAGTAGCCAATAGCTTTCATCTCTTTATTTATTCTGAGCATGCGTGGCACTTTGTGCGTCGGATTTGTGTACACACGATCGGAATTTCCGACAGCGGATTTTGTTGTCGGAAAATTTTATAGCCTGCTCTCAAACTTTGTGTGTCGGAAAATCCGATGGAAAATGTGTGATGGAGCCCACACACGGTCGGAATTTCCGACAACAAGGTCCTATCACACATTTTCCGTCGGAAAATCCGACTGTGTGTACAGGGCATTAGAGCGGCAAGGATGTGGAATTCCCTTCCACAGGCGGTAGTTTTAGCAGGGGGCATCAATAGTTAAAAAAATCTACTAGATAAGCACCTGAACGACCGCAACATACAGGGATATACAATTTAATACTGACATAATTACACACATAGGTTCGACTTGATTGACTTGCGTCTTTTTCAACCTTACCAACTATGCAACTATGGAGCCAAATACAGGTCAATCTTAGAAGAAAACCTGTTAAGAGTCTGAAAAAAAAAACTTGACTGGCGGAGGTTCACCTTCCAGCAGGACAACGACCCTAAACATACAGCCAGAGCTACTACGGAATGGTTAAGAGCAAAAGCATATTCATGTTTTACAATGGCCCAGTCAAAGTCCAGATCGAAATCCAATTGAGAAGCTGTGGCAAGACTTGAAAAGTGCTATTCACAGACACTCTCCATCAAATCTGACAGAGCTTGAGCTATTTTGCAAAGAAGAATGGCCAAAAAAGTCACTCTACAAGTGCAAAGCTGGTAGAGACATCCCCAAAAGACTTACGGTTGTAATTGCAGCGAAAGGTGGTTCTACAAAGTATTGACTCAGGAGGGCTGAACATAAATGTACGCCACATTTTTCAGATATTTGTAAAAAAAAATAAATAAAATTGAAAAACCATTTACCATTTTCCTTCCACTTCACAATTATATGCCACGTTGTGTTGGTCTGTCACAAAAAACTCAATCAAATATATTTACATTTTTGGTTGTAACATGAAAAAAATGTTGAAAATTTCAAGGAGGGCGGCACAGTGGTGGAGTGGGTAGCACTGTCGCCTAGCAGTAAAAAAGGGTCGCTGGTTCCCAACCACAACACTACCTGCCTGGAGTTTGCATGTTCTCCCTGTGCCTGTGTGGGTTTCCTCCCACACCAAAAAGACATGCTGGTAAGGTTAATTGGCTTCTGTTCAAAAAAATTGGCCCTAGTATATGAATGAGAGTTGGGAACCTTGGATTGTGGGCTCCTTGAGTGTAGGGACCGATGTGAGTGTGCGACGTATGTGTGGAGTGCTGTGTAAATTGATGGCACTATATGGGTACCTTAAATAAATAATAATAGAGGAGCATCGTAATGAGACACAATGTATAGGGACAATTGTAGACACGCACCCACACTCACTCAGGTTGAACTGGATGGACTGGTGTCTTTATTCAACCTAACTATGTATGAATACTTTTTCAAGGCGCTGTATTTCAGACCCGGTATGTACCATCCTGGCTGTGCTAGAGATTATTCAAGAGTTAACATGATTTTCTGGGTTCAAAGTTAATTGGACAAAGTCATGTATTTTCCCCATTAACACAGAACCACCACTTTCGCTACCACCTAGCTGCCCTCTAAAAGTTACAAGTAAATTTAGATATTTAGGAATTGAGATTCAGGTTCCGTTAGCAAAATATTTTGATAATAATGTTTTACCCTGTATCTCCTCCTTTCGCACCAAACTCAATGGCCAAAACTACCTCTTACTTTATTGGGGCACGTAAACCTCTTTAAAATGGTGTTTCTACCCAAGTTCCTTCATCTCCTAGCTAATTTCCCAGTCTATATCCAAAAAACATCACTTTCAAGCTACAGAGTCTCACCACCCAGGGGCTTCTAGGCTCTCTGGAGACCCTAGTTCTGCCCTCCAGGGGCTCCCTAACCTGCACCTCTATTACGTGACTAATTCGATCAGTTGGGCAGTGCCCAGCCCCGGCCACCAGAGCCGGGTCCTCCACCCCTGGTAATTTTTATTTTCTGTCATGTTCCCCCACTGCGGAGCGCTGCTTCATCGTCCGATTCCCCTGCATCCCCCCTGGTCATCCCCGGACAGTGTACCGCCGCTTCAGGGCATGGAGGGGGCGGAGCCACTCAGTCTGAAGACCGGCCGTATGTCCGAGGAGTGGGGCTTGTCCAGGCATGGGATGGACAAGGGTAGTGTGGGTTGGGCTCATAGGAGTGGTTGTAGGCATGGCTGAGGGGGCGGGTTAGTCACGGTTCTTTCTGACTGGAGTGCAGATTCCCGCTCACCAGTCAGAAGTGTGGGCTGGGCGTGTCTATGGGCATGTAAGTCTCAGAATATGCAGCATGGCAAATGTGGAACTACATTTCCCGTCATCCTCCTTGATTCATGACGTCATAGCCATATTTGACTCTCCATGGACGCTGCACATGGCAGCCAGGGAGAGGGTTCTACTTCATTTATTGCCCCGGCTCGGCCAGTTCGGCCGGAATGGCCGAGCTGGGTACTGGCACTGGGTGTTAAGAGCATGGATGGAGGAATCCCCTGCTGGGGGTAGTGCATGCTGGCACCCAGTGCAGTTGGGGTTTAGACAGCTTTCTTGCACCTAGCACCCTGGTTTCAACTGCGGGTTTGTCAGGTGAGTGGGTGTCCACATTGCCCATTTGAGTATGCGATTTTTACGTTTCTCATGCAATTTTACGTTTCTCATGCAATGTCACGTTTCTCATGCGATTTTACGTTTCTCATGCGATTTTACGTTTCTCATGCAATGTCACATTTGTCATGCGATTTTACGTTTCTCGTGTGATTCTACGTTTTCAATACAATGTCACGTTGCTCTCGCGCGATGTCACATTTCTCATGCGATTTTACGTTTCTCTTGCGATGTTGCGTTTCTCATGCAATTTTTTTATATTTCTTGCGCAACTTTTATTTCTAGGCCACGCACGTTTCCCATGTGATGCACGTTTTCCCCGTATAATTCACGTTTTTCCCGGGTTTCCACGTATCTCACGTTGCTCATACAGTTTACGTGCTCATGCAACTAGGTTTCTCATGCAGCCTCGGTTCTCATGCTGCTCACGCTACTCACGGTTTTTGTTCAGTTACGTTCCTTCACGCAGCTTACATTCCTGTCGCAGGTTACTTTTCTCAGTCTGCTCACGGTTCGCATGCAGTTATGTTCCTCACTCAGTTGTGTGTTTTTCATTCAGTTTGTGGTTATTTTCATCATTTTGCTGGGTATCATTCATATGTTTTCATCATTTTAGTTATATTTTCACGGTTAGTCTTGGCATTATCCACTGCAGTTACCTGTCTCGTTCAGGTTCGCACGGATTGAGTTGGTCGTTTTTAATTGGCTTGTGCAGTGGCAAGTCTCCTCATCCGTGTTACATACGTTACATCTCGGTTTCTGTTCAATAAGTTATCACTTGCCTGACACATTTTCAGGTTCATTGTGAAAAACGTCACAAGTTCATACGTCATGACATCTCACTACTCGTTTCACTTGCCTGACACGTCTTCAGGTTGTATAGGCCTGAGTTTACGTTTTAATTTGCCTGATGTGCCTCAGGTAACTCGGCTTGACTAGTTTCTTGAGACTGGTACATTTTCAGTCCGGCACAACGTACATTTCTTATTTTCATTTTATTCATGAGTCAGGTTCATCTACACATTAGGTCTCTCTGCAACACTCCACTGCAAGGTTACCTATCACGTTATGGGTGCCAAAGGATTGAGTTATCGTTTCTAATTGGTTTGTACAGAGGCAAGTCTCCTCATCTGTTCGCTCATGACCACATCACAAGTTCATACGTTATGACATCTCACTACGCGCATCACTTGCCCGACACGTCTTAAGGTTGTATAGGCCTGAGTTTACGTTTTTAATTTGCCTGATGTGCCTCAGGTAACTCGGCATGGCTAGGTTTCTTGAGACTGGTACGTACATTCCTTTGTCATTTAATACACAAGTCAGGTTCATATCTACACATTAGATCTCACGGCAACGCTCCTCAGCAGGGTTACTTATTACGTTCTTGGGTTCCAAAGGTTTGAGACAATCGTTTTTAATTGGCTGGTATAGTGGCAAGTCTCCTCATCCGTTTCACACGAGTTCACAAGTCATGACATCACACTTCTCATTTCTCTTGCCTGACACGTCTTCAGTTTGCATAGGCCTGAGTTACGTTTTTAATTTGCCTCACATGCCCCAGGTATCTCGGCCTTGCTAGTTTCTGGAGACTGTTACATTTTCAGTCCTGCATAATGGTTGCTTGCTTTGTCATTTATTCTCGGTCACCTTTAGATCAGTAGCAGTAAGGGAAGCATGAGATTTTCCTTTTTCTTAAGGTAGGTTGGGATTCATTTGGTTAACTCTGGTTTATGACAGTGTTTGTTCTCATTTGCATAGGTCATCTCACTGGCAGCAGATTTTGAAGACTTTGCCTCTAGCCATCCGGCTCCGGTTAGGGGTTCTGTACATGGTAGCACGGTTTCCTTGTAAACTCCGGGTTCTGCCGTCACTCAGGCAGTGGGGTTTGTCACTTTGCTACTAAATTTTCCTTTGGGTCCATAAGCAACCGTTGGCCATTAGATACTTTCGCACTGGCATTCAGCTGGATACTCTCCCATGCAGTATGCTGTCAGTCATCCACTGTGTGGGTGATTTCCTCCTCCTCATAGTTTTCAAACAGGGTCCCGCTGTTCTACAGGAACTAACGTCACTTCCTCTGTGCCCATGTCCCTCAGACGGCAAGGGGTGATGGTTGGGCGGGTGATTGCACGGACAATCAGTCTACCTCAGGTGGTTTCAAACAGTTCCAGGTCTTTACTCTTTGTTGTATGTAGGCTGATTTGGCTGCCCTTTCAGTTCCATTTTTCATTCACTATAGGTTCATCAGTAAGGAAGTGTTTACAGCAGCAGATGTTCTGTCCCATTTTAGTTACCTGATTTTCCAGCAGGTCCCAGCCACGTACCCGTGCTACAACGTCCTGGTTTTCGTGCTACAATTGAAGCTTGGTCAACAAGTCGTTGTCAGTTTAAGCCTAGGAAGACTGGTTACACGGCGTGGGATACCTTCCAGGTTTTTCCGTCTCAGTGTCCTAGGTTCTTTTTGTTACATACATTCAATATCTGCTTTCGTTCTTTGCCTTTTTGCCACTCTTAGCTCACGCTTTCCACAAGCTGGCGCCCGGTCACAGTCTTAGACTGACTCATGGTGGCATCAGCGGAAGTACCCATGGACGGGCCACTTTGCTTGTCCCTGGTGCTCCCTTCTTCACTAGCGCAGTGCATAAAACATCGCCATACCCTGCTGCCATACCTAGGTTTGGCCATTCTTTTAGGATAAGTGGGTTTCTGCTGCTTCTCTCCAAGGGATCCGTGTTTCACGTTTTGGAGTAGTTAGGAAGGGGAAATTTAGCATGCATCTCCGGTTACGCCCCGGATCCACTTGTGGAGATGTCATGGGCTTTCATGCGGTTTGGCTGCTCAATGTCAAATACGGTTACTTTTCATAAATCTTTTGCTAGCTCATACTACTGTCTTATTTTTGCCCCCTTTTAGGCATACTGACCATGTGACTTTCAGCACACCCCAGGTCACTTTTCCCGTTTCCATTTAGACCTTTCCAATATGATTACAGGAGACTGAGTACAAATGAATACAGCTAAGATATTTACATTGCACATATGATAGCCCAAAATGTCACAAGTGCGAGAGGAAGCAGGGGGATTTTTTCCACATTGTATGGTCCTGTGATAGGGTTAGACCGTTCTGGTCAGCAGTCACTGCATTTATTTTGGGGGCTTTTGAGATCCAACATGTGCAGCCCCAAGCGGTGTCTTCTAGGGGTGTTTAAAGACGTTGAGCTTTCTACCAAGACTAAATTGTTTTTGCTTTTATTACTTTATTATGCCAGAAAAACTATGGTATTGTATTGGATAAAGCAAACTCACACATCCATCCAAGTCTCTATGCTTTTTTTTTTTTTGCCAAGATATTTTTTAGAAAAAAAAAAAAATACTCCCCAGCATTTTTGGCCGAGGCCACCTTGAGTAAGGGCAGATGATTCATGTAGCATTTACTTCCTTGAATCAATCTGCTCAGGCATACAGGCAGAAGGGTGTGCTTAGCTCAGAAAATGTCCCCTCCCCTTCCAAAGACACCTGGGATGTATGACATCATTTGTCTAGGGCTGGAAACCAGGAAGTGACTAAAGAAATGTAAAAAAAAAACTGTCCAAAACAAGTGAATATGATATACATTCTTATACATTTATTAATGCTAGCAGCATAAGGATTCAAAAATAGTTAAAGCAGAACTCCGGGCAGAAATTTTATTACAATTTTTTACAGGTGCTTCCATGCCTTTAAATAATCTGTTGGTTTTACAGTGTACAGTTCCTACCGGTCAGAGATCCAGTCTTTACTCAGTGAAGAGATTTTTTTTCTCCCTCCTATATCCTGTTCACAAGACCAGTAGCTGATATGTCCTCCATTTCTTCAGCCACCAGTCTTGTAAATCAACTCTGTAGTTTTTAGTAGAGTCAGGGGACACATAATCACGCTGCGTTTCACTGCAGTTGGTGGACCCAGGAGACTTGGACTCCTGGTCTGACCCACCAACTGTGCTGTGTCTTTGGATCCTCTGGCCCCGGAACTCTTGGTCTGTCCCACCTCCTATGAGACTGACACTTCACTGGCAGAGCAGTATGTGCATGGCTCAGAGAAAGCGAGTCTGATCACATCAGCTTCCCATATTACACTGCGGGGAAACCATGTGAAATGTACAGTCAAAAGAGCAAAGCAGGGTACAGCAATGCCGGTGGTCGGAGTCCATAGTCACTGTGTGGCACACTTCAGATATGTTGCACACATGCCCACAGTCCTGCCCAAACAGACTCTCTATCCCAGGGCACGCTGGCATGTGTACTCTCAGTGTGCAGCGATCAGCGTGAATAGGAAGTGACATCGCCGCTTCTGAGACACCTCCTCCCAGACCCTGGAGGCTGAAAAACTTTCAGAGCAGAATGACGACATCACAGCTTTTAAAGCATTGAGTTTTGGACAAAATATAATTTTAAGCAAAATAATGTCAGCGGTTTTGCCTGACTATACTGGAATACTGTGCAAATGTAATCACCATCCCGGAGTTCTTCTTTAAGGCTGATTGAGAGGGTGAAGTTCCACTTTAAAACAGTGGTCATCAAACCTGTCCTCAGGGCCCACCAACAGGCCAGTTTTGCAAGATAACTGAAATACATCACAGGTGATATAAATTTGCTGCTCAGTGATTGCAGCATTCTAGTCTGCATCTCCCCAAGGTAATGCATAAAACCTGGCCTGTTCGTGGGCCCTAAGGACAGGGTTGATGACCACTGCTTTAAAACATCTATTATAGTCATCAGAACCGGGAAAAAAAGAAAAGAAAAGATAAATATGCTTTATTGAAGAAGATAAGCACCATTATACAGTACATCATTTTACTATCCTTTAACTACTTCAGTACTTGACACTCTTACCCCTTCCTACCCAGGCCAATTTTCAGCTTTCTGCATGGTCACACTTTATATGCCAATTGCGCAGTCATGCAACACTGTATTCATATATATGAATTTTTTTTTTTTCACACAAATTAGAGCTTTCTTTTGATGGTATTTAATCACCACTAGCTTTTGTTTATTTTTTGCTAATTTTTTTTTTAAAAAGACCGAAAATTTTGAAAATACTCTTTCTTCATAAAATGTAGGCCAAAATGTATACTGTTACATTTCTTTGAAGAAAATAACCTAAATCAGTGTTTATTTTTTAATCTGTAAGAAAGTTAGAGAGTTCACAAACTATGGTATATATCTGAAAATCCTGATGTACCGATGGCCTATCATTTCTTGAGGCTCAAAAATGCCAGGACAGTACAAATATCCCCCAAATGACCCCTTTTTGGAAAGTAGACAGTCCAAGTTGGTTAGTAAGAGACATGGCGAGTTTTTTTGAACTTAAAAGAAGTTTACAATTTTCAAAAAACATTTTACATACTGTCACAAGTGCAGTACAGCGTCATCATATATTCAATATTTTTTCACATCGGGACTAGCGCAATGCAGTGTTACCATAGGAACACTACTACTCTGTGGAGGTGACCAGGATTTTATTTTTATTTATTTTTTTTACACACACACACACACACACTCTAATTGCTTATAACTGAATGTTACTTATAAGCAACAATTTTTTTCTGAATGAAAACCATTCATTTGATGTTTACTATTGTGATTAGCCACAGCTAAATCACATGGTACACATGGGCTGCTATTGGCCTTGTCTATACCAAATGATCACGGTGACCAATCACAGAGCTCATTACAGTAGTACACAATGAAGGGCATGCATTGGCCACAACGATCACATGCTACCGGTAGCGGGCCGGTACAGTGACCAGTCATCAGCTGTGTCCTGTGAAGGAGCGACTTTCCCAGCTCCTAGGCAGGATTGGAGATTCATCATGTCAGAGAGATCTTTGCTCATCTTGACAGAAGCATTGAGTGTTCCAAGAATTTGGTCTGCTTGTTTAATGTCTTGAGGCTGTTAGAGTGAGGTCTTGAGTGAAACTGGGCAACGGGAACTGCCTCAAGAGAAGGCCACCATGAGGCCCAGAACCTTAATGCGGAAGCAGTATGAGGGGTTTTCAGACCTGAGGGTCCAGGAGTTGGACCTTAGAGAGGCAATCTGAGCAAGATTCTGGCTTGGGCTGTATTCAAGATTAGACCAAAAGGTACTCTCCATATGGTGTATGGACTGCAGGGCAGACTTTGGAAAGTTGATTATCCAGTTCCTTCAGACCTGGATGGTCCTTTGGAAGTTGGCAGATGAGGCTGTGGCTGAGAAGTCATTTAGTAGGAGGTTGTCAAAGTAACCTGTGAAACAAATGCTCAAAGAACCTTAGTAGATAAGCTAGAAGCAGGGTAAGCACTTCTGTAAACACTCATGGCGCAGAAGAAAGCTTGAATGGTAGTGCCACAAACTGGAAATGCCGGCCTCACAGACCAAAATGCAGGAAGCATTCTTATGATTGGGGGGTTGGATCAGGATATGGGAGTTAGGCTTCTTGATGAATTTGTCAAGGGATTCCCATAAGAAAGCGTTCACCATAAATAAGGCATGCATCGAGGACGTCGCTTACAAGCAGGTTTAGCAGACCAAGCTTTTAGCCACAAAATGCTGTGCACAGAGATGAGCGTTGAGATGTGTAGAGTGACATTCTCAAAAACACAAAACATTAGGGCTGAAGGCATCAGCTGTAATTGTTTTTTTTTTAATCTTGATTATATCCACATACAAAAAGACAAAATTCCAACGCGATTACATTTTGTGTATACATTTTACAACCCCTCTGAATCCCCCCCCCCCCCCAAGCTCCTCAATCCCTCCTTATCAATCCCCCATCAGATTTTTCTCTCTATTCACCCAATCTTATGCTCATACCGCCTCCACATATCTCATCGTTCTCTTGAACGACTTCCAATCTTTCCATCTATTTATCATTCCCTCCTCCCCGCAGCGTCTCAAGTATTCCATGTTATATGTCTCTTCTACCCTTCTTTATTGTGGGGCTTTGTTTCTTGCCAATGTCTTGGTATCTGACTTTTGGTTGCATTGATCAGATGAGGTATCACCGATTCTTTATATTGGTTTTGTTGATCTTTCTATCCTGTGAAATAAGCACGTCCAAGATTCTTCTGGTATTTCTCTATTGGGGATTTATTTTATTAGCTGTAAAATCTATCTCCAATAGCTTTTTGTTTTTGGGCAATCCCACCAAATGTGTGCCATTGTTCCCAATACTTTACATCCCCGCCAACAGTGTGGTCATTTCCCCATTTGATATTTACTTAATTTTGTCTGGAGTTATTTACCACCTTGTAAGGCATGTAGTTAATCTCAGCTGTGTTGGTGTCTACTGCAGGGCTATGTACCGGTCTCAATATTTTTCATAATTTTTGTTTATTCCCCTCAAGCTCCCAATTCTTTTTCCCATTTTTGTATGTATGGCAGAACTTCCAGTTCTTCCATCTCCATCAGAATTTTATTAATCTGTTATATACCATTTTTTGTGTTTGTTGCCATACTCAGCCACTCCAGCGGCCTTAGGTCTTCCGCTGAGTCTTAATGGTTGTGGCAAAGTTGTGACAAAGCGCTTCAACTGGAGGTACCGCCATTCATTAATCACCATCAAGTCTGTCTTGTGTTTTAATTCTTGAATTGTGCATATTTTCCCCTTTTCTGTTATATCCTTTAATTGTGCATTTTCATTTTTATCCAAGCTCCATCTAATTTCCCTTTTCCCGGGGTGAAATAATGTGTCTCTTTTAGTGGTATTAATGGAGAGTTATATTTCCAATTTGCCTTGTTTATGTATCAGATCCCAAATTGTAAGTACATTTTGTGTCACTGCACGTTTATTCTCACACAGTGCTCTATACTGAAGTGGAACCCAAATGATTCTACCCAACCATGTATCACTCATTGTGTTCTCAATTTGTACCCATCTTTTTTTCATTTTTTTCCCCCTTGTCCACTTCATTACTTATGAGATTAACAGAGCATTATAATATTTTTAAAAATCTGGTACCTTTAGCCCACCTTGCGTTTTCTCTCTCCTTAGTACCGAGAATGAAATTCTCAGTTTACTATTCTGCCATATGAACTTAGTTTTTTTTTTTTTTTTAATGGTTTTAAAGTATGTCCAAGGTAGTGTGAGGAATGGACTCAGCTCTTCCTTCTCCGAGCTGGCCACTCAGCTATCGGCTAATTGCCATTTCCTACCTCTCCACAGTGACTCACCTGTTGATATCCTGTTTGTCAGTCCTGCCTACTTAAGCCGTCCAGTCCAGATCTCTGCCTTCGCCTTGGTCACATCTCTGGAGACTCTCTCCTGTGTTCCTGTTAAAAGACTTGCTTGGCTGACATTCCCTCTGGCTCCAGATCCTGCTTGCTGTTTTACTACGCTGTTCTCTGGCTCCCTGACGTTTTGGCTTGTCTGACTATCCGTTACGGAACCTGTCTATGTTTTGACTATGTATACTCGGTTTACCTTATATAATAATAATAATAATATTATTATTATTATTATTAAGTGTGATTTAACTGTGCTTCTGTCTCAGTCTGATTCATGGTTTCTGACAGGTAGGGAAATAGGCAACATTTGGAATTTGTACATAATTTTTGGTACCATTACCATCTATATGTTATTTATTTCTCCTATCCATGAGAGGTGCCTTGTTGCTATTTTTCTTATTTCTATTCTTATTTCGTTTAGTAATGGGATATCATTTACCTGGTATATTTTCCCCAAGGATGGTTTTAATCTTATTCCTAAATATTTTAATTCGGTCTTCCATGTAAATTTTAATTCTTGCTATAAGCACCGTTCTTATGGTTTATGTTTAAGATCTGATTTCGAATGATTTATTTTTAAAATTTGATATTTCGCCATAGTGTTTCATAGTCTTCAATAAGTTGGGCATTGCAATCCTAGGGCTAGAGATATATAGAGTATACATCATCAGCGTAAGCTGCTAATTTATGTTCCTCCTCTCCTATCTTAATCCCTCCTGTGTCTGGGTTGTTCCTTATTGTTGCCAGAAGGGGTTCTAGTGATAGTACAAATAGTAGGGGAGATAGGGGACACCCCTGTCTCATTCCATTAAACATTTCAAAGGGGGGGGGGGGGTAAAGTTCCATTAACCTTAACATTTGCAGTAGGGTGCTTATATAAATACTTCAATCCATTGGACTATCCTTGGGCCCATCCCCATGGCTTCCAGGGTGCTCATCATAAACCCCCAGTCCACCCTGTCGAAATGCTTTTTCTGCATCAATCAAAAGAAGTAGACCTGGGGTATTTCCCTCTATGATTTTCTGAAGCAATGTTCTCACCCCATTGTCTCTCTCTTCTCTGCCGGGGATGAACCCCACTTGGTCCGCGTGTACCAAAAATCGGTTATCAGGTCCTTCATCCTAGTAGCCAATACTTTTGCAAATAGTTTCGTGTCAGCGTTCAACAGGGATATTGGTCTATAACTTGAACATGAGGTATTATCTTTTCGCTCTTTAGAATGATTGTGATTGAGGTCAGCAGAGCGTCTCTTCCCATCTCAAAATTTGTTCCCAATCTGTTCATATATGAACATGGTTTAGGTAATAGATCTTGACATTTTTTAGAATAGGTTGTGAACCCGTCCGGGCCTGGACTTTTTCCCGATACCGAATCTTTTAAGGTTGTGTTGATCTTATTCTCTGTTATGGGTTTTTCTATGGTAGATAACTTGTTCTCAGTTACTTGGGGTAATCTGGCATTTTTAAAAATTCATATCTTTTCCAGTCTTCCGATTTCTTGTTGACCCTTTTGTTTTATTGAGTATAATGACCCGTAATAATTCTGGAACACTTTCGCTATTTCTGTTAAAAATACAATCTCCTCAGTTCTATTCAGATTTTTTTTCTATATACCGGTAGTTTAATGTTTTTTTCTTCTTCAATATACTTGCCAGGCGTTTCCCCGTTTTGTTTCCCCATACATATCTCTCTTTTGCGATTCTGTTCAAGTCCCTTCCCATCTCCTGGTCCAATAGGACTTTTAGTTTGTTTTTTTATTACTAATGCCTAGAGCCACCCCCTTTTTTTATGCCCCTGCTCTAATACATGGATTTCTTTTATTAATACTTCCATATTTTTTTCCCCCTTGCTCCTATCTCTATCAGGATGCCCCTAATATAGGCTTTATGGGCCTCCCAAAGGGTAGCCTCCGTTATCTACTTTGTATCATTTTAAAATATTGTTCTCTTTCCTCTTTTATTTTCCTCTTCTATACCCTGTATTAGTTCTTCATTTTATCTCCATGAATTTGTCTTTGGGCACCCGGTATCTTCATTTCCATACTAACTGGGTATGATCTGACAATGTTATTTCAATATTCGTCTTAGTCACCGATTCCAGTAACCTGCATTCGACCATTATGTAGTCGATCCTTGAGTACGTCGCGTGCACAAGGGAGTATAACGTATAATCGTGCACTCTCCATATATCCAGCAATTGACACTGATACAACTCCTTTATTATTTTCAACTGTACATTCCTAGTCCCCTGTGCCCGCGACGTACTGTCAATTCCTGGTTCCAAGCAAAAGTTTAGATCTGTCATGATCACACTTCCCTTTTTAAAATCCATTAACTTCCCCATGACCTAATTCAGATAATTTGTTGGGTTCTTATTGGGGCAATAGATGTTTGCCAGGGTACATTTCATTTCATATAGTTTTCCTTTGAGGAAAAAGGTATCGACCTTCGGGGGTCTGTCATCCTTTCCTCCAATATGAACCGCACACCTCTGGCCACCCCAATGGCTACCCCTTTTGTTCTTCTTGTTGTAGCATCCCCATAAAACCATGTTGGATAATATCTTTTTTTTCAATTATAATCTTTTTTAATTTTTATCATGCAAATTACATACAAAAAGAAAAAGGGAAATTCTAGGATAATAATAGAATATACATGTAAAAAAAAAATTACCATCATTTCACTTCTTGATATACATATAAATATGAACAAACAACTACCAGGACAGTAATAACACCAAAAATCATAATCCAAAAATAAACTAGGAAGACAAAACAACATCAAACATATACCTCTGTATTATTTTCCATGTTTATATTATACACTACTTATCTCCTTAGTTTGATATCAGTCGATCTCCTCATCCCCCCCCCCTTCCCCTCCACATGAACCATCATACAGCAAATTACACAAACTAAGCCAATACTGCCAAATTTAAACAAATTTTTGAGGGGCACCTCGATGTTTGTATGCGATTCTCTTTTCTTAATATGTAATTTATTTTGTTACCCCATTGTTTGTGGGTTGGAGGAGTATTATCAATCCACTTTTCTAAAATGATTTTGCGAGCCAGGTAGAGAGACCTGGTCCACATTACATGCATCTCAATTGGTAGAATTCCATCTGGAATTATTCCCAGTAGTGATAATTTGGGTGTATTTGTAATTTCTGTCCGCGATATTGTATTTAAGGTCAAAAACACTTTCTCCCAGTATCTATGGCGCTTGGGACAACGCCAAAGCATATGGATAAGGGAGCCATTGGATACAGAACATCGCGGACATAAGGGTGAGGCGTATTTTCCCCAAGCAAATAATTTTTGTGGAGTATAGTGGGTTCTGTGTAGAATAAAAAGCTGAGTCAGTTGCTGACAGGGTGAAATAGATACCACAGGAAGGCTCTCCATAGCTCGAGTCCATTCATCTTCATTAAGATCATTTAGATCTTTTTGCCAGTGAATAAGACTCTTAGCCTGTCCATCTACCTTTGCTGTATTTAATAAGATGTGATAGAGCTCTCCTATTAGTCCTCTTTTAATAGGCCATACTGAAATGGCTTTCATTAGGATCTCTGATGGGTTATAGTGTAGTTGGAATGTTAGGGCTAGGCTTTAAAGAGCATGGCGAATCTGCAGATACTGATAAAATTTGCCTTTTGGTAGTTGGAAACATTCTTTCAGTATACTGAAAGGCAATAAAGTATCCCCCTCGAATAACTGATAGAGAAAAGTTAGCCCAGCCCTTTTCCATTCCAGAAATTCTGGACTTTTATTCAGCTCAGGTAAACAGTAATTCTCCCATATTGGCATATATCTTGTATAACCCTTATATGCTGAGTAAGTATGCGTATTGTTTCCCAAAGTTTGCGAATTAAATAGAAGGTTGGAAATTTTCTCTTCTCGTAAAAGCCATGAGAAACAATTAGCTGTACTAATGGTAATGATTTAAATTGAGTCATTACTATGTTCTGTATAGGGTCTTGGGTGTCTACCTCCTTCCATCCACACCAGTGTTGAAGTTGGGCTGCCATGAAATATAGTCTTGAATTAGGGACCGCTATTCCCCCTCGTTCTTTTGTCTGTTGCAGGGTTTCGAGTTTAATTCTTGGTTTACTATGTTTCCATATGAGGTCTCTAAAAGTCGCGTCTATTGTTCTAAATAGTTTTGATGTCAACCAGACTGGAGAATTATGTAGAAAAAATAGCAATTGGGGAAGCCACACCATCTTCACCAGGTTTGCTATCTCTATCATGGTCAGTGGTAATTTACTCCAGGTTTTACTTTGTTGCCTAAATTTACCTAGAAGAGGAAGAATATTTCTGTCTATGTAATCTTTAACCTTAGGGGTAATTATCACCCCTAGGTACTTCAGTGACGAAACATACTTCAACTGGTGGTTCTGGTGTGGGAACTCCAATTGCATTGAATCCATAAGATCAATAAGCATTATTACAGACTTATCCCAGTTTATATTAAATCCTGAAAATACACCAAAATGATCAAAAAGTGAGATTAGTCGAGACAAGGAACTATATGTATCCCCTAAAAAAACGAATGCATCGTCTGCAAAGAATGCCATTTTTTCCTCTCGCATACCTCTCTGAAATCCCACTATATCTGGACATTCACGAATAGCCTCTGCCAGGGGGTCTACGGCCAGTGCGAAAAGGAGGGGAGACAAAGGACATCCCTGCCTTGTTCCTCTCTTCAAAAAAAAAAAAAATGGTAGTGAGATTAATCCGTTAATTTGTACTCTTGCACTTGGAGAGCTATATAAGAGTTGTATCCACTTAATGAATTTTGGCCCTATGCTAAAGTATTTTAGGGAGAGCCACAGATAATCCAACTCAATACTATCAAAAGTTGTAAATTTAAAAATAGACGTCTGATGATGTTAGCTACTGACCTATTAGGGATAAACTCTGATTGGTCACAATGTATTAAATTTACCAATATACTTTGAGAGTCTGGTTGCCAATATCTTTGCCAAAAGTTTAACAACTGTCGTCAGCAATGAGATTGGACGGTATGCATCAGGCCTTGTTTGATCCTTACCCAGTTTCAAAATAGAAATAATCACAGCTTCATTCATCAAAGGGGGCAAAAGCCCCACCTCGTAAGCATGATTAAACACCATTAGTAGATCGGGTAGTAGCACATCACCATATGCTTTATATATTTCTCCTGGTAGGCCATCCGACCCAGGAGATTATTGGATAAGTGTGCCACTGTATCTCTTAATTCTCCCAGTGTTAGTGGTTTCTCCAATATCTCCCTCTCATCATCCGGTAGCTTTGGTAAGTCAATCGATTAAAAAAAAAAAAACTTTCATGCCCCCCTCCTGATCTCCTGTCCTACTCTTATATAGCTCCTGATAGAAACCCCGAAACACTTCCAAAATCTCTGGAGTATTGTTGGTCTTCCCATGTTCAGACATTTTAATTTCTGTTATAAAGGCTATTGAACACTGTGCCTTTACCAGAGGCTAATATAGGCCCCGTACCTTCTCCCTCCTCAAAATAAGGTTGCTGCAAGAAAAACCTTGTGTTTTCTGCTTTCTTTATGGCTACTTGTGCATATTTTTCTTGACTTTTTATCTAGTGTATTTGGGAGGTTTTATTGGGATTAGTTATATATAATGCTTCAGCTTGCCTCATGCTGCCAGCTAGAGTTTTTCCCAGGTTCTAAATTAAATTTTTTTTTTTTTGAGATTTGTAGGATAAGAAGGCCTCTAAGATAAGCTTTCTGAGCATCCCAATAGGTTAAGGGTGAAACAGTGGATTTATTTTTTTGCTGAAATGTAATGAGCTCCGATTTACTATCCTCTGGGGGAAAAAAAAAAGAAGAAAAAAAAAAAAAGAGAAATCCAATAAGGATTCACCTTCCATATTATGTCCCGCTTATTGGTCCTCAAAATAAGGGATATACTCAAGGGTGAATGATCTGATATACCTCTGGCCTCATATTTAATCTCGCTTAGATATGGCAACAGGGAATTAGACCCTAATGCCAGATCTATTCTGGATAAAGTTTTATATGTACTTGAGAAACATGAGAATTGCTTACTCGTTGGATTTCGCAATCTCCAAAGGTCAAACAGCCCCATTTCTGCTATAGATTTAGCAAAAGCCATAGTCCCTTGTGGATATTGCTTATCCAGTGAGGAGAATTTATCCATTGATGCATCCATGAAGTTATAAAAGTCACCAATTACTATACATAAGCCATCTGATTTATCGGATATAAACACAACAAGTACCTTCAGAATTTCCAGAGAATAAGGTGGTGGGATATAAATATTTGCCAATACACATCTCTGGCCAGCTAGAAGGCAGTGCAAAAAAATATATCGGACCCTACTATCCCTCTTAACCTGCTTACATTGAAAGTCAATTGTATTAGCTATAAGTATGGATACTCCTCGAGAGTATGATGTATATGTTGAATGAAATAGAGTTAAACAGTTTTTTCTTTAAGTAATGTAGGGTATGGGAAAGTAAATGAGTTTCCTGGAAGCAGATTATAGAAGGAGAAAACC
>JBBDGP010003189.1:682500-711826 GCA_037952835.1 Lithobates septentrionalis | reverse complement strand
GGTAGGTAGTGATGAATATGGGGGTGTAGGTAGTGATAAATATGGGGGGTAGGTAGTGGAATATGGGGGTGGTAGGTAGTGATGAATATGGGGGTGTAGGTAGTGATGAATATGGGGGTGTAGGTAGTGATGAATATGGGGGTGTAGGTAGTGATGAATATGGGGGTGTAGGTAGTGATGAATATGGGGTGTAGGTAGTGAGGAATATGGGGGTGTAGGTAGTGATGAATACGGGGGTGTAGGTAGTGAGGAATATGGGGGGGTAGGTAGTGATGAATATGGGGGGTGTAGTTAGTGATGAATTATGGGGTGTAGGTAGTGATGAATATGGGGGGTGTAGGTAGTGATGAATATGGTGGTGTAGGTAGTGAGGAATATGGGGGGTGTAGCTAGTGATGAATATGGGGGTGTAGGTAGTGATGAATATGGGGGGTGTAGGTAGTGAGGAATATGGGGGTGTAGATAGTGATGAATATGGGGGGTAGGTAGTGATGAATATGGGGGGTGTAGGTAGTGAGGAATATGGGGGTGTAGATAGTGATGAATATGGGGGGTAGGTAGTGATGAATATGGGGGGTGTAGGTAGTGATGAATATGGTGGTGTAGGTAGTGATGAATATGGGGGTGTAGGTAGTGAGGATTATGGGGGTGTAGGTAGTGAGGAATATGGGGGTGTAGATAGTGATGAATATGGGGGGTAGATAGTGATGAATATGGGGGGTGTAGGTAGTGATGAATATGGGGGTGTAGGTAGTGATGAATATGGGGGGTGTAGGTAGTGAGGAATATGGGGGTGTAGGTAGTGATGAATATGGGTGGTGTAGGTAGTGAGGAATATGGGGGGTGTAGGTAGTGATGAATATGGGGGTGTAGGTAGTGATGAATATGGGGGTGTAGGTAGTGATGAATATGGGGGGTGTAGGTAGTGATGAATATGGGGGTGTAGGTAGTGATGATATGGGGGGTGTAGGTAGTGATGAATATGGGGGGTGTAGGTAGGGATGAATATGGTGGTGTAGATAGTGATGAATATGGGGGGTAGGTAGTGATGAATATGGGGGTGTAGGTAGTTGTTGTAATATGTTCGCTGATTTATGTGGATATTATATTAATATATATATATGTACACATACAGTACAATATTGACCTAGCATAACTCCCTCCCAGGGTTCTAGTATATCAAAGGGGACTTGTGATGTTAATATGCGGGAATACATAATTAGGAATGTGGATATTCCAGGACACAAAAGGTGCTCAGGTGATATTTGTTAATCTAATTACACATAATAAAGGGGACTCGTTGATGTTGATATGGGGAGTGCAGATTGGGGGGGTTTATGATGGCAGCTGGTCACGGTTGGGGGTCATTGTCTGTCTGAAAGGCTGAAGCATATCAAAGGCCTGAATGGAAACGGACAATCGAATTGCTCAGCCATTCAGTGGCTAGTGAATATTAGATGACATTCAGTCTATCGTCTTGTCTGTGTGTGACTATGAAGGTGCAGATTAGGGATGAGCTGAACACCCCCATGGGGTCCCCCCAAAAATTCATACCAGACCCTTATCCGAGCACGCAACCTGGCAGGCTGCAGGAAAAGAGGGGGGGACGCAGGGACGGACTGACAACTCATGGGGCCCCCGGGCAATAGGAGATTATGGGGCCCCCGGGCAATAGGAGATTATGGGGGCCCCGGGCAATAGGAGAAGATTATGGGGCCCCCGGGCAATAGGATATTATGGGGCCCCCAGGCAATAGGAGATTATGGGGCCCCCAGGCAATAGGAGATTATGGGGCCCCTGGGCAATAGGAGATTATGGGGCCCCCGGGCAATAGGATATTATGGGGCCCCCCAGGCAATAGATTATGGGGCCACACAGTATACACACACACATACAGTATACACACACAGACACACAATATACACACACAATATACACACACAGAATACACATACACACACTGAAAGTTACTGGAGAGGCGGGGCAGCTATAATCTTGGGATTTTTAAAAAAACACA
The DNA here is from genome assembly GCA_037952835.1 of Lithobates septentrionalis. Classification (NCBI taxonomy): domain Eukaryota; kingdom Metazoa; phylum Chordata; class Amphibia; order Anura; family Ranidae; genus Lithobates; species Lithobates septentrionalis. Next base: position 709,809 of record JBBDGP010003189.1, on the reverse strand, counting down.
GATTCTTACATACTGTCCCTGGTTTTATTGAGGCTGGCAACCCTGATGGGGCCCCTTAGGGCATGGGGCCCTCGGGCAGTGCCTGAGTGCCCGAATGGTCAGTCCGCCCCTGGGGGGTGGACTGAGCCACCAAAGCACCTTGTCCCCATGTTGATGAGGACAAGGGCCTCATCCCCACAACCCTTGACCGGTGGTTGTGGGGGTCTGCGGGCAGGGGGCTTAACGGAATCTGGAAGCCCCCTTTAACAAGGGGACCCCCAGATCCCGCCCCCCCTGTGTGAAATGGTAAGGGGGTACAAAAGTGCCCCTACCTTTTCACAAAAAAACTGTCAAAAATGTTAAAATGACAAGAGACAGTTTTTGACAATACCTTTATTTAAATGCTTCTTCTTTCCATCTTCTCTCTTCTTTCTTCTATCTTCCTTCGGTTTCTTCCTCCATCTTCTTCTTCCTCCGATCCTCTGCTTCTTTCTCCGGTGTTCTTGTCCCGCATCTCCCTCCGCGGCATCTTCTTTTCTTCATCTTCTTCTCTTTATCTTCTTCTCTTCATCTTCTTCTCTTCATCTTCTTTTCTTCATCTTCTTCTCGGGCCGCTCCACATCCATGATTGGATGGGAGGCTCCCGCTGTGTGACGCTTCTCGTCTTCTGACTGTTCTTAAATAACGGGGGCGGGGCCACCCGGTGACCCCGCCCCCTTCTGATGTCACGGGGAATGCCACAGGGAAGTCCTCGTCAAGTCCCCGTGCGCCAGAGGGGGGCGGGGTCACCAGGTGGCCCCGCCCTCCGTTATTTAAGAACAGTCAGAAGACGAGAAGCGTCACACAGCGGGAGCCTCCCATCCAGTCATGAATGCTGAGCGGCCGAAAACAAGATGAAGACAGAAGATGAAGAGAAGAAGATGCCGCGGAGGGAGATGCCGGACAAGAACACCGGAGAAAGAAGCAGAGGATCGGAGGAAGAAGAAGATGGAGGAAGAAACTGAGGGAAGATAGAAGAAAGGAGATACAAGATGGAAAAAAGAAGACTTTAAATAAAGGAATTGTCAAAAACTGTCTTCTTTTGTACCCCCTTACCATTTCACACAGGGGGGAGGGCCGGGATCTGGGGGTCCCTTTGTTAAAGGGGGCTTCCAGATTCCGATAAGCCCCCCGCCCGCAGACCCCTACAACCACCGGCCAAGGGTTGTGGGGATGAGGCCCTTGTCCTCATCAACATGGGGACAAGGTGCTTTGGTGGGCTACCCCAAAGCACCCTCACAATGCCGCGAACACCCCAAATTGTTCGCTGTTCGGCGAACCGCCGATGTTCGAGTCGAACATGAGTTCGACTCGAACTCGAAGCTCATCCCTAGTGCAGATCTAGGAAAAATGGAATTCTGAGTTATATACTCTGTCGGATTTTTGTCATCTGTGGACTTTGGACCTTGTTCTGTGTTGGAAGTCAATACATTGCAACTCTCTGGAAGAATTGGGTTGCTTCTGAAAAGTACTTACATCATCATTATCATAACTACTAATAGTAGTACCCACAATATTATATCACTACAGTAGTGATGAATATGGGGGGTGTAGGTAGTGATGAATATGGGTGGTGTAGGTAGTGATGAATATGGGGGTGTAGGTAGTGATGAATATGGGGGTGTAGGTAGTGAGGAATATGGGGGGTAGGTAGTGATGAATATGGGGGTGTAGGTAGTGATGAATATGGGGGTGTAGGTAGTGATGAATATGGGGGGTGTAGGTAGTGATGAATATGGGGGGTGTAGGTAGTGATGAATATGGGGGTCTAAGTAGTGGGGAATATGGGGGGTGTACGTAGTGATGAATATGGGGGTGTAGGTAGTGAGGAATATGGGGGTGTAGGCAGTTATGAATATGGGGGGTGTAGGTAGTGATGAATATGGGGGTGTAGGTAGTGATGAATATGGGGGTGTAGGTAGTGATGAATATGGGGGTGTAGGTAGTGGGGAATATGGGGGGTGTAGGTAGTGATGATTATGGGGGGTGTAGGTAGTGATGAATATGGGGGTGTAGGTAGTGATGAATATGGGGGGTGTAGGCAGTGATGAATATGGGGGTGTAGGTAGTGAGGAATATAGGGGTTGTAGGTAGTGAGGAATATGGGGGGTGTAGGTAGTGATGATTATGGGGGGTGTAGGTAGTGATGAATATGGGGGGGTGTAGGTAGTGATGAATATGGGGGGTGTAGGTAGTGATGAATATGGGGGGTAAATAGTGAGGAATATGGGGGGTGTAGGTAGTGATGAATATGGGGTGTAGGTAGTGATGAATATGGGGTGTAGGTAGTGATGAATATGGGGGTGTAGATAGTGATGAATATGGGGGGTGTAGGTAGTGAGGAATATGGGGGGTGTAGGTAGTGATGAATATGGGGGGTGTAGATAGTGATGAATATGGGGGGTGTAGATAGTGATGAATATGGGGGGTGTAGATAGTGATGAATATGAGGGGGTAGGTAGTGATGAATATAGGGGGTGTAGGTAGTGAGCAATATGGGGGGTAGGTAGTGATGAATATGGGGGTGTAGGTAGTGAGAAATATGGGGGTTAAGGTAGTGATGAATATGGGGGTGTAGGTAGTGATGAATATGGGGGTGTAGGTAGTGATAAATATGGGGGTGTAGGTAGTGATGAATATGGGGGGTGTAGGCCAGGAACTCTCCCATCCTGTCCCCTCGTGGTGAGACATTGCCACCTTCTGGTGAAGGCCAGGCACTCTCCCATCCTGTCCCCTCGTGGTGAGACATCGCCACCTTCTGGTGAAGGCCGGGAACTCTGTCACCCTGTCCCCTCGTGGTGAGACATCACCACCTTCTGGTGAAGGCCAGGCACTCTCCCATCCTGTCCCCTCGTGTTGAGACATCGCCACCTTCTGGTCAAGGCCAGACACTCTCCCATTAGGGATGAGCCGAACACCCCCCTGTTCGGTTTGCATCCAGAACATGCGAACAGGCAAAAAAAAATTTTCGAACACGCGAACACCGTTAAAGTCTATGGGACACGAACATGAATAATCAAAAGTGCTAATTTTAAAGGCTTATATGCAAGTTATTGTCATAAAAAGTGTTTGGAGACCCGGGTCCTGCCCCAGGGGACATGGATCAATGCAAAAAAAAGTTTTAGAAACGGCCGTTTTTTCGGGAGTAGTGATTTTAATAATGCTTAAAGTGAAACAATAAAAGTGTAATATTCTTTTAAATTTCGTACCTGGGGGGTGTCTATAGTATTCCTGTAAAGGGGCGCATGTTTCCCGTGTTTAGAACAATCTGACAGCAAAATGACATTTCTAAAGGAAAAAAAGTCATTTAAAACTACTCGCGGCTATTAATAATTTGCCGGTCCGACAATACACATAAAAGTTCATTGATAAAAACTGCATGGGAATTCCACACAGGGGAACCCCGAACCAAAATTTTAAAAAAAATGGCGTGGGGGTCCCCCTAAATTCCATACCAGGCCCTTCAGGTCTGGTATGGATATTAAGGGGAACCCCGGACAAATTTTTCTTTAAAAATGGCATGGGGCCCCCCCAAAAATCCATACCAGACCCTTATCTGAGCACGCAACCTGGCAGGCCGCAAGAAAAGAGGGGAGGACGAGAGAGCGCCCCCCTCTCCTGAAACATACCAGGCCACATGCCCTCAACATTGATGAGGACAAGGGCCTCATCCCCACAACCCTTGCCCGGTGGTTGTGGGGGTCTGCGGGCGGGGGGCTTATCAGAATCTGGAAGCTCCCTTTAACAATGGGAGGCTCCCGCTGTGTGACGCTTCTCGTCTTCTGACGGTTCTTAAATAACGGGGGGCGGGGCATCTCTGACGTCACGGGGAATGCCACAGGGAAGTCTCCATCAAGTCCCTGTGCGTCGGGGGGGTGGGGTCACCTGGTGGCCCCGCCCTCCGTTATTTAAGAACCGTCAGAAGACGAGAAGCGTCACACAGCGGGAGCCTCCCATCATGGATGCAGATGAGGCCCTTGTCCCCATCAACACGGGGACAAGGTGTTTTGGGGGCTACCCCAAAGCACCCTCCCAATGTTGAGGGCATGTGGCCTGCTACGGTTCAGGAGGGAGGGCGCTCTCTCGTCCCCCCCTCTTTTCCCCTCTTTTCCTGCGGCCTGCCAGGTTGCGTGCTCATATAAGGGTCTGGTATGGATTTTTGGTGGGACCCCACGCCATTTTTTTTTAAATTTTGGCGCGGGGTTCCCCTTAAAATCCATACCAGACCTGAATGTGTATTGTCGGACCGGCAATGCAATAGTCGCGAGTAGTTTTAAATGACTTTTTTCCTTTGAAATGTCATTTTGCTGTCAGACTGTACTAAACACGGGAAACATGCGCCCCTTTACAGGCATACTATAGACACCCCCCAGGTATGAAATTTAAAGGGATATTACACTTTTATTGTTTCATTTTAAGCATTATTAAAATCACTGCTCCCGAAAAAACTGCCGTTTTTAAAACTTTTTTTTGCATTGATCCATGTCCCCTGGGGCAGGACCCAGGTCCCCAAACACTTTTTATGACAATAACTTGCATATAAGCCTTTAAAATTAGCACTTTTGATTTCTCCCATAGACTTTTAAAGGGTGTTCCGCGGCTTTCGAAAGACACTCTCCCATTCTGTCCCCTCATGGTAAAATATTGCCACCTTCTGGCGCAGGCCAGGCTCTCTCCTAACCTGTCCCCTCATGGTGACACATCGCCACCTTCTGGTGAAGGACAGGCACTCTCCCATCCTGTCATGGTGAGACATAGACACAACCTTTAGTCAATGTTCCCTCATGTTGTAGTTGTCTAGTCCAGTGGTTTATGTGGTCCTGACCCCTGCTCTTGGCTGACCCCCAATCTGGGATTTGTCCCTCAGACTATCCATACATTATCTATTAGCTATGCTCTGGGTACAGATTACAGCGGTTGTATGACCTGAAAATAAATAGAATAGTGTAGATAATAATACTTCATATTTCCTGTGATGGGGAATGTGTTCCTTCACATGTTTTCCATAGAAGAGGTCTACAGGCATGTAAGATTTCTTCCTGATGAAGCTGAATGTGAAACGCATTGAAGAAACTATTAACCGGCTTTACTGAATGATATCATGAAAGATATGAGATGTGTTGTGTTAATCATGTAACAATAGATGAATGATGGAGCTGCCTGTATTTTTTAATGGGGGTGGTGGTGACCACCTAACCACCTCCTCCTCTTCCTTTTTATTGTGTCACATTTTAAAGAGTAATCCACGTTGGAATAAAGTGTCGCCAAGTGCTGGACTACAGAAACATGGAGGAGACATTGTCCTCTTCACTGTCAGTTTTACTTTCACTTTCTACTGCTATGCTGGATGCAGTATTGCACTATTCCCTCCAGTCAGCAGGGGGAGAGCTAGAGTCAGGAGAACCTATGGACTTCTATGCAGAACACTGAGGATCATGGGAATTAAAGTCCAGAACAGCAACCATAGAATAGGACTCATGTATACTGACACTACAGTTCCCAGAGGACAGGGAGGCAGAGGGGGAGTGGTGGAATAGAATTAATGGGAATGCTCTTAAAATTTTTTCCTCTTGACATCACAGGAGTTCATGTGAGAACTAGGGTTGCCACCTTTTCTTCAAGCCAAACCCGAACACTTTTGCGGCGCACGGCAATTTTTTTGTAGTACATGCTATATGATTGTAAAATACCTTGGGTTACCCAAAGAGAGTAGTAATGAGGTGTGCTACAGTGAACAGTGGCTGTGGCCCAATTGCATTCAGCCAGTAGAGCAGTGGACGGTGTCAGTAGGGCAGTGGATGGTGTCAGTAGAGCAGTAGATGGTGTCAGTAGGGCAGAGGACGGTGTCAGTAGGGCAGTGGATGGTGTCAGTAGGGCAGTGGATGGTGTCAGTAGGACAGTGGACGGTGTCAGTAGAGCAGTGAACGGTGTCAGTAGAGCAGTGGACGGTGTCAGTAGAGCAGTGGACGGTGTCAGTAGAGCAGTGGACGGTGTCAGTAGAGCAGTGGACGGTGTCAGTAGAGCAGTGGACGGTGTCAGTAGAGCAGTGGACGGTGTCAGTAGAGCAGTGGACGGTGTCAGTAGGGCAGAGGGCGGTGTCAGTAGGGCAGTGGACGGTGTCAGTAGAGCAGTGGACTGTGTCAGTAGGGCAGTGGATGGTGTCAGTAGGGCAGAGGACGGTATCAGTAGGGCAGAGGACGGTGTCAGTAGGGCAGTGGATGGTGTCAGTAGAGCAGTGGATGTGTCAGTAGGACAGTGGATGGTGTCAGTAGTGCAGTGGATGGTGTCAGTAGGGCAGTGGACAGTGTCAGTAGAGCAGTGGATGGTGTCAGTAGTGCAGTGGATGGTGTCAGTAGGGCAGAGGACGGTATCAGTAGAGCAGAGGATGGTGTCAGTAGAGCAGTGGATGGTGTCAGTAGGGCAGAGGATGGTGTCAGTAGGGCAGTGGATGGTGTCAGTAGGGCAGAGGACGGTGTCAGTAGGGCAGAGGACGGTGTCAGTAGGGCAGTGGACGGTGTCAGTAGAGCAGTGGACGGTGTCAGTAGAGCAGTGGACGGTGTCAGTAGGGCAGTGGATGGTGTCAGTAGTGCAGTGGATGGTGTCAGTAGGGCAGAGGACGGTATCAGTAGGGCAGAGGACGGTGTCAGTAGGGCAGTGGACGGTGTCAGTAGGGCAGTGGACGGTGTCAGTAGGGCAGTGGACGGTGTCAGTAGGGCAGTGGAAGGTGTCAGTAGGGCAGAGGACGGTATCAGTAGAGCAGTGCAGTGGACAGTGTCAGTAGGGCAGAGGACGGTGTCAGTAGGGCAGAGGACTGTATCAGTAGAGCAGAGGACTGTATCAGTAGGGCAGTGGACTGTGTCAGTAGGGCAGTGGATGGTGTCAGTAGGGCAGAGGACGGTATCAGTAGGGCAGAGGACGGTGTCAGTAGAGCAGAGGACGGTGTCAGTAGAGCAGTGGATGGTGTCAGTAGTGCAGTGGATGGTGTCAGTAGTGCAGTGGATGGTGTCAGTAGGGCAGAGGACGGTATCAGTAGGGCAGAGGACGGTGTCAGTAGGGCAGAGGATGGTGTCAGTAGAGCAGTGGATGGTGTCAGTAGAGCAGTGGATGGTGTCAGTAGAGCAGTGGACGGTGTCAGTAGAGCAGTGGATGGTGTCAGTAGAGCAGTGGATGGTGTCAGTAGAGCAGTGGATGGTGTCAGTAGTGCAGAGGACGGTGTCAGTAGGGCAGTGGACGGTGTCAGTAGGGCAGTGGACGGTGTCAGTAGGCAGTGGACGGTGTCAGTAGGGCAGTGGACGGTGTCAGTAGAGCAGTGGATGGTGTCAGTAGGGCAGTGGACGGTGTCAGTAGGGCAGTGGACGGTGTCAGTAGGGCAGTGGATGGTGTCAGTAGGGCAGTGGACGGTGTCAGTAGGGCAGTGGATGGTGTCAGTAGAGCAGTGGATGGTGTCAGTAGGGCAGTGGACGGTGTCAGTAGGGCAGTGGACGGTGTCAGTAGGGCAGTGGACGGTGTCAGTAGGGCAGTGGATGGTGTCAGTAGAGCAGTGGACGGTGTCAGTAGAGCAGTGGACGGTGTCAGTAGAGCAGTGGACGGGGGGGGACTGTATATATGGATGGTGTATGAGGAGGAGAGAGAGAACTATATGAATGGATGGTATATGGGAGGGGGCCGGCAGAACTGTATATATAGTGTATGGTAGGGGGAGGGGGGTGTACGTATATATGTATGTATAGTGTATGGTGGGGGGGTGTATATATGTATGTATAGTGTATGGTGGGGGGGTGTATATATGTATGTATAGTGTATGGTGGGGGGAGGGGGGTGTACGTATATATGTATGTATAGTGTATGGTGGGGGGAGGGGGGTGTATGTATATATAGTGTATGGTGGGGGGAGGGGGGTGTATGTATATATGTATGTATAGTGTATGGTGGGGGGAGGGGGGGGGGTGTATGTATGTATAGTGTATGGTGGGGGGAGGGGGGGTGTATGTATATATGTTTGTATAGTGTATGGTGGGGGGAGGGGGGTGTATGTATATATGTATGTATAGTGTATGTATATATGTATGTATATATGTATGTATAGTGTATGTATATATGTATGTATATATGTATGTATAGTGTATGTATATATGTATGTATATATGTATGTATAGTGTATGTATATATGTATGTATAGTGTATGGTGGGGGGAGGGGGGTGTATGTATATATGTATGTATAGTGTATGGTGGGGGGAGGGGGGGTGTATGTATGTATAGTGTATGGTGGGGGGAGGGGGGTGTATGTATATATGTATGTATAGTGTATGGTGGGGGGAGGGGGAGAGGTGAGAGTACTTTGAAATCCTGACATGGATGGTAAAAACTTACCTTACAAGCTGGGCTCCAGTCCCAGCGTGATCTGTGCACACATTCCAGCAGGGAATGGGGAGGCTCCGCCCACCTCCTTGTCCCTTCTGCTGGCAGCCAGAGGATTGGAGGAGAGCACCGGCCGGTAACATGGAGGCTCCGCCTCTGTGTCCCGACTCCGTCCTGCACTCAGACAGCTGAGCAGAAGCAGAAATCAAGCAGCGCTAAGGCGGCGCTACGGAACGGAACTCCACGGCCGCACTGATGACACAGCTTCGGCACAGGGAGCCACGGGTCTGAGATGAATAATGTGCCCGGGTCTCAGGCGGCCAGAGACCCGGGCACATGTTTCAAAACCCGTACTGTCCGGGTGAATCCCGGACAGGTGGCAACCCTAGTGAGAACATCACCCTGTGTGCCCACATCTCTGCGAGAGACCAGACCAGCTGGGACTGGAACTTGAGGCCTGAGAGCAGTGGCAAAGTGGCAGCTCTGAATGGACTCCAACAATGGAATTTCATCTTACTCTCCTCTCCTTCACTTATAATCACCAAAGCAATCTGTGCAGAGGCAAGGGGCCCCTGTCCTGCAGTAGGGGTCTTTAGCCGCACTATAGGGACCGGTGAGAGTACTCACTGCTCACCATTTACCTACTGATAGCAGGGACTGAGTTATTGGAAGCAGGATTATTATTACATAACATCTACATGACATGCTTATTCAAAAAGACTGTTGATAAATGCACCAATGCTGCTTATGGGCCCCAACTATAGCCAGCTGAAAAACACAATAAAGACCTGCCCCTACAAAGCCATTTTACTAGCCCCTATCTATTATTCATTTAAAGGGTACGTCTGTTGCATTAGCCTAGTCCTAGCATAGTGACCAAGAATGCACTTTGGGGGGTATAGTCCCCTCAGAGCTGTTAATTCACATTACTGTCTATCGCTGCACTCTCCGTGGTCTTACTACTGTTTATGCTGATCCTGGTCCTTAGTGTTCTCCTATTCCTACTGCTGACTATTGATCATACTGTATGTTGAGCTGTACTATGAATATGGCTAATCTTCACACCCGCCTCTAGGGCCGAGTCTTTTGGCTAGGACCAGAGGAATTTTTTATTCCTGGCCGAAGGGCCAGCCATTGTATTGCACAATGGTCACTTTTACTTCTCCCACTTCTTTCTCCCCACTTTCTTTTAATTTATTCCTCGTGTTTGTCACTTTTTCGTATTCTTTTTGTTTGATGTGTTACACGTTTTGTCACTGTGTGATGAGTAGGGTGTGGGTCCTCGGGCCTACCTTGAAGGTCTTAGGATGGGGGTGGACATGGCCTTTTGGCTTAGTTCACCCTCTCTCATGGGGTCTCCCTTTGGGGGAGCCCCACCTAGTACTTGGGTGGGTCTGTTTCGGCAAACCTTCCAGAGATAAGGGGGTCCATCTGGTTTCGGCCAGATGGATCCAGGTGAAGTACGGAGCCTAATGCCTCGCGGGATCAGGGTAAGGTCCTTCCTAGGGAGCACTAGTGTAACACCCGTGTGCATTTTTTTTGGCACTGGGTGGAGTTTTTGGGTGTGTTTCACACGCCATGGGCTTTCCAAAAAAAAAAAAACTGAATATGGCTAATCCCCTTTTATCGTTATCGATCATCCTGTGTGACAATATATTGGGACTCGCCTTTACTTGTTCATTTGGTGTCGGTTTCCTGACCCCACATCATTATTGTGTACCTGGTGTTACCTTTGGTGATTCCTGGGATATTACAAGCGGTGCTCATTGAACCCGGTGTGTCACATGGGCTGGAGCCATCACGGCAAAGAGCAGAAGATCCGTCCTATCCAGCGGCTCCTGCGAGGGTAGCGCTACAAAAGTATCTTTTCAATGTATTTGTGCTTTTGTATTGTTGGCACCTTTAGAAGTCTCACTCCACATGTGTTCGGTATATTTATTGCTCCTCCATATTGGGGATGTGGTGCCCCAGTGATTACCCATCAATCTTTCCTCCGTGCCTGTTTATTGTAGTCTATCAATAAATCTCAGGAGATCGTTGTGTGTCCATGGGATCTGATGATGGCCTCGTTGGGGTTGTAAGATTATTTGGGTGGTTTGGCTGTCACTGGTCCTTTCTATGCTCATTATTGGACCCTCCTTAGGCTGGCCGTAGATGGATATACATTTGTCTGGTTCAGCAGAGACTGGAGGAAATTGGATCTGTGTGTGGCCGTTCTCGCTTGTAAGAATTCGATCTAATGACCGACTTCTGTCAGCCGGGAATGTTGGGGAATGTTTCTCCACCCGCTGATCAGAGGGGAGGGGTCTCACTGTCAGAATACAATGTCTCAGCGGGGAGGACTCCTCCATTCACCTCATTTGTATGGATGGAGGATGGATGATTGGATGACAACAAAGCTCCATCTATGGTCAGCTTCAGTCTTATTAGTCTCTTGTCCATTGTCAGGCTCTATGTCTGTATGGAGCAGATTCTCTCTCTTGGCTGGTAGGATGGGTTTGCGTGTTTTTTGGTGAAGAAGTAACAAGGAATACTATGTACCCCATATTCATTAATGTAGGGGGGCTTCAAGGTTCTGATTGGCATTAATGGGGGGTTTACACTCCCAGCTGCTGTAATCCATTCACAGATCATGAAATGAAACTTGAAACTTTGATTTACAGTAACACTTAGAGGTCAATTTATTTAAAAAATATATATATTTGACAAGCGTTTGCCCAGCCTTGAATAATTTTGGCCATATTTTCCTTAATACAGTGATTTACTATGATTTACAGTTCCATCTACTGGCCATAATGTGGTATTTTCTGGAAATAGCTCAATCAAAAAAATATAAAGCTCTATGACCATTAAATGGAGCTGATAATCGTAGGTAATCACCATATTAAGCTAAATACGTTCATCCAACTAGTGTTTGTATTATTAGACTGCTAACTCTTTTGAACTAACATTGGTCATACAGAGCAAAAGTATATATTGTTTCCATTTTGTTTATATATATATACTGATCTTTGTAGGACAATCCTGACCATAGGAAGCCTTGTGTGTCCCAATAAAATGATGGATGTGTTCCATCGGTATGACAAAGTTCTTGTGGAGTGTGATGAAGAAATAACAACCTCTGATCCCGGTGAAGGTTCTGGAAGTTTATTTAGAAGAGAAGAGTTACAAAGTAAAAGTAAAGATTAGAAAGTAGAGAGATGAAGGTGTGCGGAGATCCTTAGACATGGCAGGTGGACCAAGGATCTGACCTCTTCATTACCCTCCAATCCTGGACAGTTGTCATGGTGGACCGTCCCAAACATCAACATTTTACAGATGGAATCATTCACTGAAGAATTTGTACAAGCTGCACATCATTCATTACAAGAGACATTCATTTCTGTTATCTCTGAACACCTTATCAGCTTGTCCCACCTCCAGACTCCCAAATCCCTCATTGTAGAAGAAGGAGACCAACTGTCTCTATGTTCCCCAACAAGACCTTCCAAGGATCCCGAGAACAACAATTTCCTCTAATAACATCTTTCTGTAAAGTCATTCTAGACAGAGAACCTGTTATTATATAGAGAACCTCACATTAGCATATAAGCACTTAGTCATGTCATTTCATCATTAGTAAATCATAGGAGAATTATTTCTCTTTATCAGATGAATAGGGCCATAGAGGAAATGGAACAATTGCTCGGCTCCATAAGGATCATAGGTATGTCTAAACAAAATTTATTCTAATTTTGGATGGAGTGGGGGAGGATTATAATCCCAGGTTTTTACTGCTATCTGGGGCTCCATTAGAGATATTTCCCCTCACTTCCTGTCCTGGGGACAATATTTTATCAGACAGCAAATGAAGGGAGATCTACAACAGGGACACAAACAGAAATAAAACTCTGACAGGGGTTCTAGTCTTCCCCTACTCTACTAAAGAACAGGATTTTTATTTTTGTCTGTGTTGTTGTTGGGGATTTCCCCTCACTTCTTGTCAGGTAAAATGTTGTCACCAGGACAGGAAGTGAGAGGAAATAGCTCTAATGGAGCCTCAGAAATCAGTAAAAACCTGACAGGGGTTCTAATCCTCCCCACTCCATCCAAAACTGAAAATAAAACACATTTTGGCTATAGATACACTATAAAGGTGAAGGCTCCAGGGCTGTCACCCCAATCCTGATACACTACCTAGTGTGTCACTGACCCAGAACAAGCATGCAGCCAGTGAAGTCTGAACACTCTGCCCTCATGCATGCTTGTTCCTGCTCAGTGACACACTAGGTGGTGAAGTGAGGTTTAGGATGAAGATGACGGCCCCGGAACCTCCAGCTTTATACATAAATCACTCATGTTTATTGTCCTCTGCTTCCTCCTATTGGCTGAGTATTGCACCAATCAGATTCTCCACCCTGTGATGTCACCAGTCTCTGGGCAGATTTCTCACATCTGATTCTCCTCACATATCTTTATACAACCTCCATATAGCCATACCCCAGCATGGAGGGGCTCAGTGAAGGTGGTGGTGAAGGTGTGAAGATGTCGGATCGGGTCACACAGATCATAAAAGGAGATCCGCCCGGCCTCATAATCCAGATCTATCCTGACTCCGTTACTTGAGACTTTATAGGGTAATTGCATCTGATTATTGTTATGTATCACCGAGTACTGATCACCCTCCATACACCATCTCCTCTCCAAACCCCAGGACTTCTTATTATAGCCAATCTTTGACTGACCTCCTCTCCTGTCTATACTGGGGTAACACATCCCCACTGTCCATTCTTCTGTCTCCCCGACATCAACTTCCCAGGAATGTCTCCCTGAGGAGAAACTCTGACTGCTCATCACCTGATTATACTTAAATCTCTCTGGTGTTTCTGGGTGATTCTGCCAACCAAATATCCAGGACACAGTTTTCCCATCATCTGATATATGAAGATTATTACCAGCTGTCCTCACATCCAGTAATATGTCTGTAACCTCCGACACCCCCGATGTTTGCTGTACAGCCCCAGTATTTGGTTCTCCATCCTGGTGGGGGTGGGTTGGGGACTTCTCCTGGATGGTTGTATGGTGGGGGTGGGTTGGGGACTTCTCCTGGATGGTTGTATGGTGGGGGTGGGTTGGGGACTTCTCCTGGATGGTTGTATGGTGGGGGTGGGTTGGGGACTTCTCCTGGATGGTTGTATGGTGGGGGTGGGTTGGGGTGGCTTGGATGCTTCAGCATTGGTGTGACCTTCACCCTTTGTAGTAGAATGTGGATAGACATGTGTGCCTGGACATTTCTCTGCATTTACCCCAGACATGATATCAGATAAACCTGTGTGTAATGTGTGTGAGACCCCCGCCACATCCAGATCCCCTCCATCATGGAGGAGTTTATCATGTCTCTCTCTGTCCTCATCATCTCCATCCTCAGTATCACACAAGTCACCTGTGTCTGATTCCTCATCATCTCCATCCTCGGTATTACACAAGTCACCTGTGTCTGATTCCTGTAGGACAGTCAGTGGATCCGTCATGTTACACAGCTCCTCAATGTAATATATCTTACTGTACAGCTCGTCCTTCTTTATTTCCAGCTCCCGAATCATATCCAGAACAGAAAGGGAGACCCGCTCTGCCTGCCCGGAGATCTCATTCAGGACTCTCTTCTCCAGGTCTTCCAGACGTCTCCTGAGGTCTCTGAACAGGACAGTGACTCTCTCTGTTTTCCCATCTGCTTTTCCTGGTACTTTCCTCCTGTGTTCCTGCAGACTCTGGACTCTTTTCTTTGTCTTATCTCTCTCCGTCATCAGTTTCTGCAGAACATTCCTCAGTTTCTTCTTCTTCTTCTCAGAGGCCTCATCCAGAGATTCCTTCTTATGGCCGATGTGATCTCCAATCAAACAACAAGACACACAGATACAGGTGGAGTCCTCAGTGCAGTAATACTCCAGGATCTTCTTATGGACGGAGCATTTCCTGTTCTCCAGGGAAGTGGTGGGGTCACATAAGACGTGTTCTGGTGACTTGCTGTGGACTCTCAGGTGATTGTCACACAGAGAAGCTTCACACATCAGACAGGATATCACAGCAGGTACAGGAGTGTCAATACAGTAAGTACAGAAGACCTCGGTTTTGTCCTGACCACCCCGTGTAGTCTGGAGGGTCTCCGATATCTTACACAGAGTAATGTTCTTCTGAAGGACGGGACGTTCCTGGAACTCTTCTCTACAATCAGGACAGGAATATCCTCCATCCTCCTCCTGGGTATCCAGCATACGACCAATACAGTCCCGGCAGAAGTTGTGTCCACATCTCAGGGTTACAGGATCCGTATAAATGTTCAGACAAATGGAACATTCCAGATTCTCCTTCAGATGAGAAGACGCCATCGCTGAGGACAGAAGAGTAAAGTGAGGAGATTGAACTCAGTCTGACTTATTTATTAGGGTAGAATACAATGTACAATGTTCAAGAATCTATAACTGTCATGTGGTTATTGTCGCACTTATTTTAACACTATGATTGGTTGATGGGTTTACTGCACAGTGCTCTTTGAACCTCCTTATGGAAAATTCCAGAGTTATAAGAAAGGGCGTGTTCCATGTTTATCTACACAGAGATGGTGTAACCATATAATCATCATCAGAGACCGCGTCACTTTTCTCTGCAGAAATATTTTATATTGTTATCAAATCACATAATATGAACTGACTGTGTTACCCCAGATCTACCAATCACAGCCACACTGTCATTTTCTATTGAAGATTGGAATCTGATGGCTGCTTGGTTAGACAGCACAGACAGTACTTATTACAGGCACTTTCACCACCGCTATAACCTTATGTGTGAAAATGGTGACCTCCATGCCTCCCATCTGTATCGAGTAAACACAATAGCTGTGTCCTCTACTGTGGCAGGGTGTACCCAATGTTCCATAGCCCCCCATATATCTAACATTGGAGATGAGTGAGTCTTCAGAAATTGATTTCCGGGACATGTGTGGGTTTTGAACCCAAATCACTCTCCTGAGATTGCTGTGAGCTGCACTGTGCAAGACATAGTGTAGCACTATTGGTAACCAGTTTAGTATAATTTGAAGGAATATGGCTCTTCATCTACCCAATATCTACGTTTCGAATGTCCCAGGCGCAATTACTTGGCAATAAATGTCCCATGCACATCCCTCTCAGGGAGATGTTCTTTTCTCTGGATGATCGGAATGAGGGGCACCGGTCGCTTTAGTTAGGATTTTGTAGAGTTTATGACACTAGTACATGGAGAAATAGAAAGGATACCTGGAGGTTTCTACTCAGAACAGAAGTCCTTTGGTCTTCTCCATGTCTCTGTAGCCTTTGGGTCCTTCTCTCACAGGGTGATACTAGCTGGACATTTAGACTACAAAGTGGTTCCTTACCAGCTGAGGTTCTCGTTGTATCTCAGTTTTAGAATTTAAGGCCGAACAGCGTGGAAAGGTTCATGTGTTAACTCCCAACTCAGTCCTTCATTCACCACCTCCATGTGGGGACTGTTTAATCCGTATATATATTCTCACACCTTGTTTAGATCTTTGTGCCTCACTGGACACCAGCCGATGTGTATGCACACCAAATTAGGACAGCCTAGAGGGGAGAAGTCTAACCTACCTGAGACAAAAGACTTAATTCTTCACCATTCTGGACAAAGTGTAAAATTCATAAGTCCCATCCCGTACAGTCGAAAAAGCTTCTGTAAATCCTGGTGGTGCAGAGAGGAGTTGTTCGACATCAGATATATGGTAAAATATGGGGCAGTTTTTAATATTTGGCTCCTTTTACACTACTACAGTTACTGTGAGGTATAACTCATCAGAGTTTGGTGCCTACACAGAGCAGAACAACAGCTGGAACCATTCCTCGTACATGTACAATTCAAAACTTGACACATTTTTGAGTTTTTAAAGCTTGTGATGATCAAACTCCTACCTGTGCTTAATGAGGTCATACACAGTGGCCGCCCCTTCCATACCATTGGATAGTCGTTGTGGGTAACTTACTTTGATCTCTAATGGGGCGTACACACGGTCGGACTTTTCAGCTACAAAAGTCCAACGGACGCTGACGGACTAAAGCTGGCTGGAAATCCGATCGTGTGTGGGCTTCTCCGGACTTTCAACTGACTTTTTCAGCCTCAAATCCGACGGACTTTAGATTTGAAACATGCTTCAAATCTTTCCGACGGACTCGAGTCCGGTCGAAAAATCCGCTCGTCTGTATGCTAGTCCGACGGACAAAAACCCACGCTAGGGCAGCTATTGGCTACTGGCTATGAACTTCCTTATTTTAGTCCGGTGTACGTCATCACGTAAGAATTCGACGGACTTTTGTGTGATCATGTGTAGGCAAGTCTGTTCGTTAGAAAGTCCGCCGCAAGTCCGTCGAAAGTCCGCCAAAAGTCCGTCGAAAGTCTGTCGGACAGGCTGTCGGACTTTTGTAGCTGAAAAGTCCGACCGTGTGTACGCCCCATTAGGTATAGAGCAATGGAGATCTACAATCAAATCCTGGTCATATCTGAGGTGTCCCATCTATGTGGGGGATGGTCTGTGTGTTTTCTCCAGCCCCGGTAGAAGGAGAAGTAATTTTCCTGGAAGTTTCATCCCTTTTGTTGTAATACTATTTGCTTGTATGGGTCTTACTTCTATATTTTCCGTGTTTGTAACTTTCTATACCTTTTCTATGCACTGCCCCCCCCCCCCCCCCCAGGGGTATTAAATCTAAAAATTAATAAGATGTCTGATTGGCATAAAGATTGGAGAAATCTGAAGTGACTGTTGTGTGTGGTTGTACTGTATGATCAGAGTGTAGGTGGGGTGCAGTGGCAATAACACGCACAGTCCAGATACAACGTGAAGAACTTGTATTGAAGTAATGCAAAGGCAGTTTACAATAAAGCCAGCAGGAAGACAGCCCAACCTGGAAGGTGCTGGGAGCGTTACTGAGGCCAAAGGGCATGCAATTAAATTCAAATAGTCCTAAGTGCATGGGGAATGCTGTCTTCTTATGGTCCTGGTCTCGCACTGGGATTTTCCAGTAGACACTGGCCAGATCCAAGGTGATGAATTTGACTCGTCCGTGGGCCATTAGGGATTCCTCTACCTGATGGACTGTGGCTTTCCTTGATCACTCCACTCTGATGAAGCATGTTGCAGAGTAACTCCTTGACTTCATGGCACAATGCTGGGGGAATGTGGCAGTACCACTCCCAGATGGGCAGTGCTTCCCCCATGTGTATGGGGTGGTCGATAGATTCTGTAAACTCATAATCCTTAGGACTGGTGGCGAACACCAGCACGTGTTTTTTCAGCAGCTGGTGAAGCAGTCTTTGTTGGGGTAAGGGAAAGTTGCTTCAGTAGAGACCTATTGTCTTGTGTCTCACATCCCAGTTGGCCATAGCTGCCTATAGAAGGGCGCAGACCGATTTCACCCCCTGGTTGGGCCTCAGAGATACAGTGACGAGGCACCATGTAGATATCAGTCAAGATGGCATGCCTGAGCAGTGATATGGATCTTGTACCCAGGCTGATGAGTTGCACCGAAACTCCCCCTATGGAACTTGGATAAGGTATGGCCCAACAGCCACTCCCCTGCTGTCACAATATTCTTGCTGGCTTCTACCAAAACAGTTGCCCCCACAGGGAGTGACCAGACCACCTTTTGCAGGGGTGCCACAAATCATTTTTACTAGGGGGGTGAACGAACCACTCTCACTTGCTTCGGTTGTTCCCTGTTTGGCCTGGGCTGAGCCTCGTAGGCCTGGAGCACTCTGAGCCACACTGCTGGCAGGCAAAAGCCACAGGCCCCCCGACCCGAATGTTCATATTTGGCCAACAGTCAGGGTAAGTCCAGGTCTTTCAAAATGTTCATACCCAGCACAAAGGGGCACTGTTGGGTTGACTGGACTGTGGGCTACCACCACCCCTACCCACTCCACCACCTGGTCTTCAATTTGAATCCTCACACAGGTCATGCCTTTGACCAGGATAGGTATATTATTGGATGTGGCAGGTTGTGCTTTAACTTTTTCTTGCAAGGCTCTTTGAACTGAGCCAGCCTTCAAACCAGCTACAAACTGATCTCTTAGCATATGATTTGAATCAGTGTTGTCAGCACAGCCGCGCACATCCCCCTTTGCCAGGCGCCTCCAGAGGTTCTGTATTGCTACCGCGTAATGAATGAGGTTCTCATCTTTCTGCTGTTTCCTTACAAAGAACTTTCGCCTCAGCTGCAGAAGGGGTATCTTCTTCCCAAGTAGACCCTCTAAGTGTGACACAATCTGTAGCTTGCTCCTCTTCTGGCAACACCATTACCTTGTGGCAAGCGTCATCCTCTAAGGCGTGAATAGCCAGCTCCACCACCAGCCAGGCCGGGACCTGGTACAGGCATGTGGCAATCTCTAGTCACTCCTCTGACTTTTTGCCAGGGGAATCTTAGAGCCATTAATCTTTGGTATTAGGGCTAGGGCCATACCAGATGAATGGAGTGTCTCAGGACTATGGCCTGATGGATGGAGTGCCTCAGGACTATGGACAGATAGAGGCAACATCTCCACACTATGGACAGATGAATGGAGTATCTCAGGACTATGGCCAGATGAATGGAGTGTCCCAGAACTATGGCCAGATGGATGGAGTGTCTCAACATTATGGCCAAATGGATGGAGCATTTCAACACTATGGCCAGATGGATGGAGTGTCTCGGGACTATGGCCAGATGGATGGAGCATAAGAGAACTATGGCCAGATAAATGAATTCTCTCAGGACTATGGTCAGATGGATGCAGCGTTTCATCACTTTTGCCAGATGGATGGAGTGCCTCTGGACTATTGCTAGATAGATAGAGTGCCTCAAGACTATGGCCAGATAGACAGAGCATTACAGAATTGTGGCTAGATGGATGGTGTGGCTCAGGGCTGTGGCCAGATGGATGGATAGAATGTCTCAACACTATGGCCAGATAGATGGAACATCTCAGCACAGTGGCTAGATGGACAGAGTATATGGAATGTCTCAGGACTACAGTATGGTCAGATGGATGCAGCATCTCAACATTATGGACAGATGGGTGGAGTATCCCAGGACTATGGCCAGAGGAATGGAGTGCCTCAAGACTATGGCCAGATGGATGGAGCATTTCAGCACTATGGCCAGATGGATGGAGTGTCTCAGGACTATGGCCAGATGGATGGAGCATAAGAGAACTATGGCCAGATAAATGAATTCTCTCAGGACTATGGTCAGATGGATGCAGCGTTTCATCACTTTTGCCAGATGGATGGAGCATTTCAGCACTATGGCCAGATGGATGGAGCATCTCAGCATTATGGCCAGGTGGATGGAGCGTCTCAGGACTATGACCAGATGGATGGAGCATCTCAGCATCATGGCCAGATGGACAGAGCATATGAGGACTATGGTCAGATAAATTAACTATTTCAGGACTATGGCCAGATGGATGCAGCGTCTCAGCACTTTAGGCATATAAATGGATTTCCTTTGGACTATGGCTAGATGGATGGAGTGCCTCAGGAATGTGGCCAGATAGATGGAGTGCCTCAGGTCTGTGGCCAGATAGAGTGTCTCAACACAATAGCCAAATGGAGGAAGCATCTCAGCACTATGGCCAGATGGATGGAGTGTTTTAGGACTATGGCCAGATGGATGGAATGTTTTAGGACTATGACCAGATGGATGGAGTGTTTTAGGACTATGGCCAGATGGATGGAGTGTTTTAGGACTATGGCCAGATGGATGGAGCATCACAGCATCATGGCCAGATGGACGGAGTATATGAGGACTATGGCCAGATAAATGGAATGTCTCAGGACTAGGGATGAGCCGAACAATTCCCCCCCCCGGTTCGGTTCGCACCAGAAACTGCGAACAGGCAAAAAATGTATGCCAACACCGCTGGCATAAATTTTTTAAAGTCTATGGGACGCGAACATGAAAAATCAAAAGTGTTAATTTTAAAGGCCTTTCTGCAAGTTATTGCCATAAAAAGTGTTTGGGGACCCGGGTCCTGCCCCAGGGGACATGTATCAATGCAAACAAAGTTTTTTTCAGGAGCAGTGATTTTAATAATGCTTAAAGTGAAACAATAAAAATGAAATATTCCTTTAAATATCATGCCTTGGGGTCCCCTTGGTCTGCCTGTAAAGTGGCGCATCTTTCTCATGTGTTTTACTGTGCGGCAGCAAAACGAAATTTCTAAAAGAAATAATATCATTTAAAATTGCTTGCGGTTGTAATGTTTTGCCGGACCACGGCAATATAGATAAAAATCAATTTTAAAAAATCAGCGTGTTGTCCCCCCCCCCCCCCCAGTTCATACCAGGCCCTTCGGTCTCGTATGGATATTAAGGGGAACTCCATGCCAAAATTTTAAGAAAAACAGCTTGCGGTCCCCCTCAAAATCCAAATTTTAAGGGGAACTCCATGGCAAAAAAAAAAGGCAGGGGTTCCCCCCCAAAATCCATACCAGACCCTTATCTGAGCAAGCAGCCTGGCAGGCCAGGAAAGGGGGGGGGACGAGAGAGTGCCCCGCCCCCTTCCTGAACTATACCAGGCTGCTTGCCCTCAACATGAGGAGTGCTTTGGGGTCCCCCCCAAAGCACCTTGTCCCCATGTTGATGGAAACAAGGGCCTCATCCCCACAACCCTGGCCATTGGTTGTGGGGGGCTTATCGGAATCTGGAAGTCCTCTTTGACAAGGGGGCCCCCAGATCCTGCCCCCCCTATGTGAATGGGTAGGGGTACGATGTACCCCTTCCCATTACCAAAAAAGTGTCAAAAAGTAAAAACCACAAGACAGTTTTTGACAAGTCCTTTATTAAAAAAAAATACAAATAAAAAAAAGTGTCCCGCACTGTTCATTCATCGTCAATCACGGCACCGACAGACCCTAAAAATAGAAAAAAAAACAAATATACTCTGTAACGAAACGTCCCACACTCCGCTTGAGTGCTTTCATCATATACTTCCTTCCTTCCTCCGCTTCCTTCCAGGCTAAATATAGATATTAGATATTAGCCACATATTACAACCAGCAACAAGGCAGGACTCGTTTGGCTGCAAGCTGGAACATGTAATGTTTATTGAAACACATGTACAGAGAGGAAACACTCAGGGACAACCCCCCCCCCTCCCCTTTGTATTCAGGGCGGGGTAAACTGTCCAATCACAATAGACACACAGGTCAGATGTATTCAAACTTCTGATCAGTAAACAGTCTTATCAGCAGAGAGGGGGTGCTGGAGGAGCCCCCCTCCCTCCCCTCCACATAGACATACATCCCATAATATACTTTTCTCCCAAGGCAGACAGACACAATAGAACAATGGAATACAACCATACCCCAAACGATCCCAGCAAAGAGTCCAACAGCATGAGACAACACACAATATATACATATATACAACATTCCAGTGTGGTTGTACAGCGAGTCTGACTAGCACAGATCAGACTGGAGTTTTCAGGGTGATTTACACATAGAAGGGGCCCAGGGGAGTTGGACAAGGAGTTTCCAATGTTCTCCAAGGTAAGCTGGGTTCCACAAACCCCCCCACCCAAAGTGACTCTGTCACACTCCGCCTCCATGGGAGGAGTCACGCTGACTGCTGTCTATTGGCTGTGACAGCTGTTATATAGTCAAGGCGGGGCCACCCGCTAACATAACCAGATGACCCCGCCCCCCTCTAACAGCACATGACGTCAGAAGGGGCAGGGGTCACTCGGTTACGTCACCGGGTGGCCCCGCCCCTGCCTATATAACAGCTGTCACAGCCAAGAGACAGCAGTCTGCGGGATGCCTCCCATGGAGGCAGAATTATTTGTATTTTTTTTCTATTTTTTGGGTCCATCTGCGCCGTGATTGAAGATGGA
The DNA here is from genome assembly GCA_037952835.1 of Lithobates septentrionalis. Classification (NCBI taxonomy): domain Eukaryota; kingdom Metazoa; phylum Chordata; class Amphibia; order Anura; family Ranidae; genus Lithobates; species Lithobates septentrionalis. The sequence goes on along the minus strand of JBBDGP010003189.1, from coordinate 687,540 downwards.
TGGACACTTATTTTTTTTTTTTTTTAAATAAAGGACTTGTCAAACTGTCTATTGCGGTCTTCACTTTTTGACACATTTTTTGGTGAATAGGTAGGGGTACAATGTACCTGTACCCATTCATATATAGGTGGGGTCGGGATCCGGGAGCCCCCTTGTTAAAGGTGGCTTCCAGATTCCAATAAGCCCCCCGCCCGCAGACCTCCACAACCAATGGCCAGGGTTGTGGGGATGAGGCCCTTAAATCATACCAGGCACCCAAAGCTCCCTCCCCATGTTGAGGGCACGTGGCCTGGTATGATTCAGGAAGGGGGGCGCTCGCTGGTCCTCCCCAATCCTGGCCTGCAAGGCTGCTTGCTTGGATAAGGGCCTGGTATGGATTTGGGGGGGGGGCACGCCGTTTTTTTTTGTTTTGTTTTTTTTTACAATTTTGGCATGGAGTTCCACTTAAAATCTATACCAGACCCAAAGAGCCTGGTATGGACTGCGGGGGGGGGGGGGGGGGGGGGCTATGCCGTTTTCTTCCTAATTCTGTCATAGGGTTCCCCTTAACCACTTCAATACATTATATACTGTACACTGTACTGTAAATCCTGCACTGTATTATATATACACTACACTGACTTCACTGTATACTCTGGACTGCAGAATATATACACACTATACGGACTGCACTATATACTCTGCAGAAAAATTGGGCCTTAGGTGTTAGTGGTGCCAGAAAACTGTAACCCCCCCTTACTCTTGTTGGGTGCAGGAACGGGCCCTGCTGTTAAATATTATTTCAAAAATTGTAATTACATGCCCCCGTTAAGTAGGGGCAGAATAATTGGGCTTTGAGTGTTGGTGGTGCTCTAAACCAAAAATATTGTTGGAAGCTAGCATCATCAATATTCAGGAGGAATAGGATAGGCAGCCTTCAAGGGATCCCACATCTATAGAAAATTCGATCAGTTACATCAGCATCAGGGGCTTGATAGCTGCAGATCCAGGACTGATTCATGTTTATAAATGTGAGCCCATCAACGGAGTCTGTGGACAGGCGCACTCTTTGATCCGTTACAAGCCTACCAGCAGCACTGAATGTGCATTCAGAAAACACCCTGGATGCAGGACAGGCCAGTAGCTCGATTGCATATTGAGCAAGTTCTGGCCAGTGGTCCATCCTCAATACCCACCAACCCAGTGAATGGTCTGTTGAAAAGGTCTCCAAGACTGCTCTTGCCCCTAGATATTCCTGCACCATGTAAATCAGACGCTGGTGATGGTTGCTTGAATCGATCAGACTTTGGCGCTGAGGACTGAAAAATTGTTTAAAGGCATCGGTCAGCTGGCCACCTTCTCCACCGCTCTTCCTCTGACTAAACGAAGCCTCAGCAACACGTTGTCCAGCACCAGGAAATGGTAACCTCCCAGGCTCTGGAAACGCATTGCACAAACCTTTCTTCCAGGCCTCCTAAAGATGTTTCATCCTCTGCTAAGGCAGGACGAGTTATGCAACTTTGCCCTTGTAATGTGGATCAAGACGGTTTGCCAGCCAGTAATCTTCCCTCCCCTTGATACAACAAATCCTAGGGTCCTTTCACATGCTTTACAGAATCAGGGAGGCCATCCAGCGCAAGTTTGCAGAGGCATTCGATTCTGAGTCCTCTGGGTCACTAAGGATGACATTAGCTGCAACTACCTCCTCTCAGCCATGTACAACTCTAAAAAAAAAAAAAAAAAAAAACTGCTGCGTGTTATTCTCTACATTCATGCCGACACAATCCTCCTCCTCTTCTTCCTGTGTGTTTGGTGGTCCTGTAGGAATGCTATCTGCATAAAGGGGGCCTCCAGAGGAAAGGAAGTCCTCCTCTTGCTGTTCTGCCTCAAGTGCCCTGTCCATGAATCCACAAAGTGTGTGCCCTAGCAGGAAGACTAGAGGGACAGTGTCACTAATGCATGCATTGTCACTGCTCATACTTGTGGTCTCCTCAAATGGTGACAGGACAGTGCATGCATCCTCAATCAGTAGCCACTGGCATGGCGAAAAAAAGCCAAGCTCCCCTGACCCTGTCCTGGTGCCATACTCACACAGGTACTAATTGATGGGTGGCTGTGTGTGCAGCCGCTGCAGCATTGCCAACTTTGAGTTTCACCTGGTGGGCATGTCACAAATGAGGCAGTTGGTGGGCAGGTTGCATTCCCGTTGAATGTCAGCCAATCGAGCACTGGCATTGTATGACCTGCGGAAATGACCACAGACTTTTCTGGCCTGCCTCAGGAGATCTTGTAAGCCTGGGTACCTGCTCAAGAACCGCTGCTCCACCAAATTCAGGACGTGAGCCAAACAGGGAACATGGGTCAAGTGTCCCTGTCGGAGGGCGGACAGAAGGTTGGTGCCATTGTCGCATACAACCATTTCTGGCTCAAGCTGCCGTGGCATCAATCATCTCTAAGCCTGCCCCTGCAGAGCTGACAGAATCTCTGCCCCAGTCATAAACCAGATGTGACCAGAACTGTGTGACTGCGACAGAGTGAACCAGACATAAATAGGTGAAAGTAAGTTTATTAAGGAAAATGCATATGTGAACACACCACCAATACAGAGTGAACAACCAAACAAACAGTGATATTAAACCAACCAGCATATGTAGCAAGAGGGAGTACCAGAAATCGTAGTCAAGCCAGGCCGGGGTCATAAACAGGAGATCAGTAGCTAGGAAATGAAATAAACAGGACAAGAGAGGATGGATCACAGGAGGGACGGGTCAGGTACGAGGCTCAGGGTCCAGGGTTCAGGTAACAGACAGGAAACAGGATTAACAGGTTCCAGGAATCAGAGTAACAGGATACAGGTCAGGGCTCAAAGGACAATACCAGGTATTTATACTGCAGCTCTGTTAATTAAGGTCAGGTGACACCTGTCTGCAGAGGGGAATACCTGCTCCATACTGCCAGGATTCCTCCGTTGGTGGACGCCATTACTGCGGCCCAAAGGTGACAGAATACTTGCAGGAAAGAGCTCTTCTGACAGCTCCGAACTGCCAGGAGACACCTGCCGGTGGACCTCAGTACTGCACGCCAAATGATTAATATTACCAGTGGAGGAGACCTTTCCTGACAGCCCCATTGTGGCTTCTGTCCCCTAGGCAGACCAACACAAGCACTACAAGACATTTTTTTGCCTGACTGCTTGTGTAGTCCCTTGAGCATTTAGGGAGCACTGCTGGTTCAGAGGACAATTCTGTAGAAGAGGCCATAGAGGAAGAAGAAGAGGGGAGCATACAGATGTTGTGGCAGAATCACCACTAGCTTTTTGGAGGCAGGGTGGTGGAACAAGCTCCAACACTAAACCCTGTCCTGCATCCTTCCCAGCTGCCAGCAGAGTTACCCAGTGCACTGTGACGGAAAGGCAACATCCCTGCCCATGCCTGCTGGACCATGAGTCAGTGGTAATAAGAACAAGAACCTTACTGCTGACCGTCCTATCCAAGAGGTCAAAACATTGCCTTCCACATGGCAGTAGAGAGCCAGAATGGCCTTACGTGAAAAGAGATGGAATTTTGGAACCTGCCACTGAGGTACAGCATATTCCACAAATTCATGAAAGGGGGCTGAGTCTACCAGCTGAAAAGGCAGCAGTTGCAGTGCTAGCAATTTGGCCAAGCTAGCATTTAGATGCTGAGCACGTGGATGGCTGGGACCGAATTTCTTTTTATGGTACAGCATGTGGGGCAGGGAAATTTGCCTGTTGAAATCAACTGGTGGTGTACAGCTAGCACTACTGTATTATATACTGTGTACACCGCCTGCACTGTATTAGAAACTGTACACCACCAAGTGTGATAGATAGATAGATAGATCTCCATCACCCCCTGAGGAGCTGCTGATGAATGTTTAATCCTGTACTCTGCCTATCAAACCCCAAAAACAGACTCAACCCCTCTGGCACACCTATGTATTGAAAAGTACTAGCGTCAAATGTAGAGCTTTAAAGGACACCGCCACTTGCTGTTTATTCTTTTTAAGGGCTTTGTTTGCCCATTTTTATTAAAAGCAAGTTCAGCAAACAAACATAGGTTTCAGCATTCCTTTTTCCATCAACAAAACGACATTCAGCCTAGTTGGCTCACTTTGCAGCACTGCTGGTTCTGGCCTTACACTCCAGGCCCTTGTCCGTCTTCTAGAGACTGTTTCACCGACCACCTTGGTGCACACAGCTATCAGCCTCTTGCTGCACTGGTTCCCCCGTGGAGCCCTCCTGACTCCTGGCCCGACTTCCTATCTGCCAAGGTGGAGCCCAGAACCATGGCCAGGTTACTACTAAAAGCCCAGCACACACCTGACCAATCAGTATGCTGGCTGTTCTCAAAATCAGGACCAAGGACTGGGGATTTCATCCCACCCGGATCCCTCAGAAATCCCCGGGTTCCAGGTCACAAAGTGGACTTTGGCAAAACACTGAGGAAACTGAAAGGCCAGGTTCATGTTACAAGCTCCCTGGAGCCCCTCAACCCATCAGGTTAAGAATTCTGGGTCACAACCTCCTTCTAGACCCTGGCAAGGCAACTCTCTGCCACCATACATACATCTCAAATACACTGCCTGCGCTCCCTGAATATAGAGTATACACTGAATATATAGTCTACGCTTAATGCATCCACAGTCACACACTATACACAGCCGCTAAGTAGGCAGCCTTATATAGTGTGGGGCGTGGACATCGTCCCCCTGACCCATGATTGGCAAAAGGCAAATATGGCACCCCATATTGTTTTGCAGTTCTGACTGGAATGGTAGCAGCTGATTGAAAAAAAGCCAATGTAGCACCAATATTTAAAAAAGGGCCCAAAATACATCCCTGGGAATTACAGACCAGTTAGCCTAACATCAATAGTATGTAAACTCTTGGAAGGGATGATAAGGGACTATATACAAGATTTTAGTAATAAGAACGATATCATTAGCAGTAATCAGCATGGATTCATGAAGAATCGTTCTTGCTAAACCAATCTATTAACCTTCTATGAGGAGGTGAGTTGCCATCTAGAGAAAGGAAGG
>JBBDGP010003188.1:60000-240190 GCA_037952835.1 Lithobates septentrionalis | reverse complement strand
ATTTCTCCTCTCCTGTACTAAAGAACATCCCAACCCCTCCCTCTCATTATTTGCATAAAATACAGTGGTGCCGTGTCGCGCGGGGGCCCGTCCCGCGTGCCGCGTCGCCGGGGGCCCGTCCCGCGTGCCGCGTCGCGCGGGGCCCGTCCCGCGTGCCGCGTCGCGCGGGGGCCCGTCCCGCGTGCCGCGTCGCGCGGGGGCCCGTCCGCGTGCCGCGTCGCGCGGGGGCCCGTCCCGCGTGCCGCGTCGCGCGGGGGGCCCGTCCCGCGTGCCGCGTCGCGCGGGGGCCCGTCCCGCGTCGCGCGGGGGCCCGTCCCGTCTGGGGAATTGTAGTACATTATATTATTATGTTGGAGCTCTTTGGTTAGCTGAACCTACGCAGAAATATTCTTGGTGCTCTGCTGCCCTCTGATGGCCATTTGTGGCATTGCAGGCAGGTGGTCAGACTGTCCTATCTATGTGTGTATAATCTAGAAGGTGTTGGCACTCCCTGGACAGGAAGACGGTCAGTCCTCCCAAAAGCGATAATTCCCACCGATGACGAGATCTCTATGTTCCCGGCTCTGTAGGAGGTTCCTACCATCCTTGTTGGATTTCCAGTTTATAATGTAACATGGGGAGTATGGACGCCTTTTCTTTCCTCTTCAGCCTTCAAATGTGGAAGATGAAATACCCCCAAAATATACCCAATTTTACCCGATAGGAAGGATGCGGCATTTCCTGCCAGACCCCAGAAAGACAGTTGGATCTCCACCTTCAAAATATCCTAAAAACCGTCCTTTATAGATTAAACAATGAAGACCAATGATTATCTGACCTGTTTTTAATTTTCATTTTATCATAAATGCCTCGAGCCGTATATCGTTGGCCAGCTTCGCCACTCTTACTGTAAAGAACCCTTCCTAAAAGGATGATAACATTTCTTTCCTCCACACACCTTTGATGCCTCGTTATTGTTTATATGGTCCTTAGGTGAGATACAGTGCCTTGAAAAATTACCCCTTGAAATTTCCCACATCTTGTCATGTTACACCCAAAAAACGTAAATGTATATTATTGGGATTTTATGTGATAGACCAACACAAAGTGTCACATAATTGTGAAGTGGAAGGAAAATGATAAATGATACAAATAAATATGTGAAAAGTGTGGGGGGGGGGCATTTGTATTCAGCCCCCTTTACTCTGATACCCCTAACTAAAATCTAGTGGAACCAATTGCCTTCAGAAGTCACCTAATTAGTAAATAGAGTCCACCTGTGTGTCATTTAATCTCAGTATAAATACAGCTGTTCTGTGAAGCCCTCAGAGGTTTGTTAGAGAACCTCAGTGAACAAACAGCATCATGAAGGCCAAGGAACACACCAGACAGGTCAGGGATAAAGTTGTGGAGAAGTATAAAGCAGGGTTAGGTTATATAAAAAACTCTCCCAAGCTTTGAACATCTCACGGAGCTCTGTTCAATCCATCATTGGAAAATGGAAAGAGTATGGCACAACTGCAAACCTACCAAGACATGGCCGTCCACCTAAACTGACCGGGGCCGGGCAAGGAGAGCATTCATCAGAGAAGAGCCAAGAGGTCCATGGTAACTCTGGAGGAGCTGCAGAGATCCACAGCTCAGGTGGGAGAATCTGTCCACAGGACAACTATTAGTCGTGTTCTCCACAAATCTGCCCTTTATGGAAGAGTGACAAGAAGAAAGACATTGGAGAAAGAAAGTCATAAGAAGTCCTGTTTGTAGTTTGTGAGAAGCCATGTGGAGGACACAGCAAACATGTGGAAGAAGATGATCTGGTCACATGAGACCAAAATTCAACTTTATGGCCTAAAAGTAAAACGCTATGTGTGGGGAAAACTAACACTGCACATCACCCTGAACACACCATCCCCACCGTGAAACATGGTGGTGGCAGCATCATGTGGTGGGGATGGTTTTCTTCAGCAGGGACAGGGAAGCTGATCAGAGTTGATGGGAAGATGGATGGAGACAAATACAGGACAATCTTAGAAGAAAACCTGATGGAGTCTGCAAAAGACTTGAGACCGGGGCGGAGGTTCACCTTCCAGCAGGACAACGACCCGAAACATCCAGCCAGAGCTACAATGGAATGGTTTAGATCAAAGCATATTCATGTGTTAGAATGGCCCAGTCACAGTCCAGACCTAAATCACATTGAGAATCCGTGGCAAGACTTGAAAATTGCTGTTCACAGACGCTCTCCATCCAATCTGACAGAGCTTGAGATATTTTACAAAGAAGAATGGGCAGAAATGTCCTCTCTAGATGTGCAAAGCTGGTAGAGACACCCCAAAAAAGACTTGTAGAGAAAGGGGGTTCTACAAAGTATTGACTCCGGGGGGCGCCATACAAATGCCCCCTCCCCCCCCACACACTTCACATATTTATTTGTATCATTTATCATTTTCCTTCCACTTCACAATTATGTGACACTTTGTGTTGGTCTATCACATAAAATCCCAATAAAATACATTTATGTTTTTGGTTGTAACAAAATGTGGGAAATTTCAAGGGGTATGTAATACTTTTTCAAGGCACTGTATGTGTTCTAAGAATAGGACTGGAGATCTATCAGCCTGCACTGTGTCCTCCCAAAGACTAGAGAGTACCAGAGTGTGGAAGGTATGTCAGAACCCCACCATGCAGAGTACCGGGGATCGCAGGAAGAGTTCGGGAGAGATTAGATGGGTAAATCCTCCTGTATGATTGTCATGTGACCAATCCCATTGTTCCTAATCTGAGGCACTAGAGAGAGAGAGAAGAGTTGTGTGGTGGGAATGATGGTGGAGATGAAGGTGGAAATGATGGCGGAATGATAATGGTGGGAATGATGTTGAGAATGATGGGAATAATGGCAAGAATGATGGCGGAGATGATGTTGGTAATGATGGGGGAATGATGGTGAGAATGAAGCTGCGCAGTAATAACGGCAGGGGTGATGATGGAAGGGATGGAAGGGATGATGTTGGTAATAATGGTGATGATGCTAGGCATGAGGGCAGGGATGATGATGATGAAGATTATCTTGGAAATGATGTTGGAAATGATGGTGGGGTTGATGATGGTGGGACTGATGGTGCTAATGATTGCGGAAATAATAGCAGTGAGGATGGTGGAGATGATGTTTTAGGAATGATGATGGTGGAGATGATGTTGGGAATGATGATGGTGGAGATGATGTTGGGAATGATGATGGTGGAGATGATGTTGGGAATGATGATGGTGGAGATGATGTTTTAGGAATGATGATTGTGGAGATGATGTTGGGAATGATGATGGTGGAGATGATGTTTTAGGAATGATGATGGTGGAGATGATGTTTTAGGAATGATGATGGTGGAGATGATGTTGGAAATGATGATGATGGTGGAGATGATGTTGGGAATGATGGCAGGGATGATGGTGGGGTTGTTGGGAATGATATTGGAGATGATTTTGGGGATGATGGTGGAGTGGTTGGTGGAGTGGTTGGTGGAGTGGTTGGTGGAGTGGTTGGTGGAGTGGTTGGTGGAGTGGTTGGTGGAGTGGTTGGTGGAGTGGTTGGTGGAGTGGTTGGTGGAGTGGTTGGTGGAGTGGTTGGTGGAGTGGTTGGTGGAGATGATGGTGGAGATGATGATGGTGGTGATGATGGTGGTGATGATGGTGGTGACGATGGTGGTGACGATGGTGGTGACGATGGTGGTGACGATGGTGGTGACGATGGTGGAGATGATGGTGGAGATGATGGTGGTGGTGATGGTGGTGGTGGTGGTGATGATGATGGTGGAGATGATGGTGGAGATGATGGTGGAGATTATATTGGGAATGATATTGGAAATGATGGTGGGGTTGATGATGGAGATGATGGTGGTGATGATGATGGTGGTGATGATGGTGGTGATGATGGTGGTGATGATGGTGATGATGGTGGTGATGATGGTGGTGATGATGATGGTGGTGATGATGGTGGTGATGATGGTGGAGATGATGGTGGAGATGATGGTGGAGATGATGGTGGAGATGATGGTGGAGATGATGGTGGAGATGATGGTGGAGATGATGGTGGAGATGATGGTGGAGATGATGGTGGAGATGATGGAGGAGATGATGTTGGGAATGATGATGGTGGAGATGATGTTGGGAATGATGATGGCGGAGATGATGTTTTAGGAATGATGATGGTGGAGATGATGTTGGGAATGATGATGGTGGAGATGATGATGGGAAATGATGGATGATGGTGGAGATGATGTTGGAAATGATGGCAGGGATGATGGTGGGGTTGTTGGGAATGATATTGGAGTGATTTGGGGAAGATGGTGGAGTGGTTGGTGGAGTGGTTGGTGGAGTGGTTGGTGGAGTGGTTGGTGGAGTGGTTGGTGGAGTGGTTGGTGGAGTGGTTGGTGGAGTGGATGGTGGTGTGGATGGTGGTGATGATGATGGTGATGATGGTGGTGATGATGGTGGTGATGGTGGTGGTGATGATGATGGTGGTGATGGTGGTGATGATGGTGGTGATGATGATGGTGGTGATGATGGTGGTGATGATGGTGGTGATGATGGTGGTGATGATGATGGTGGTGATGATGATGGTGGTGATGATGGTGATGATGGTGGTGATGATGGTGGTGGTGATGATGATGATGATGGTGGAGATGATGGTGGAGATGATGGTGGAGATGATGGTGGTGATGATGGTGGTGATGGTGGTGGTGGTGATGGTGGTGGTGATGATGGTGGTGATGATGGTGGTGATGATGGTGGTGATGATGGTGGTGATGATGGTGGTGATGATGGTGGTGGTGATGATGATGGTGGTGATGGTGGTGATGATGGTGGTGATGATGATGGTGGTGATGATGGTGATGATGGTGGTGATGATGGTGGTGGTGATGATGGTGGTGATGATGGTGGTGATGATGGTGGTGATGATGGTGGTGATGATGATGGTGGTGATGATGATGGTGGTGATGATGATGGTGGTGATGATGGTGATGATGGTGGTGATGATGGTGGTGGTGGTGATGATGGTGGTGATGATGGTGGTGATGATGCTGGTGATGATGATGGTGGTGATGATGGTGGTGATGATGGTGGAGATGATTGGTGGTGATGATGGTGGTGATGATGGTGGTGATGGTGGTGGTGATGATGGTGGTGGTGATGATGGTGGTGGTGATGATGGTGGATGATGATGGTGGAGATGATGGTGGAGATGATGGTGGAGATGATGGTGGTGATGATGATGGTGGAGATGATGGTGGTGGTGATGATGGTGGTGGTGATGATGGTGGTGGTGATGATGGTGGAGATGATGGTGGAGATGATGGTGGTGATGATGATGGTGGTGATGATGATGGTGGTGATGATGATGGTGGTGATGGTGGTGATGATGGTGGTGGTGATGATGGTGGATGATGATGGTGGTGGTGGATGATGATGGTGGAGATGATGGTGGAGATTATATTGGGAATGATATTGGAAATGATGGTGGGGTTGATGATGGTGGGATCTGATGGTGCGACTGATCGCAGAAATAATGGTGGAGATGATGTTGGGAATGATGATGATGGAGATGATGTTGGGAATGATGATGGTGAAGATTATGTTGGGATGATGGCAGTCTGCATGATGGCAGGGATGATGGGGGATTGATGGTGAGGATGTTGGGACTGATGGTGCGAATGATCGCGGAAATAATAGCAGGGATGATGGTGGGAATGATGGTGGAGATGATGTTGGGAATGATAGGTTGGGTGTTGCCCCTGTCCAGCTGACTCTTGTTGGATTCATAGAGTTGATGATGACATATGGATTTCAGACATCTGTTCATTCTTGAATATGCCCCAGATTGCTGCTATCAGGTGGTGTACGGACTCTGGGGCAGTGAAGAGTTTAATCCCAACCTTGCTTTGGTGGCACACATCTGTTCCCTGTATGGGAGCCTCATTATTAGAGAGCCTGCGCTGTAATTGTCAGCAAATTGGAGGCTGGGAACTCTTCCTGCCATGTGTCCCCTCTCCACCACTTTTCCCAGAAACTCCTCTCTATTTCCCATCAACCTTTCCCTCTCATTGCAGTTTTTATGGAAACTCCCCACCATTTCCCCACTGTTCCTATCATCTCCTGAGCTTTTTCCCATTCATCCCCACACTTTTCCTATCTCTCCCTCACCTTTCCCAGAGACTCCTCCCTCTGTTCCTGCCTTTCCCAGAGACTCCTCCCTCTGTTCCCTGCCTTTCCCAGAGACTCCTCCCTCTGTTCCCTGCCTTTCCCAGAGACTCCTCCCTCTGTTCCTGCCTTTCCCAGGGACTCCTCCCTCTGTTCCTGCCTAGGAACTGAGGGAGGAGTCCAGTCTAGCATCTCAGATTAGGGAAACCCCCTAGGGGCACAGTGCATATTGAGTGATCTCCAGGCCTATTCTTAGAGCATATTTTGTTGAACTACCTGTTTCTGGTCCATGGGCTATATAAAGGACGGTGGGGTTCTTTGCAGTAAGAGCAGACAAGCTGTTGAATGGCAAACTGCATGAGGCAGCCTCTACTGCAGCCTCTTGCCTTTTGACTTGCTACAAAGTTACAATGCACAGTCTAATCACTGGGGGAGGGGAGACTGAGAAAATTTTTCCTCCTCCTTCTACAAAGTTATAATGTACGGTCTGATCACTGGGAGAGGGGAGACTGAGGAAATTCTTTCCCCTGCCTGCAGCAGACTAATGTCATCATCTCAGCCTAGGCACAGTCACTGAATGGAGCTCAAGGGTGGTTTTTTAATGTTACAGTGGGGGGGAAAATGTATTTGATCGGCTGCTGATTTTGTATTTTTGCCCACTGACAAGGAAATGATCAGTCTATCGTTTTATTGGTCGGTTTATTATAACAGTGAGAGAATAACAACAAAAATATCCAGAAAAAAGGTTCTAAATTGATTTGCATTTTAATGAGTGAAATAAGTATTTGATCCCCTATCAATCAGCAAGATTTCTGGCTCCCAGGTGTCTTCTATACAGGTAGCAAGTTGAGATTAGGAGAACTCTTCTCTCTCTCTTAAAGGGAGTGCTCCTAATCTCAGCTTGTTGTATAAAAGACACCTGTCCACAGAAGCAATCAATCAGATTCCAATCTCTCCACCATGGCCAAGACCAAAGAGCTGTCCAAGGATGTCGGGGAGAAGATTGTAGACCTACACAAGGCTGGAATGGGCTACAAGACCATCGCCAAGCAGCGTGGTGAGAGGGTGACAACAGTTGGTGGGATTATTCGCAAATGGAAGAAACCCAAAATAACGATCGATCTCCCTCGGTCTGGGGCTCCATACAAGATCTCACCTGGTGGAGGTTCAATGATCATGAGAACGGTGAGGAATCAGCCCAGAACTACACGGGAGAATCTTGTCAATGATCTCAGCTGGGACCATAGTCACCAAGAAAACAATCGGTAACACACTACACCGTGATCGACTGAAATCCTCCAGCCCCCGCAAGGAAATCACATGTACAGGTCCGTCTGAAGATCACTAATGAAGATCGAATGATTCCGAGGAGAACTGGGGGAAAGTGTTGTGGTCAGAGGTGACCAAAATCGAGATCTTTGGCATCAACTCAACTCTCCGTGATTGGAGGAGGAGGAGGAATGCTGCCTATGATTCCAAGAACGCCATCCCCACCGTCATACATGGAGGTCCTATGACCCCAAGAACACCATCCCCCACCGTCATACATGGAGGTCCTATGACCCCAAGAACACCATCCCCCACCGTCATACATGGAGGTCCTATGACCCCAAGAACACCATCCCCCACCGTCATACATGGAGGACCTATGACCCCAAGAACACCATCCCCCACCATCATACATGGAGGTCCTATGACCCCAAGAACACCATCCCCCACCATCATACATGGAGGTCCTATGACCCCAAGAACACCATCCCCCACCGTCATACATGGAGGACCTATGACCCCAAGAACACCATCCCCCACCGTCATACATGGAGGACCTATGACCCCAAGAACACCATCCCCCACCATCATACATGGAGGTCCTATGACCCCAAGAACACTATCCCCCACCATCATACATGGAGGTCCTATGACCCCAAGAACACCATCCCCCACCATCATACATGGAGGTCCTATGACCCCAAGAACACCATCCCCCACCGTCATACATGGAGGACCTATGACCCCAAGAACACCATCCCCCACCATCATACATGGAGGTCCTATGACCCCAAGAACACCATCCCCCACCATCATACATGGAGGTCCTATGACCCCAAGAACACCATCCCCCACCGTCATACATGGAGGACCTATGACCCCAAGAACACCATCCCCCACCGTCATACATGGAGGACCTATGACCCCAAGAACACCATCCCCCACCATCATACATGGAGGTCCTATGACCCCAAGAACACTATCCCCCACCATCATACATGGAGGTCCTATGACCCCAAGAACACCATCCCCCACCGTCATACATGGAGGACCTATGACCCCAAGAACACCATCCCCCACCATCATACATGGAGGTCCTATGACCCCAAGAACACCATCCCCCACCATCATACATGGAGGACCTATGACCCCAAGAACACCATCCCCCACCGTCATACATGGAGGTCCTATGACCCCAAGAACACCATCCCCCACCGCCATACATGGAGGACCTATGACCCCAAGAACAGCATCCCCCACCATCATACATGGAGGTCCTATGACCCCAAGAACACCATCCCCCACCATCATACATGGAGGTCCTATGACCCCAAGAACACCATCCCCCACCATCATACATGGAGGTCCTATGACCCCAAGAACACCATCCCCCACCGTCATACATGGAGGTCCTATGACCCCAAGAACACCATCCCCCACCGTCATACATGGAGGACCTATGACCCCAAGAACACCATCCCCCACCGTCATACATGGAGGTCCTATGACCCCAAGAACACCATCCCCCACCATCATACATGGAGGTCCTATGACCCCAAGAACACTATCCCCCACCATCATACATGGAGGTCCTATGACCCCAAGAACACCATCCCCCACCGTCATACATGGAGGACCTATGACCCCAAGAACACCATCCCCCACCATCATACATGGAGGTCCTATGACCCCAAGAACACCATCCCCCACCATCATACATGGAGGACCTATGACCCCAAGAACACCATCCCCCACCGTCATACATGGAGGTCCTATGACCCCAAGAACACCATCCCCCACCGTCATACATGGAGGACCTATGACCCCAAGAACAGCATCCCCCACCATCATACATGGAGGTCCTATGACCCCAAGAACACCATCCCCCACCATCATACATGGAGGTCCTATGACCCCAAGAACACCATCCCCCACCGTCATACATGGAGGTCCTATGACCCCAAGAACACCATCCCCCACCGTCATACATGGAGGACCTATGACCCCAAGAACACCATCCCCCACCGTCATACATGGAGGTCCTATGACCCCAAGAACACCATCCCCCACCGTCATACATGGAGGTCCTATGACCCCAAGAACACCATCCCCCACCATCATACATGGAGGTCCTATGACCCCAAGAACACCATCCCCCACCGTCATACATGGAGGTCCTATGACCCCAAGAACACCATCCCCCACCGTCATACATGGAGGTCCTATGACCCCAAGAACACCATCCCCCACCGTCATACATGGAGGTCCTATGACCCCAAGAACACCATCCCCCACCGTCATACATGGAGGTCCTATGACCCCAAGAACACCATCCCCCACCGTCATACATGGAGGTCCTATGACCCCAAGAACACCATCCCCCACCATCATACATGGAGGTCCTATGACCCCAAGAACACCATCCCCCACCGTCATACATGGAGGTCCTATGACCCCAAGAACAACACCATCCCCCACCGTCATACATGGAGGTCCTATGACCCCAAGAACACCATCCCCCACCATCATACATGGAGGTCCTATGACCCCAAGAACACCATCCCCCACCGTCATACATGGAGGACCTATGACCCCAAGAACACCATCCCCCACCATCATACATGGAGGTCCTATGACCCCAAGAACACCATCCCCCACCGTCATACATGGAGGTCCTATGACCCCAAGAACACCATCCCCCACCGTCATACATGGAGGACCTATGACCCCAAGAACACCATCCCCCACCGTCATACATGGAGGTCCTATGACCCCAAGAACACCATCCCCCACCATCATACATGGAGGTCCTATGACCCCAAGAACACCATCCCCCACCGTCATACATGGAGGACCTATGACCCCAAGAACACCATCCCCCACCATCATACATGGAGGTCCTATGACCCCAAGAACACCATCCCCCACCGTCATACATGGAGGTCCTATGACCCCAAGAACACCATCCCCCACCGTCATACATGGAGGACCTATGACCCCAAGAACACCATCCCCCACCATCATACATGGAGGTCCTATGACCCCAAGAACACCATCCCCCACCATCATACATGGAGGTCCTATGACCCCAAGAACACCATCCCCCACCATCATACATGGAGGTCCTATGACCCCAAGAACACCATCCCCCACCGTCATACATGGAGGTCCTATGACCCCAAGAACACCATCCCCCACCGTCATACATGGAGGACCTATGACCCCAAGAACACCATCCCCCACCGTCATACATGGAGGTCCTATGACCCCAAGAACACCATCCCCCACCGTCATACATGGAGGTCCTATGACCCCAAGAACACCATCCCCCACCATCATACATGGAGGTCCTATGACCCCAAGAACACCATCCCCCACCATCATACATGGAGGTCCTATGACCCCAAGAACACCATCCCCCACCGTCATACATGGAGGTCCTATGACCCCAAGAACACCATCCCCCACCGTCATACATGGAGGTCCTATGACCCCAAGAACACCATCCCCCACCGTCATACATGGAGGTCCTATGACCCCAAGAACACCATCCCCCACCGTCATACATGGAGGTCCTATGACCCCAAGAACACCATCCCCACCGTCATACATGGAGGTCCTATGACCCCAAGAACACCATCCCCCACCGTCATACATGGAGGACCTATGACCCCAAGAACACCATCCCCCACCGTCATACATGGAGGTCCTATGACCCCAAGAACACCATCCCCCACCGTCATACATGGAGGTCCTATGACCCCAAGAACACCATCCCCCCACCGTCATACATGGAGGTCCTATGACCCCAAGAACACCATCCCCCCACGTCATACATGGAGGTCCTATGACCCCAAGAACACCATCCCCCACCGTTATACATGGAGGTCCTATGACCCCAAGAACACCATCCCCCACCGTCATACATGGAGGTCCTATGACCCCAAGAACACCATCCCCCACCGTCATACATGGAGGTCCTATGACCCCAAGAACCCCACCCCCCACCGTCATACATGGAGGTCCTATGACCCCAAGAACACCATCCCCCACCGTTATACATGGAGGTCCTATGACCCCAAGAACACCATCCCCCACTGTCATACATGGAGGTCCTATGACCCCAAGAACACCATCCCCCACCGTCATACATGGAGGTCCTATGACCCCAAGAACCCCACCGTCATACATGGAGCTCCTATGACCCCAAGAACCCCACCCCCCACCGTCATACATGGAGGTCCTATGACCCCAAGAACACCATCCCCCACCGTCATACATGGAGGTCCTATGACCCCAAGAACCCCACCGTCATACATGGAGGTCCTATGACCCCAAGAACACCATCCCCCACCGTCATACATGGAGGTCCTATGGCCCCAAGAACACCATCCCCCACCGTTATACATGGAGGTCCTATGACCCCAAGAACACCATCCCCCACCGTCATACATGGAGGTCCTATGACCCCAAGAACCCCACCGTCATACATGGAGGTCCTATGACCCCAAGAACACCATCCCCCACCGTCATACATGGAGGTCCTATGACCCCAAGAACACCATCCCCCACCGTTATACATGGAGGTCCTATGACCCCAAGAACACCATCCCCCACCGTCATACATGGAGGTCCTATGACCCCAAGAACACCATCCCCCACTGTCATACATGGAGGTGGAGAC
Organism: Lithobates septentrionalis; assembly: GCA_037952835.1. Classification (NCBI taxonomy): domain Eukaryota; kingdom Metazoa; phylum Chordata; class Amphibia; order Anura; family Ranidae; genus Lithobates; species Lithobates septentrionalis. The sequence continues at coordinate 228,066 of JBBDGP010003188.1, read as the reverse complement.
ATTATGATTTAGGGGTGTTTTTCTGCTAAGGGGACAGGACAACTTCACCGCATCAAAGGGACGATGGACGGGGCCCCATGTACCATCAAATGTTGGGTGAGAACCTCCTTCCCTCAGCCAGAACACTGAAGATGGGTCATGGATGGGTCTTCCAGCATGACAATGACCCAAAACACACGGCCAAGACAACAAAGGAGTGGCTCAAGTAGAAGCACATGAAGGTCCTGGAGTGGCCTAGCCAGTCTCCAGACCTTAATCCCACAGAAGATATGTGGAGGGAGCTGAAGGTTGGAGTCACCAAACGTCAGCCTGGAAACTTCATGACTTGGAGAAGATCTGCAAAGAGGACAAAATCCCTCCTGAGATGTGAGCAAACCTGGAGGCCAACTCCAAGAAACGTCTGACCTCTGTGATCACCAACAAGGGTTTCTCCACCAACCACTAAGTCATGTTCTGTGAAGGGTTCAAATACTTATTTCACTCATTAAAATGCAAATCAATTAATAACTTTTTTGAAATGCGTTTTTCTGGAAATTTTTGTAGTTATTCTCTCACTGTTATAATAAACCGACCAATAAAATTATAGACTGATCGTTTCTTTGTCAGTGGCAAACGTACAAAACCAGCTGATCAAATACTTTTTCCCCCTCCCTGTAAATGGTGGAGCTTTTCTGACCAATCATTCTTGTCTTGTATATTGTGGGGTGTCAGGAATTGGTTCATGGAGATTTGTAAAGTTCCTGACGGGTCGGATCGAATAAAATGTCACATTTCTTTCACAGCAGTAACTTCCCGTTCATGCGGAGACATCGGCGGTCCAGCCCCAGCCGGTGATCCTGCGGCAGCTTGAGGAAGAGGCCAAGGCCAAAGAGGCAGCCAACACCGTGGACATCACGCAGGTCATGAGCAAACTAGACCGCAGGAATCAGCCAAACCAAGCGGCTCCAAAGGCCACCTAAACTCGGGGCCCTGCTGGGATGGGGCCCCATAAATATCACAATGACATCCCATGTAGTTTCAGAGAGAGAGGGAAACTTAGAGAAGGTCTAGAAGTGGAAAGACTTCTACAGTTCTAGAACTCGCCACTAGAGGTCGCCATGGCTTTACATTTCTAGGACAGGCTGTAGAGTGTAGAGATAGAAGAGAGGAAACTTCCAAGTTATCACATTTTTATTAGACAAAAACTCCGCTCAGCAAATCACAGCCCAATATACCTGTCATGTCTCCCGATCAGAGTCCTCCAGCAGAGAAGAGTATTTCAGGAGAGGAGAGTTATAGAGGAAGGAGCAGAGTCCTCCAGCAGTGCAGAGTATTTCAGGAGAGGAGAGTTATAGAGGAAGGAGCAGAGTCCTCCAGCAGAGAAGAGTATTTCAGGAGAGGAGAGTTATAGAGGAAGGAGCAGAGTCCTCCAGCAGTGCAGAGTATTTCAGGAGAGGAGAGTTATAGAGGAAGGAGCAGAGTCCTCCAGCAGAGTATTTCAGGAGAGGAGAGTTATAGATAGAGGAAGGAGCAGAGTCCTCCAGCAGAGCAGAGTATTTCAGGAGAGGAGAGTTATAGAGGAAGGAGAGGAGTCCTCCAGCAGAGTATTTCAGGAGAGGAGAATAATAGAGTAAGGAGCAGAGTCCTCCAGCAGAGCAATAATCCAGGTTTATGTGGAATGGCAGGAGAAATTTGTACAGACATTTTACAAGTAAAATACATAATAACCAAAATCAGACACGTTTCAGGGTTATAGAAACCTCTTCATCGGGGTTATACAGAATGATAAAAAATACATTTACAGGAATGAATAAAAAAAAAAAGTACAACATGAATGAATAAAAAATAATACATTGAAATTACAGAATAATAAAAAAAAAACATTTATAGTAAAGAATAGAAAAGAATACATTGTATATTAAGGAATAAAATAGACCACGTTTAAAGTAGAAAAGAATACATTTATATTAAAGAATACAAAAAATACACTTGTATGAACGAATAAGACATTTATTATATTAAGTAATAATCAGCTTTAAATAATAACAAATACATGTATATTAAAGAATAAATAAATAATATAAAGTGATACATTTATAGAATTTGTAGCCCTGATGAAGGAGACGTTTCTCTACGTTTTGTTGTTGTCTTGTAATCCATAAAGTGTTTTTTTTCCATTTGAAATGTCAGTTCAAGTTTCTTCTGAAGCTCCACACAAAGCCGACATACCGATATAAACCTGACTCTAATCCCTCCCCCCCCAGCCCCTTCCTCAACTGAAGAAGAGGCTGTGCCCGGAGTTGTTCTTTATTATAGGCGGGGTATTGGTGAGGTGGCGCAGTCACCTACGATAAAATATGTTGCGGCAGGTTGGGGGCTCCGTCCACTGTGCTTTGTTTCATCTGTCACCTTCTTTATTTCCTGTTACAAAAAATTCAAGTATATCACTGTCTTTTCTGTTGCACACAATGGAGAAGAATATAAATGTATCAGAAAAGACTGTGATGTCATGGAGAGGGCGGAGTTACTCTTCTCCAATTTTATGTATTTTAATAGCAGTGACTCCGCCCTCTCCATGACATCACTGTCTTTTCTGTTACACACAATGGAGAAGAATATAAATGTATCAGAAAAGAATGTGACGTCATGGAGAGGGTGGAGTCACCACCAATATGAATACATAAAACAGAAAGTAATATAAATGTAACAGAAAGGAAAGTGATATCATGGAGAGGGCGGAGTCACTAACAATAAAAGACATAAACTTGGAGAAGAATATAAATGTATTTAAACTGGGGTGACTCCGCCCTCTCCATGACATCGCTATCTTTTTTTTTTTGTTTTTGTTCCATTTATACTCTTCCCCCAATTTTATGTATTTTAATAGCAGTGACTCCGCCCTCCATCACATCGCTGTCTTTTCTGTTAGCTATATTCTTCTCTGTTGTATGTATTTATAATGGTGATGACTCCGCCCTCTCCATGACATCACTGTCTTTTCTGTTAGCTATGTTCTTCTCCGTTTGTATGTATTTATATTGGTGATGACTCCGCCCTCTCCATGACATCACTATCTTTTTTGTTATTCTTATATTCTTCTCTGTTATCTGAATTTATATTAGTGATGACTCCCTTTTTCTATGAGATCACTGTCTTTTCTGTTACACTTATATGCTTCTCGGCTATATGTAACAGAAAAGACAGTGATGTCAGAGAGAGGGTGGAGTCATCACCAATATAAATACATATAACTGAGAAGAATATCACTGTCTTCTTTTCTTCTTTCTTTTCTGTTACAGTTATATTCTTCTCTGTTATATGTATTTTTATATTGGTGGTGACTCCGCCTTCTGCACAACATCACTGTATTCTTTATTTCCTTTTACAGTTCCATTCTTCCCCAATTTTATGTATTTTATTAGAGGTGACTCCGCCCTCTCCATGTCATTACTGTCTTTTCTGTTTTATTTATATTCTTTTCCGTTGTATGTATTTCCATTGATGGTGGCTCCGCCCTCTCCATAACATCACTGTCTTTTCTGTTACACTTCTAGTCTTCTCAGTTATATGTATTTATATTGGTGATGACTCCGCCCTCTCCATGACATCACTGTCTTTTCTGTTACATTTATATTCTTCTCCATTGTGTGTAACAGAAAAGACAGTGATGTGACGGAGAGGGCTGAGTCACTGCTAATAAAATTAAAGAATATAAATGGAACAAAAAAAAAAAAGATAGTGATGTCATGGAGAGGGCGGAGTCACCCCAATTTAAATACATTTATATTCTTCTCCAATTCTATGTCTTTTATTGTTAGTGATTACGCCCTCTCCATGACATCACTATCTTTTTTTTTTTTTGTTCCATTTATACTCTTCTCCAATTTTATTAGCAGTGACTCCACCCTCTCTATGACGTCACAGTCTTTTCTGATACATTTATATTCTTCTCCATTGTGTGTATCAGAAAAGACCGTGACATCATGGAGAGGGCGGAGTGGTGACTCCGCCTTCTGCACAACATCACTGTCTTCTTTATTTCCTTTTACAGTTCTATTCTTCCCCAATTTTATGTATTTTATTAGAGGTGACTCGCCCTCTCCATGACATCACTGTCTTCTTTATTTCTTTTAACAGTTCTATTCTTCCCCAATTTTATGTATTTTATTAGAGGTGACTCTGCCCTCTCCATGTCATCACTGTCTTTTCTGTTACATTTATATTCTTTTCCGTTGTATGTATTTCCATTGATGGTGGCTCCACCCTCTCCATAACATCACTGTCTTTTCTGTTATTCCTATATTCTTCACTGTTATCTGAATTTATATTAGTGATGACTCCCCTTTTCTATGACATCACTGTCTTTTCTGTTCCTTATATTCTTCTCTGTTATATGTATTTATAATGGTGGTGACTCCGCCTTCTGCACGACATCACTGTCTTCTTTATTTCCTTTTACAGTTATATTCTTCCCCAATTTTATGTATTTTATTAGCGGTGACTCCGCCCTCTCCATGACATCACTGTCTTTTCTTGTACATTTATATTCTTTTCCGTTGTATGTATTTCTATTGATGGTGGCTCCGCCCTCGCCATGACATCACTGTCTTCTTTTTTTTTCCTGTTACATTTGTATTCTTCTTCTTCAATTTTATGTATTTTATTAGCAGTGACTCTTCCCTCTCTATGACCTCACTGTCTTCACGTTCAATAAACACGTTCCTTTTTGCGTTCTTGTCTTCCGTCATTTCTGTTCACGCTGTATGTGTGAAATGTATACTGCCTGTGTGAGTGAATGCTCCCGTAGGGGGCGCTCCTAGTTCCCCCAGTGATATCCTCTGCTCTCTCCTTACAGCTCTGCCATTACACGGCTCCCCATCCCCACCTGACTGTCTACACGGGTACCTGCGCTCCTCCATCCCCCACCAGCCCCTTCCTGTCCTGCCGCCCTACAGTGGAGCTCTCCAGTCCCTCCCCCGCGCACATTGCCCTGCCCAACTCTGCTGTCTGCCCCTCCCCCATCAGCGTAGCTATAGAGAGCACGCCAGGCATGGAGAGGAAATGGGAGGCCAACAGGGCCGGCGACTCGGACTACCAGTTTTCTTCTTCCACCGACAACACGGAGGCGTCGTTCAGGTCGGAGTCTGAGATGGGCGGGAACCACCATCTCTCCGTCCCGGTGGAGATCAAGGTCGTGCCAAAATCCAAAGTCACCCTGTCCTTCAGCAAGCTCCTGAAGAGGGGGTGCTCCAGCTCGCCCGTCTTCGCCACCCTTTCCCCCAAGTGCCCGGCGGTGAATCACGGCAAAGTGCAGCCGCTCAACGAACTGGAGCAGCAGCTGCAGCAGACGTCCAGGAAGGTGACCAAGTAAGTAGATTGGGGTGGGGGAGAGTTCGCCAACAACAACCTTTTAGTCGTTACAATGGGTGTCTTTTTTTATATAAAAAAACATTATTCAGAGCTATTCTTTCGTTTTGTGCAAATAGGGGCAAAATCGAATGTTACTGGGCTGTTTTCTTTCCAGGTTTAATGTTAATTGTTCAGAAAGAGTCAATAGGGAATATGTCACAATTTGAGCACTAGATGGAGCTGAGGATCAGTATTGATTTCCTGTGATCCTTTGCTCCATCTAGTGGCCATAATGTAGTATAGACGTGTGCATTTCGTTTCGGTCTGAATACAAATTCGGACAAATTTTTGGTTATTCGGAGATTTGGTTGTATCTGAACACTCTGTATGAAATAGTAACAAATTTCTTAGAGAACGAATATATGAAATGAAATGAAAGGAATTTCAAACAAAATTCCAAATTTTCGAAACAATTTGAAATTTGGGGACCCCACGCCATTTTTTTTTTTTGAGGTTTTTTTTTATTTTGGCCGAGGTTCCCCTTAAAATCATACCAAACCCAAAGGGGCCTAGTATGAATTTTGGGGGGGGGGGACCCCACGCAGTTTTTTTTCTGAATTTATTTATTATTATTCTTATTGTTTATAATAATATTTTATAATAACATTCTTATTATTATTCTTTATTTATTCATTACATTTCCGCTCTTGGTAGGGAAGCATGCTGACAACTGATGAGTCCTTGGTTGTGAAGGACACGGCGACCGCCTTCCTGGCATGTTCCTTTTCCATCTATTCTTCACACAGAATTCAAATTGGTCTATTAATTTTTTGACCAATCTAAATTTGAGTTGATCTGAAAATTTTGAATTTGTTATAAAATTTAAAAAATGAAACAAATTCTGAAATGAACCAACAAAAACAAATCCTGAAATAAGCCAATTAAATTAGTGAATCTATCGTGAATGAAACAAAACACATTTTTCATGAGTCACTCTTTTTGTGTGAATAACTTTCGACCTGTAGAGGAAATATAAGGAAAACATTAAATTTTACCCAGTACTAGTGTATTAGCAGTTTCACTGGATTAGACTCTCACCTACCTATTCAGGGTGGAGTGACCATGTCTTCTGATACTCCACCCCCCCAACAATTACTATTAATGCATGCACACTCCCTCCATAGTTCAGGACGTATACCTTGTTGGGGGTTCACATTGGCAGAGTGGGGGTGCACTTTAATGAGTCATTGAATGCATATAGAAATACTATAAGTACCTAAAACGGTCTTCATATCAGCCTCCCCCCCCCCCCTCACTTCCTGTCCTGGTGACTTCTTGTATGTCAGTGTGTTGTAGGGTGTCACCCAGACAGGAAGTAAATGAAATGTCTAGTTTTAACCAATCACCATGAATGATGGTATTGTCACAGTCTTCGTATGACATGTTCAGGTAGAGGGTATTCCCAGGTGGGGTTTGATTTCCATCTAATAAAGAAACTCAACCCGGGAGGAGAGGCATAGGTGGAGTTTAATCCCCATTAAATAAAGAAGCTCTAGCCAGAAGGAAAGGCATAGGCAGGGTTTGATCCTCATTTAATGAGGAAGCTCCACCCAGGATGAGGCGTAGCTGGGATTTGAGCCCATTGAATGAAGACGCTCCACCCAGGAGGAGAGGGGTAGGTGGTGTTTGATCCAGATTTACATGAAGCTCCACCCAGGAGGATAGTCGTAGGTGGGGTTTGATCTCCATTTAATGAAGACGCTCCATCCAGCAGGAGAGGCGTAGGTGGTGTTTGATCCAGATTTACATGAAGCTCCACCCAGGAGGATAGTCGTAGGTGGGGTTTGATTTCCATTTAATGAAGACGCTCCATCCAGGAGAGGCGTAGGTGGGGTTTGGTCCCCATTAGATGAAGAAATGAAGAGGCATCACCCAGGAGAGGTGTTTGAGGTGTGGGGGGGTGGATGAAATGATAATGGGAATATTTTCCATCATTTCTGATTGGCTCAGGTTCATTTCTATAATAATTTCAATATTCATTATTTTATTGAATTCAATATTTAATATTTCATTATTCAATTACATTTTTTTTTTTTTTAATAATTTCAGTTTCAATCTATTTTTTCATTATCTGAACGTTATTTGCCATCTAATTATAGTAGAGCTATAGAAAGGGCCTATTATGCAGCATGTAGTTGGCCTAGTGGGTGTGGCTTTGTCACCATTTTATTGGTTCAGCTATTTTCAGTCCTTAGTGACACCAGTTTGTGAATTGCATTTCTGTGTCTGTTGGCTGATCATTGCATGGCGTTGCTTGTTTGTCTTCACATGTCCTCAGAAACGTCCCCCGTCTTCTGCATGCATGCGTCCAGTTTGTACTGTGTCCGTATTCACCCGACATCGGTTAATCCTCACTGCATGATCCTCTCAGCTACGGACGGTAAGACGCCATCTTTGCATCTAACCAAGGGTTAAAGTAGACTTGTTGCCTGCCCGAGGCCGCCTGACTGTCATGGTTATCCTCACTTTGGTACCTGGAGTCATTGACCACCCGAGATAAGAATGCAGATCAGGAACATCAGAGGAAAGACGTTCTCTGTATTCTTGTCAATGACTCAAATTGTTGAATCTGCAGGATCCACATACAGCTCATCAATGGTCATTAATGACAACTTTCCTGTATCCTCCTTGTCCAGTCCCTTCACATTATAGGTAGGCCACATCCAGGACCATAGCAAGCCATGAGGGAAAAGGGAGAGGGGCTGACCTATCCCCGGCCCAGCCTGGCTTTTTCTGTTACAGGCCGGCCTGGCTCGTTCTGGCCTGTCCCGGGCCGGCCTGGCTCGTTCTGGCCTGTCCCGGGCCGGCCTGGCTCGTTCTGGCCTGTCCCGGGCCGGCCTGGCTCGTTCTGGCCTCTCCTGGGGCTGGCCTGTCCCGGGGCCAGTCTGGCTCGTTATGGCCTGTCCTGGGCCAGCCTGGCTCATCCTGTCTTGGCCCATCCTTTCCTGTCCTGTCCTGGCTCAGCCTAGCTCATCGTGCCCTGTCCTGGCCCAGCCTAGCTCATCTTGCCCTGTCCTGGCCCAGCCTAGGTCATCCTGCCCTGTCCTGACCCAGCCTAGCTCATCTTGCCCTGTCCTGGCCCATCCTAGCTCATCCTGCCCTGTCCTGACCCAGCCTAGCTCATCTTGCCCTGTCCTGGCCCAGCCTAGCTCATCTTGCCCTGTCCTGGCCCAGCCTAGCTCATCTTGCCCTGTCCTGGCCCAGCCTAGCTCATCCTGCCCTGTCCTGACCCAGCCTAGCTCATCTTGCCCTGTCCTGGCCCATCCTAGCTCATCCTGCCCTGTCCTGACCCAGCCTAGCTCATCTTGCCCTGTCCTGGCCCAGCCTAGCTCATCTTGCCCTGTCCTGGCCCAGCCTAGCTCATCTTGCCCTGTCCTGGCCCAGCCTAGCTCATCTTGCCCTGTCCTGTCCTGGCCCAGCCTAGCTCATCTTGCCCTGTCCTGGCCCAGCCTAGCTCATCCTGCCCTGTCCTGGCCCAGCCTAGCTCATCCTGCCCTGTCCTGGCCCAGCCTAGCTCATCCTGCCCTGTCCTGACCCAGCCTAGCTCATCCTGCCCTGTCCTGACCCAGCCTAGCTCATCCTGCCCTGTCCTGACCCAGCCTAGCTCATCTTGCCCTGTCCTGGCCCAGCCTAGCTCATCGTGCCCTGTCCTGGCCCAGCCTAGCTCATCTTGCCCTGTCCTGGCCCAGCCTAGCTCATCCTGCCCTGTCCTGGCCCAGCCTAGCTCATCCTGCCCTGGCTCAGCCTACCTTATCCTCTCCCAGGCCAGCCTAGCTCGTCCTGTCTTGTCCCAGCTTACCTTATCCTGTCCCTGGCCCAGCCTGGCTCATCCTGTCCCGGGGCGGCCTAGCTCGTCCTGTCTTGTCCCAGCCTACCTTATCCTGTCCCAGGCCAGCCTGGCTCGTCCTGCCTTGTCCTCTCCAGGGCCTGCCTAGCTCATTCTGTCCTGTCCCAGCTGGGCTTATCCTAACCCTGGCCGGCCTGGCTCGTCTTGTCCAGGCCCAGCCCACCTTGTCCTGTCTCGATCCAGCCTGACTCCTGTCTGGGCCTGGTCAGGCTTGGCCTGTCGTTTCCTGGCTATCATTTTGATGCTGTAGCTTCATTTCCCTCTTATCCCTGACCCACAACCAGGTTGTAGCTAGGAACATCCAAGCCTCTGCTCTTCAGACTTCCGGGCAGCATCAGACAGTATGAGATGCTCGGGGTATATATACGCTATATTACCAAAAGTATTGGGACGCCTGCCTTTACACGCACATGAACTTTAATGGCATCCCAGTCTTAGTCCGTAGGGTTCAGTATTGAGTTGGCTCCGCCCTTTACCGCTATAACAGCTTCAACTCTTCTGTGAAGGCCGTCCACAAGCCTTAAGTGTTCCCTTCACTGGAACTAAGAGGCCAAGCCCAACCCCCGAAAAACAACCCCCTCCACCAAATGATTTGGACCAGTGCACATAGCAAGGTATATAAAGACCTGGATGAGCGAGTTTGGAGTGGAGGAACTTGACTGGCCTCAACCCGATAGAACATCTTTGAGATGAATTAGAGCGGAGACTGCGAGCCAGGCCTTCTCCTCCAACATCAGTGCCTGACCTCACAAATGTGCTTCTGGAAGATTGGTCAAACATTCCCATAGACACCCTTCTAAACCTTGTGGACGGCCTTCCCAGAAGAGGTGAAGCTGTTATAGCTGTAAAGGGCGGAGCCAACTCAATATTGAACCCTACGGACTAAGACTGGGATGTCATTACAGTTCATGTGCGTGTAAAGGCAGGCGTCCCAATACGACTGGTAATAAGTGTATATTCCTCCATTCAGCCATCCCGGGCCTCATAGGTGTTGTATGGAGGGGCCGCATTGCTCAGTAATTAGGAATAACTTGACTTTTCTGGGTTGCAGCTTCTTCCAGATAAAGGTGGACATCCCAGCGGAGAGTCGGATCTACCCCATTGACTCGGAGGAGGAGGAGGACAGTCAGCTGGCCTGTAAGGACTCGGTCCAGGAAGTAATCTGCCCCTGGGAGCACATCATAGAAGAAGGTAAAGCTGGCTAGCGGCACGCTGCCTATGGACGCCCGGGAATGGGGCCCTTCTCATATACTGTGGCCAGGAGCCCCTCTGACTAAGTGCATTAGGATCCGCTACCAACCGAGCGATCGCCTTCACCATTAACCAGATCACTGCCAGCGGGGTGGGGGGGTGACCGGACCACCCCCCCAACCCTCCCCCGCCTTCTCACTCAAGCACAGCACTATTAGCCAAAAGCACCCAGAATCCTTTACAGCCAAGGGCCCCTAGAACCTCAGGGGACCTCCCCAGCGGTGAAGTGGTTCAGCATACCTGTAGCCGGTACATTGTGTTCACAATATCACATCGGTGGCCTCGAGTCTTCTGTGTGACTGCAGACTGGTTGGATGACGATGATGGAGGACGGTGCGATTCCCCCCCCCCCCCCATACTCCATCTGGAGGTAAAGCCCTCCAAGGGGCATCAGACTGAAGGGGGCGCCACACAGAAGAACCATGAACTCACATGGAACGGGGAGGGTGGGGGGGATTCTGGGGCATTTCAGTAGCAATGTTATGTTATCCTCACTTCTCTTCCCCGGGGGGACATTTATCAAACTCGCACCGTCATCTGCTGATATGGAGGTCTCACTCCCAACAGCAGGATTTATTATTGTTACAGCAGCAGGAGAGAGACTGCAGAGAGCTACAGAGGGGGAAATCTCACCAATGGAGTGCCAGAAAACATGATGCCAACGGGGGATTCACCCTTCCAGGATCTGTCCATCAATACAATGAAATCCCTGCGGGGTTCTGCTTTATCTGCCAAAATATTGGAGATTCTGTTCAGCAAATCCTGTGATTCGCACTCCCTACCGCACAGTATAGACAGGTGATAGTACCACCAATCACAGCCTGCAGCTCTGCTGCTTCCTCCCCCCTCCAGCCTCTAGTACCTCAACTCCTCCCCCTCCAGCCTCTAGTACTTCAAATCCTCCCCCTCCAGCCTCTAGTACCTCAACTCCTCCCCCCTTCAGCCTCTAGTTCCTCAACTCCTCCCCCTCCAGTCTCTAGTACCTCAACTCCTCCCCCCATCAGCCTCTAGTATCTTAACTCCCCCCCTCCAGCCTCTAGTACCTCAAATCCTCCCCCTCCAGCCTCTAGTACCTCAACTCCTCACCCCTCCAGCCTCTAGTACCTCAAATCCTCCCCCTCCAGCTTCTAGTACCTCAACTCCTCCCCCCTTCAGCCTCTAGTTCCTCAACTCCTCCCCCTCCAGTCTCTAGTACCTTAACTCCTCCCCCCTTCAGCCTCTAGTTCCTCAACTCCTCCCCCTCCAGCCTCTAGTACCTCAACTCCTCCCCCTCCCAGCCTCTAGTACCTCAACTCCTCCCCCTCCAGCTTCTAGTACCTCAACTCCTCCCCCTCCAGTACCTCAACTCCTCCCCCTCCAGCCTCTAGTACCTCAACTCCTCCCCTTCAGACTCTAGTTCCTCAAATCCTCCCCCTCCAGCCTCTAGTACCTCAACTCCTCCCCCTCCAGCCTCTAGTACCTCAACTCCTCCCCCCTCCAGTACCTCAACTCTCCCCCTCCAGCCTCTAGTAGCTCAGACTCCTCACCCCTCCAGCCTCACCACCTCTAGTACTTCAACTCCTCCCCCTCCAGCCTCTAGTACCTCACTCCTACCCCCCTCCAGCCTCTAGTACCTCAACTCCTCCCCCTCCAGCCTCTAGTACCTCAACTCCTCCCCCTCCAGCCTTAAGTACCTCGACTCCTCCCCCTTCAGCCTCTAGTACCTCAACTCCATCCCCTTCAGCCTCTAGTTCCTCAAATCATCCCCTCCAGCCTCTAGTACCTCAACTCCTCCCCCTCCGGCCTCTAGTACCTCAACTCCATCTCCCCCCTCCAGTACCTCAACTCTCCCCCACCAGCCTCTAGTAGCTCAACTCCTCCCCCTCCAGCCTCTAGTAGCTCAACTCCTCCCCTCCAGCCTCTAGTAGCTCAACTCCTCCCCCTCCAGCCTCTAGTACCTCAACTCCTCCCCCTCCAGTACCTCAACTCCCCCCTCCAGCCTCTAGTACCTCAACTCCTCCCCCTCCAGCCTCTAGTTCCTGAACTCCCCCCCCCAGCCTCTAGTATCTCAACTCCTCCCCCTCCAGTACCTCAACTCCTCCCCCTCCAGCCTCTAGTATCTAAACTCCTCCCCCTTCAGCCCCTAGTTCCTCAACTCCTCCCACTCCAGCCTCTAGTATCTCAACTCCCCCCCTCCAGTACCTCAACTTCCCCCTCCAGCCTCTAGTACCTCAACTCCTTACCCTCCAGCCTCTAGTACCTCAACTCCTCCCCCTCCAGCCTTTAGTTTCTCAACTCCTCCCCCTCCAGCCTTTAGTTTCTCAACTCCTCCCTTTCCAGCCTCTAGTACCTCAACTCCTCCCCCTCCAGCCTCTAGTACCTCAACTCCTCCTTCTCCAGCCTCTAGTATCTCAACTCCTCCCCCTCCAGTACCTCAACTCCTCCCCCTCCAGCCTCTAGTACCTCAACTCCTCCCCCTCCAGCCTCTAGTACCTCAACTCCTCCCCCTCCAGCCTCTAGTATCTCAACTCCTCCTCCTTCAGCCCCTAGTTCCTCAACTCCTCCCCCTCCAGCCTCTAGTATCTCAACTCCCCCCTCCAGTACCTCAACTCCTCCCCCTCCAGCCTCTAGTACCTCAACTCCTCCCCCTCCAGCCTCTAGTACCTCAATTCCTCCCCCTCCAGCCTCTAGTACCTCAACTCTTCCCTCTCCAGCCTCTAGTACCTCAACTCTTCCCTCTCCAGTACCTCAACTTCCCCCCTCTAGTACCTCAACTCCTAGCCCCTTCAGCCTCTAGTTCCTCAACTCCTCCCCCTCCAGCCTCTAGTACCTCAACCCCCCCCCCTCCAGCCTCTAGTATCTCAACCCCTCCCCCCCCAGTACCTCACCTCCTCCCCCTCCAGCCCCTAGTTCTTTAACTTCTCCCCCTCCAGCCTCTAGTACCTCAACTCCTCCCCCCCAGCCTCTAGTACCTCAACTCCCCCTCTCCAGCCTCTAGTACCTCAACTCCTCCCCCTCTAGCCTCTAGTTCCTCAACTCCTCGCCCTCCAGCCTCTTGTACCTCAACTCCTCCAGCCTCTGGTACCTCAACTCCTCCCCCTCCAGTACCTCAACTCCTCCCCCTCCAGCCTCTAGTACCTCAACTCCTCACCCTCCAGCCTCTAGTTCCTCAACTCCTCCCCCTCCAGTCTCTGGTACCTCAACTCCTCCCCTTCCAGCCTCTAGTACCTCAACTCCTCCCCCTCCAGTGCCTCAACTCCCCCCTCCAGCCTCTAGTACCTCAACTCCTCCCCCTCCAGCCTCTAGTACCCCAACTCCTCCCTCTCCAGTACCTCAACTCCTCCCCCTCCAGCCTCTAGTACCTCAACTCCTCCTCCTCCAGCCTCTATTATCTCAACTCCTTCCCCTTCAGTACCTCAACTCCTCCCCCTCCAGGCTCTCATACCTCAACTCCTCCCCCTCCAGCCTCTTGTACCTCAACTCCTCCAGCCTCTCGTACCTCAACTCCTCCCCCTCCAGCCTCTAGTACCTCAACTCCTCCCCCTCCAGCCTCTAGTTCCTCAACTCCTCCCCCTCCAGCCTCTAGTACCTCAACTCCTCCCCCTCCAGCCTCTATTACCTCAACTCCTCCCCCTCCAGCCTCTATTACCTCAACTCCTCCCTCTCCAGCCTCTAGTACCTCAACTCCACCTCCAGCCTCTAGTACCTCAACTCCTCCCCTTCCAGCCCCTTGTACCTAGGCACCTCCCCCACAGACTTTATATCCATACACCTAAAATACATAAACTCCTCCCCCTTTAGCCTCTAATACCTAAATGTCTCCCCCTATAACCACTATTACCTAGACCACTCCCCCTTCACTACCTAAACTCCTCCTTCCAGCTTCTAACCTGAACCCCCCCTTCAGCCCCCCGCATGTGAAACATGTTCGGATAACAACACTGTAGAATGCAGGAGATCCTGATTGGCTCTGTGGAGCAATTGGGGGGGGGGGGGGATAATATAAATACAGATGTCAGGTAGGTGTAGTGCCAGTCTTTGCTGGTACAATTGATGGTTTTTGGATATCGTATCTCTAATTTCGCCCATTTTAGCCTTAATAAAATGTAGAGTCCTACTAACCCCTCCCCTCGCAGGGCGGCCATAATCCCGCAGGTGGGGGCCATGTACCCTAATAGAGAAGACCAGTGTGAGTATTGCATGTCCCCCGAGTCAGCAAGGATCATCCACCTGAGACTCCTCCCCCTGGGAAAGCTTCACCCACCAGTGACTGGCACTTTGCTTTTGCGGGAGTAAGGGTGGTACTCCCCTTCAAGGGCGATAAGATACATTCCCCCTTCCCCACCTCTATGTAGCTGAGGCTGGTGGTCTGTAGCGGGAGGACTGCTGATGTCTGTGCTGTCTGCTGCGTTGTTGTAGCTCGGCCTCGTGTCGTGTCTGATGCCTTACTCTTTATGTCTCTGATTAAACAGGAATTTTGTGACTGATGGCTCTCCGTGTCCCTTTATTTCCTCCCATCGTTCTCCTGTGACTACACGCTTTACCTGCTCTTCTTCACTCGCTTGCTGTTCCATATTTTCACGATAGGTTCAGGCTGCAGATAATGTACTCAGCACCCCGGTTGAACAGCTGCTGAGATAAAGTTCCAGGAGACCCAGGGAAGGGTGAGGTGCCCTCAAGATGGTTGAGTTGAGGGGACACTTGGACAGGAGAAGAGGACCTGAGGAATAGGGACCAAGAGAAGGAAGGAGGTGATCTGGCGAGCTGGAGACCTGTGCAGTATGGGACCTGGGTAAGCCCGGCCTGGGAGAAGGGATCTGAGGTGTAGAATACCTAGAGAAGGGAAGATGGGACGTAATAGAGGGGGGAAGGGGATCCCAGAATGGCAGAGGGGCCTATCAGAGGAAATCCTGAGGAGATAAGAACCTAGTGGAGGGGAGAATGGGATCCCAGAATGGCAGAAGGGCCAATCAGAGGAAATCCTGAGGAGGTAGGAACCTAGTGGAGGGGAGAATGGGATCCCAGAACGACAGTGGGGCCAATCAGAGGGAATCTTGAGGAGGTAAGAACCTAGTGGAGGGGAGAAGGGGATCCCAGAATGGCAGAGGGGCCAATCGGACGTAATCCTGAGGAGGTAAGAACCTAGTGGTAGGGAGAAGGAGATCCCAGAATGACAGAGCGGCCAATCAGAAGGAATCTCGAGGAGGTAAGAACCTAGTGGGAGGGAGAAGGGGATCCCAGAATAGCAGAGGGGCCAATCGAAGGGACTCCTGGGATGGTAGGAACCTAGTGGAGGTGAGAAGAGGACCCCAGAATGCCAGAGGGGCTAATCAGAGGGAATCCCGAGGAGGCAGGAACCTAGTGGAGGGAAGAAGGGGATCTCCGAATGGCAGAGGGGCCAATCAGAGGTAATCCTGAGGAGGTAAGAACCTAGTGGGAGGAAGAAGGAGATCCCAGAATGACAGAGGGGCCAATCCGAGGGAATCTCAAGGAAGTAAGAACCTAGTGGAGGGGAGAATGGGATCTTAGAATGGCAGAGGGGCCAATCAGAGGGAATCCCAGGGAAGTAAGAACCTAGTGGAGGGGAGAAGGGGATCCCAGAAAGACAGAGGGGCCAATCGGAGGTAATCCTGAGGAGGTAAGAACCTAGTGGGAGGAAGAAGGAGATCCCAGAACGACAGAGGGGCCAATCAGAGGGAATCTCGAGGAGGTAAGAACCTAGTGAAGGGGAGAATGGGATCCCAGAATGGCAGAGGGGCCAATCAGAGGGAATCTCGAGGAGGTAGGAACCTAGTGGGAGGGCAGAAGGGGATCCCCGAATGGCAGAGGGGCTAATTGGAGGGAATCTCGAGGAGGTAGGAACCTAGTGAAGGGGAGAAGGGGATCCCCAAATGGCAGAGGGGCTAATCGGAGGGAATCCCGAGGAGGTAGGAACCTAGTGGTGGGGGGGGAGAGAGAAGGGAATCCCAGAGTAGCAGAGGGGCCAATCGGAGGGAATCCCGAGGAGGCAGGAACCTATTGGGGGGAAGAAGGAGATCCCAGAATGGCAGAGGGGCCAATCAGAGGGAATCCAGAGGAGGTAAGAACCTAGTGAAGGGGAGATGGGGATCCCCGAATGGCAGAGCGGCCAATTGGAGGGAATTTCGAGGAGGTCAAAACCTAGTGGAGGGGAGAAGGGCCTAGGGTTGGAGCAGAGCAGCATACATTCTATATAGTGGTATATTAAAGAATTTCACACCCGGTCTATGTACTGCTCCATAGTAATCAACTGCCACCAGTTTGGGTCGGCCAGATCAGTGTGAGGTGAGTGCTGATCGGTTGATATCAATGATGTCCGGGACAGTGACTAGAAGAGAGAGGACCAAACTCTGCACTGTGAGAAGTCCCACAAATCAGGTGAGACCAATGAAACATTATCAGCTTTATTTATCATTATTAAAGATAACGCATGGATTGTTTTATAATATAAACAGAGCTCTGTGATGTCACATTCTGTCCAAAATCATTTCATTTTCACTGCATTCGGATCCTGACCGTCTCCTAGGGCCATCTTTAATATTGATTGGACCCTGGGCAAAAATTCCCCCCCCCCCCCCATGCAGTTTCACTCTCCACCTGCTCTGAGACATACAATAAATAGCAGCTAGATTCAAATTCCATTTACTGAATCAGATCAGGCAGCAGTGATTGCGATTGGCACAGGCTGATGGTAGGCTTAATGACCACAGTTGTAGGCAGGACTTTTAAGCATCTTCCCAATGGGCAGCATTCAGTATAGGTGATGGTGGATATGACCTCGGGGGGCATAATATAAATTTGAATATTGTATCTATTTACATTTGAATGCTGCTGGTCTTACATATCAATGTCGGTAGTTACATGTAAACACGGGGTCTGCAGGTCAGTCATCTGTACACAACAATAGGGCAGAGCTGGGAAGCTTTAGTAACAGAACTTCACACTAAGATATAAGAACACAGCACAGGACTAAAACCTCAATGGACAAGGGCATTTAAGCAGGGAAAGTTAGCAAGTATGAGGCAGCTGCTTTGGGCCCTACAACACTGACAGGGCCCAGGGCAGCTGCCCCTTTTGCCCTGCCTTAAAGACGGCTCTGCCATCTCCTGTACTATGCTTGCAGTCTCTGATCATCTCCTGTACTATGTCTGCAGTCTCTGATCATCTCCTGTATTATGTCTGCAGTCTCTGATCATCTCCTGTACTATGTCTGCAGTCTCTGATCATCTCCTGTACTATGTCTGCAGTCTCTGATCATCTCCTGTATTATGTCTGCAGTCTCTGATCATCTCCTGTATTATGTCTGCAGTCTCTGACCATCTCCTGTACTATGTCTGCAGTCTCTGATCATCTCCTGTACCATGTCTGCAGTCTCTGACCGTCTCCTGTACTATGTCTGCAGTCTCTGATCATCTCCTGTACTATGTCTGCAGTCTCTGATCATCTCCTGTACTATGTCTGCAGTCTCTGATCATCACCTGTACTATGTCTGCAGTCTCTGATCATCTCCTGTATTATGTCTGCAGTCTCTGACTGTCTCCTGTACTATGTCTGCAGTCTCTGATCATCTCCTGTACTATGCCTGCAGTCTCTGATCATCTCCTGTATTATGTCTGCAGTCTCTGATCATCTCCTGTACTATGTCTGCAGTCTCTGATCATCTCCTGTACTATGTCTGCAGTCTCTGACCATCTCCTGTATTATGTCTGCAGTCTCTGACCATCTCCTGTACTATGTCTGCAGTCTCTGACCGTCTCCTGTATTATGTCTGCAGTCTCTGATCATCTCCTGTATTATGTCTGCAGTCTCTGATCATCTCCTGTACTATGTCTGCAGTCTCTGATCATCTCCTGTACTATGTCTGCAGTCTCTGATCATCTCCTGTATTATGTCTGCAGTCTCTGATCATCTCCTGTACTATGTCTGCAGTCTCTGATCATCTCCTGTATTATGTCTGCAGTCTCTGATCATCTCCTGTACTATGTCTGCAGTCTCTGACCATCTCCTGTACTATGTCTGCAGTCTCTGATCGTCTCCTGTACTATGTCTGCAGTCTCTGATCATCTCCTGTATTATGTCTGCAGTCTCTGATCATCTCCTGTACTATGTCTGCAGTCTCTGATCATCTCCTGTACTATGTCTGCAGTCTCTGACCATCTCCTGTATTATGTCTGCAGTCTCTGACCATCTCCTGTACTATGTCTGCAGTCTCTGACCGTCTCCTGTATTATGTCTGCAGTCTCTGATCATCTCCTGTATTATGTCTGCAGTCTCTGATCATCTCCTGTACTATGTCTGCAGTCTCTGATCATCTCCTGTACTATGTCTGCAGTCTCTGATCA
Source organism: Lithobates septentrionalis (assembly GCA_037952835.1). Lineage (NCBI taxonomy): Eukaryota > Metazoa > Chordata > Amphibia > Anura > Ranidae > Lithobates > Lithobates septentrionalis. Next base: position 209,241 of record JBBDGP010003188.1, on the reverse strand, counting down.
TCTCCTGTATTATGTCTGCAGTCTCTGATCATCTCCTGTATTATGTCTGCAGTCTCTGACCATCTCCTGTACTATGTCTGCAGTCTCTGATCATCTCCTGTACTATGTCTGCAGTCTCTGATCATCACCTGTACTATGTCTGCAGTCTCTGATCATCTCCTGTATTATGTCTGCAGTCTCTGACTGTCTCCTGTACTATGTCTGCAGTCTCTGATCATCTCCTGTACTATGCCTGCAGTCTCTGATCATCTCCTGTATTATGTCTGCAGTCTCTGATCATCTCCTGTACTATGTCTGCAGTCTCTGATCATCTCCTGTACTATGTCTGCAGTCTCTGACCATCTCCTGTATTATGTCTGCAGTCTCTGACCATCTCCTGTACTATGTCTGCAGTCTCTGACCGTCTCCTGTATTATGTCTGCAGTCTCTGATCATCTCCTGTATTATGTCTGCAGTCTCTGATCATCTCCTGTACTATGTCTGCAGTCTCTGATCATCTCCTGTACTATGTCTGCAGTCTCTGATCATCTCCTGTATTATGTCTGCAGTCTCTGATCATCTCCTGTACTATGTCTGCAGTCTCTGATCATCTCCTGTATTATGTCTGCAGTCTCTGATCATCTCCTGTACTATGTCTGCAGTCTCTGACCATCTCCTGTACTATGTCTGCAGTCTCTGATCGTCTCCTGTACTATGTCTGCAGTCTCTGATCATCTCCTGTATTATGTCTGCAGTCTCTGATCATCTCCTGTACTATGTCTGCAGTCTCTGATCATCTCCTGTACTATGTCTGCAGTCTCTGACCATCTCCTGTATTATGTCTGCAGTCTCTGACCATCTCCTGTACTATGTCTGCAGTCTCTGACCGTCTCCTGTATTATGTCTGCAGTCTCTGATCATCTCCTGTATTATGTCTGCAGTCTCTGATCATCTCCTGTACTATGTCTGCAGTCTCTGATCATCTCCTGTACTATGTCTGCAGTCTCTGATCATCTCCTGTATTATGTCTGCAGTCTCTGATCATCTCCTGTACTATGTCTGCAGTCTCTGATCATCTCCTGTATTATGTCTGCAGTCTCTGATCATCTCCTGTACTATGTCTGCAGTCTCTGATCATCTCCTGTACTATGTCTGCAGTCTCTGACCATCTCCTGTACTATGTCTGCAGTCTCTGATCGTCTCCTGTACTATGTCTGCAGTCTCTGATCATCTCCTGTACTATGTCTGCAGTCTCTGATCATCTCCTGTACTATGTCTGCAGTCTCTGATCATCTCCTGTACTATGTCTGCAGTCTCTGATCATCTCCTGTACTATGTCTGCAGTCTCTGATCATCTCCTGTACTATGTCTGCAGTCTCTGACCATCTCCTGTACTATGTCTGCAGTCTCTGATCGTCTCCTGTACTATGTCTGCAGTCTCTGATCGTCTCCTGTACTATGTCTGCAGTCTCTGATCATCTCCTGTACTATGTCTGCAGTCTCTGATCATCTCCTGTACTATGTCTGCAGTCTCTGATCATCTCCTGTACTATGTCTGCAGTCTCTGATCATCTCCTGTACTATTTCTGCAGTCTCTGATCATCTCCTGTACTATGTCTGCAGTCTCTGATCATCTCCTGTATTATGTCTGCAGTCTCTGATCATCTCCTGTACAATGTCTGCAGTCTCTGATCATCTCCTGTACTATGTCTGCAGTCTCTGATCATCTCCTGTACTATGTCTGCAGTCTCTGATCGTCTCCTGTACTATGTCTGCAGTCTCTGACTGTCTCCTGTAGTAGGTATTCTGCAGATTATTCCATCACTGACCTCTCACTGCAGAGCATTGCTCCATCCCATCCCCCTCCCTATAGTTATCTTCTGCAGAGTATCGCCCCCTGACCTCTGCGGAGGTATTATTTCCATCTATCTTCTGTTTCTGTTCATTTAGCCTGTTTGGAAAAGTTTTTTTTTTCCCTCTTTTTACCCAGAACCCCCCAGTCCAGCATCTCTCTGTATGGCTTCCACGCCGCGCTCCTCTTTGAAGGCGAATGAACAAAGGCAGAGCGGCAGACAGATCTGTCTTCAATCCCTCTTTGTCTGCGATCAATGGGGTGCATTTGTTATTTTGTTTACCGGATCCACCCTCCGGCAGCATCAAGGCTCGGCTATCTACCTAGCGAGCGGCGGGGGAGCGTCAGACAGTCCGCCCTCCTCGCACCGTGCTCCAGCCTTGACATTTGACGATCTCCTCTATTCAGGAGACGAGATAAAAAGCTGAAAAAAAAGAAAAAGGTTTTGAGTTCTTCTGGCTTCAGTCGATCGTGCTGCGCCGGAGCCCATTTAATCCGCCTGTATCCACCTGTACGCAACAGCCCGCCGCGGCAGCGTCAGGAACACAATGCCTTGATATAATGCACGGGGACGGGCGAGGTTAACGATGGAAAAAGTGAACTCTCCTGCCGGGCAGTTAAGGAACCGGAGGAAATGTTCCCCGCTGTTCTGGAAGACGAACAAAGAGTTATGTGTAATCGTGGCGGCGAGGACCTCTAACCTCAAAACGCGCGGGACGCCGCCGCACCTGCCTTTGAGAGCCGGGTGGCAGGAGAGAAAGCGTTTTTCATCTACTAAGAGAACGCCGAAAGTTCCTTCAAGATCCGCTCACCTCTGATAAGTGGCGGCGTACGCACTTTCGCACAGTAAAACGCGCCACGCCTGCGGCGATGGAGAGACCTCGCTGCCAGAAAAAGCGCCAGGCGCCTTCCTCCTCGCTTCTACTTATGTAAGTGCCCATTGACCCCGGGCAGCCTTTGATGGGTTCTGGCCAGCTGAGTTGGCCGTTGATAGGAGGATTGTGATTAGGCCACTGGCACCCGGCCTGCATGGCTGGAGTTAAAACTGAATGAATCGACCAATAAGAATATTCCTGCACTGCCTATAGACCAGTGTTAATTTTGGCGTCAAATTTAGGTTTAGGCTTTGTCTTTTGACTAAAATTATATTTTAGTTTTTAGACGCATTTTTAGTAATCAGCAATTGTTTTATTTTTTGTCGTATTTAGTCGACTGAAATCGAATGGGTGTAGTTTTATTGTGATGCATTATTGAAGGATTTCTGTAGACTTTCCAAACTCATTATATATTCCTGAAGTAAAAAACATGTAATATGGTATTATTTATGGTATTAGGGTTTCAGCAAACTACAACTCTAGATGGTGGTCTAAGGAGACCTGTAATGCACAGTCCTCTGGTCCTCTGGACAGTTGGGACTCGGAAGGCCTGTAATGCACAGTGCTCTGGTCCTCTGGACAGTTGGGACTTGGGAGGCTTGTAATGCACAGTGCTCTAGACGGTCATCTGAGCAGGCCTGAAATGCTGCACAGTGCTCTGGATAGCCGTAAATCAGGACTCTCAAGAGGCCTGTAATACAAAGTGCTCTGGTCCTCGGGACTCGGGAGGCCTGTAATGCACAGTGCTTTGGACGGTCATCTAAGGAGGACTGAAATGCTGCACAGTGCTCTGGAAGGTCGTGAGTCAGGACTCTCAAGAGGCCTGTAATGCACACAGTGCTTTAGATGGTGGTCCGAGGAGACCTGTAATGCACAGTTCTCTGGTCCTCTGTACGATCAGGACTATCAGGACTTGGGGAGGCCTGTAATGCTATATAAGGCTCTGGGCGGTCTGAGGAGACCTGTAATGCACAGTGCTCTGGTCTTTGGACATTTGGGTCTCAGGAGGCCTGTAATGCACAGTGCTCTGGATGGTGCTCTGAGGAGGCCTGTAATGCACAGTGCTCTGAGGAGGCTTGTAATGCACAGTGCTCTGGATGGTGGTCTGAGGAGACCTGTAATGCTACATAACATTTTGGGCGGTCTGAGGAGGCCTGTAATGCCCAGTGCTCTGAACAATGGTCTGAGGAGGCCTGCAATGCACCATGATCTGGAAAGTGGTCTGAGGAGGCCTGCAATGGACAGTGCTCTGGACGGTGGTCTGAGGAGGCCTGCAATGGACAGTGCTCTGGACGGTGGTCTGAGGAGGCCTGCAATACACAGTGCTCTGGACGGTGGTCTGAGGAGGCCTGCAATGCACAGTGCTCTGAACGTTGGTCTGAGGAGGCCTGCAATGCACAGTGCTCTGGACGGTGGTCTGAGGAGGCCTGCAATGCACAGTGCTCTGGACGGTGGTCTGAGGAGGCCTGCAATGCACACAGTGCTCTGGACGGTGGTCTGAGGAGGCCTACAATGCATAGTGCTCTGGACGGTGCTCTGAGGAGGCCTGCAATGCACAGTGCTCTGGACGGTGGTCTGAGGAGGCCTGCAATGCACAGTGCTCTGGACGGTGGTCTGAGGAGGCCTGCAATGCACAGTGCTCTGGACGGTGGTCTGAGGAGGCCTGCAATGCACAGTGCTCTGGACGGTGGTCTGAGGAGGCCTGTAATGCTGCACAGTGCCAAGCATGCCACACCATTAAGCACGCTACGGTTGCTACCTTGCTTGGTGGGAAGGGAAGCACTCTCAGGCTTTACAGGCGGAGCTCCGAGGAAACCGAACGTTCACGTGGGTAAACGTCCCTCCCTCATATTTTCGTTCGTTGACGAAAAAGGGAATTGATTTTGTCCTAGTTTTCGTAAATTGATGAATGTGGGGTCATTTTTGTTTGTTTTCGTCACTGAAGATATGCCGCTGACAAAAATTATGATGAAAAGAGATTGGACCAGCCGCTCCGGAGAACAACATTTGTTTTATGAAGAATAATCATACAATGACCAACAACCTGGGGAATGGAAGAGCATTCTCTGCAATGAGGGTGCCAATAAACACTGGAAGGGGAAGATTGAGGCTGGGTGCAGCAAGGTGTTCTGGGTAAGGTGAGGCTATGCTGGGTGCAGCAACGTGTTCTGGGTAAGGTGAGGCTATGCTGGGTGCAGCAAGGTGTTCTGGGTAAGGTGAGGCTATGCTGGGTGCAGCGAGGGGTTCTGGGTAATGTGAGGCTATGCTGGGTGCAGCAAGGTGTTCTGGGTAAGATGAGGCTATGCTGGGTGCAGCAAGGTGTTCTGGGTAAGGTGAGGCTATGCTGGGTGCAGCAAGGTGTTCTGGGTAAGGTGAGGCTATGCTGGGTGCAGCAAGGTGTTCTGGGTAATGTGAGGCTATGCTAGGTGCAGCAAGGTGTTCTAGTAAAGATGAGCTCTTACCTGGACCAATCACTGACAGAGTTCAGACAGGTGTCAGGATGTGGGAATATCTGCAGCCTCATAGAATGGAGTCTGACTGCTCTGAGTAAAGCGACGTCTCTGTGTGGTGACCGACGCAGTTCTGTTTTTCTCCTGGAATTCCCCTTTAAGAGGCGCTTGGTGTTGGGTGCTCGCCCCCGGAGGCCCGCTGTCACTTGTCACCGCCACAATCCTTCCTTGTTAGGACTATGAAACATCTGAGCGTGATGTAGACACGCTCTGCCTTTTATCAAACGGTTCAGCGTTTTATCGCATTAGCGCTACACGTAATGGAATAAATGAGTTCTGGCTGCGAGGAAGAATCTCATTTCAATGTGTTTAATAAATCTCACATACACGCCGCCATCTCCCTCCCGGTGTCACATACACGCCGCCATCTCCCTCCCGGTGTCACATACACGCCACCATCTCCCTCCCGGTGTCACATACACGCCGCCATCTCCCTCCCGGTGTCACATACACGCCGCCATCTCCCTCCCGGTGTCACATACACGCCACCATCTCCCTCCCGGTGTCACATACACGCCGCCATCTCCCTCCCGGTGTCACATACACGCCGCCATCTCCCTCCCGGTGTCACATACATGCCGCCATCTCCCTCCCGGTGTCACATACACGCCGCCATCTCCCTCCCGGTGTCACATACACGCCGCCATCTCCCTCCCGGTGTCACATACATGCCGCCATCTCCCTCCCGGTGTCACATACACGCCGCCATCTCCCTCCCGGTGTCACATACACGCCGCCATCTCCCTCCCGGTGTCACATACACGCCGCCATCTCCCTCCCGGTGTCACATACACTCCGCCATCTCCCCCTCGGTGTCACATACACTCCGCCATCTCCTCTCAGTGTCACATACACTCATCCATCCCCATCTCATCTGGTGTCACATACACTCCGCCATCTCCCCCTCGGTGTCACATACACTCCATCTCCCCCTCCCGGTGTTACATACACTCCGCCATCCCCCCCTCGGTGTCACATACACGCCGCCATCTCCCCCCCCCTGGTGTCCCATACACTCCGCCACCCCCCCTCGGTGTCACATACACTCCGCCATCCCCCCCTCGGTGTCACATACACGCCGCCATCTCCTCTCGGTGTCACATACACTCCGCCATCTCCTCTCGGTGTCACATACACTCCGCCATCTCCTCTCAGTGTCACATACACTCATCCATCCCCCTCCTGGTGTCACATACACTCCTCCATCCCCCTCCTGGTGTCACATACACTCCGCCATCCCTCCCTCGGTGTCACATACACGCCACCATCTCCCCCCCCTGGTGTCACATACACTCCGCCATCCCCCCCTCGGTGTCACATACACTCCGCCATCCCCCCCTCGGTGTCACATACGCGCCGCCATCCCCCCCTCGGTGTCACATACGCGCCGCCATCCCCCCCTCGGTGTCACATACGCGCCGCCATCCCCCCCTCGGTGTCACATACACTCCGTCATCCCCCCTCTCGGTGTCACATACACGCCGCCATCTCATCTGGTGTCACAGCTTCACCGAAATTATGACTTTGTGGACCTGTCATCTCATCTTGTAAGTTGCTACAAGGTTGCTATGTACGGTCTAATTCTTGGGTGGAGGGGAGACTGAGAAAAGGCTTCCTCCTGCCTGCAGCAGAATGATGACATCATCTCCCCCTAGGCATCTCCCTCCCGGTGTCACATACACGCCGCCATCTCCCTGCCGGTGTCACATACACGCCGCCATCTCCCTGCCGGTGTCACATACACGCCGCCATCTCCCTCCCGGTGTCACATACACTCCGCCATCTCCCCCTCGGTGTCACATACACTCCATCTTCCCCTCCCGGTGTTACATACACTCCGCCATCCCCCCCTCGGTGTCACATACACGCCGCCATCTCCCCCCCCCCTGGTGTCCCATACACTCCGCCATCCCCCCCTCGGTGTCACATACACTCCGCCATCCCCCCCTCGGTGTCACATACACTCCGCCATCCCCCCCTCGGTGTTACATACACTCCGCCATCCCCCCCTCGGTGTCACATACACTCCGCCATCCCCCCCTCGGTGTCACATACACTCCGCCATCCCCCCCTCGGTGTCACATACACGCCGCCATCTCCTCTCGGTGTCACATACACTCCGCCATCTCCTCTCGGTGTCACATGCACGCCGCCATCTCCTCTCGGTGTCACATACACTCCGCCATCTCCTCTCGGTGTCACATGCACGCCGCCATCTCCTCTCGGTGTCACATACACTCCGCCATCTCCTCTCGGTGTCACATACACTCCGCCATCTCCTCTCAGTGTCACATACACTCCGCCATCTCCTCTCGGTGTCACATACACTCCGCCATCTCCTCTCAGTGTCACATACACTCCGCCATCTCCTCTCAGTGTCACATACACTCCGCCATCTCCTCTCGGTGTCACATACACTCCGCCATCTCCTCTCGGTGTCACATACACTCCGCCATCTCCTCTCAGTGTCACATACACTCCTCCATCCCCCTCCTGGTGTCACATACACTCCGCCATCCCCCCCTCGGTGTCACATACGCGCCGCCATCTCCCCCCCCTGTGTCACATACACTCCGCCATCCCCCCCTCGGTGTCACATACACTCCGCCATCTCCTCTCGGTGTCACATACATGCCGCCATCTCCCCCCTGGTGTCACATACATGCCCTGCTAATAGGAGGACACCTCTGCCGCCATCTCATCTGGTGTCACAGCTTCACCGAAATTATGACTTTGTGGACCTGTCATCTCATCTTGTAAGTTGCTACAAGGTTGCTATGTACGGTCTAATTCTTGGGTGGAGGGGAGACTGAGAAAAGGCTTCCTCCTGCCTGCAGCAGAATGATGACATCATCTCCCCCTAGGCAAAGTCACTGATTGGAGTTCAACCAGTCCAGTTCAAATCAAAAGATCCTCTGTGTGGATAGTTGATTCCATTTCAACAGCCATTTATCGTTTTTGCCAATTGGACCGTTCAGTGTACCGACAGGTGCTGGAGGGGAGGAGCTACATATCCAGGCATGAGACACCGGAAACTCACGGTAACATGGAACAGTCAATGTGGGAAGAATCATGGAAGTCCTACAGAAGGTGACTTTCCGGTGTTAGAATATTGCATAGAGAATTCAGTATAGAGGCTTGTTTTTGATGTATAGCCACCTGTACTGCAGACTCTTACCTGTGCATGCCCTGTAGGTAATGAGCCCTACCAATGTACAGGGTGTAATGTGATGAGCACCCAGCAGGTGGCTCCACTTTTACTATCATCATGAGATCAGCCACGGTGTTGTAATAAGAAACATGGCATCCCTTCAGACAATGCAGCACCTGTGCAGACCTCTGCCGGGGATGCCGCCACTCCAACCTCACACACTGCTCAGAGTGGCTCATGGGAAAGGCAGTGCGCCAAAGGCAGGAGCAGGGAACGAGACTTCCTGGAAAGGCAGTGCGCCAATGACAGGAGCAGGGAACGAGACTTCCTGGAAAGGCAGTGCGCCAATGACAGGAGCAGGGAACGACACTTCCCGGAAAGGAAGTGCGCCAATGACAGGAGCAGGGAATGACACTTCCTGGAAAGGCAGTGCGCCAATGACAGGAGCAGGGAACAAGACTTCCTGGAAAGGCAGTGCGCCAATGACAGGAGCAGGGAACAAGACTTCCCGGAAAGGCAATGCGCCAATGGCAGGAGCAGGCAACGAGACTTCCCGGAAAGGCAATGCGCCAATGGCAGGAGCAGGGAACGAGACTTCCCGGAAAGGAAGTGCGCCAATGGCAGGAGCAGGGAACGAGACTTCCCGGAAAGGCAGTGCGCCAATGACAGGAGCAGGGAACGAGACTTCCTGGAAAGGCAGTGCACCAATGGCAGGAGCTGGGAACGAGACTTACTGGAAAGGCAGTGCACCAATGGCAGGAGCAGGGAACGAGACTTCCTGGAAAGGCAGTGCGCCAATGACAGGAGCAGGGAACGACACTTCCCGGAAAGGCAGTGCGCCAATGACAGGAGCAGGGAACGACACTTCCCGGAAAGGCAGTGCACCAATGGCAGGAGCAAGGAACGAGACTTCCTAGAAAGGCAGTGCGCCAATGGCAGGAGCAGGGAACGAGACTTCCTGGAAAGGCAGTGCGCCAATGGCAGGAGCAGGGAACGACACTTCCTGGAAAGGCAGTGCGCCAATGACAGGAGCAGGGAACGACACTTCCCGGAAAGGCAGTGCACCAATGGCAGGAGCAAGGAACGAGACTTCCTAGAAAGGCAGTGCGCCAATGGCAGGAGCAGGGAACGAGACTTCCTGGAAAGACAGTGCACCAATGACAGGAGCAGGGAATGAGACTTCCCGGAAAGGCAGTGCACCAATGGCAGGAGCAGGGAACAAGACTTCCCGGAAAGGCAGTGCGCCAATGACAGTAGCAGGGAACGACACTTCCCGGAAAGACAGTGCACCAATGACAGGAGCAGGGAACGAGACTTCCCGGAAAGGCAGTGCGCCAGTGACAGGAGCAAGGAACGACACTTCCTGGAAAGGGAGTGCGTCAATGACAGGAGCAGGGAACGACACTTCCCGGAAAGGCAGTGCGCAATGACAGGAGCTGGGAACGACACTTCCCGGAAAGGCAGTGCGCAATGACAGGAGCAGGGAACGACACTTCCCGGAAAGGCAGTGCGCCAATGGCAGGAGCAGGGAACGAGACTTCCTGGAAAGGCAGTGCGCCAATGACAGGAGCAGGGAACGAGACTTCCTGGAAAGGCAGTGCACCAATGGCAGGAGCAGGGAACGAGACTTACTGGAAAGGCAGTGCACCAATGGCGGGAGCAGGGAACGAGACTTCCCAGAAGGCCAGTGCGCCAATGACAGGAGCAGGGAACGAGACTTCCCGGAAAGGCAGTGCGCCAATGACAGGAGCAGGGAACAAGACTTCCTAGAAAGGCAGTGCGGCAATGACAGGAGCAAGGAACGAGACTTCCAGGAAAGGCAGTGCGCCAATGACAGGAGCAGGGAACAAGACTTCCTAGAAAGGCAGTGCGGCAATGACAGGAGCAGGGAATGACACTTCCCGGAAAGGCAGTGCGCCAATGGCAGGAGCAAGGAACGAGACTTCCTAGAAAGGCAGTGCGCCAATGACAGGAGCAGGGAACGAGACTTTCTGGAAAGGCAGTGCGCCAATGACAGGAGCAGGGAACGACACTTCCTGGAAAGGCAGTGCGCCAATGACAGGAGCAGGGAACAAGACTTCCCGGTAAGGCAGTGCGCCAATGGCAGGAGCAGGGAACGAGACTTCCCGGAAAGGAAGTGCGCCAATGGCAGGAGCAGGGAACGAGACTTCCCGGAAAGGCAGTGCGCCAATGGCAGGAGCAGGGAACGAGACTTCCTGGAAAGGCAGTGCGCCAATGACAGGAGCAGGGAACGAGACTTCCCGGAAAGGCAGTGCGCCAATGGCATGAGCAGGGAACGAGACTTCCCGGAAAGGAAGTGCGCCAATGGCAGGAGCAGGGAACGAGACTTCCCGGAAAGGCAGTGCGCCAATGGCAGGAGCAGGGAACGAGACTTCCTGGAAAGACAGTGCACCAATGACAGGAGCAGGGAACGAGACTTCCCGGAAAGGCAGTGCACCAATGACAGGAGCAGGGAACGAGACTTCCCGGAAAGGCAGTGCGCCAATGACAGGAGCAGGGAACGAGACTTCCCGGAAAGGCAGTGCGCCAATGACAGGAGCAGGGAACGAGACTTCCCGGAAAGGCAGTGCGCCAGTGACAGGAGCAAGGAACGACACTTCCTGGAAAGGCAGTGCGCCAATGACAGGAGCAGGGAACGACACTTCCCGGAAAGGCAGTGCGCAATGACAGGAGCAGGGAACGACACTTCCCGGAAAGGCAGTGCGCAATGACAGGAGCAGGGAACGACACTTCCCGGAAAGGCAGTGCGCCAATGGCAGGAGCAGGGAATGAGACTTCCTAGAAAGGCAGTGCGCCGATGACAGGAGCAGGGAACGAGACTTCCCGGAAAGGCAGTGCGCCAATGACAGGAGCAGGGAAAGAGACTTCCCGGAAAGGCAGTGCGCCAATGACAGGAGCAGGGAACAAGATTTCCCAGAAAGGCAGTGCGCCAATGACAGGAGCAGGGAAAGAGACTTCCCGGAAAGGCAGTGCGCCAATGACAGGAGCAGGGAACGAGACTTCCCGGAAAGGCAGTGCGCCAATGACAGGAGCAGGGAAAGAGACTTCCCGGAAAGGCAGTGCGCCAATGACAGGAGCAGGGAACGAGACTTCCCGGAAAGGCAGTGCGCCAATGACAGGAGCAGGGAAAGAGACTTCCCGGAAAGGCAGTGCGCCAATGACAGGAGCAGGGAACAAGATTTCCCAGAAAGGCAGTGCGCCAATGACAGGAGCAGGGAAAGAGACTTCCCGGAAAGGCAGTGCACCAATGACAGGAGCAGGGAAAGAGACTTCCCGGAAAGGCAGTGCGCCAATGACAGGAGCAGGGAAAGAGACTTCCCGGAAAGGCAGTGCGCCAATGACAGGAGCAGGGAACTAGACTTCCCGGAAAGGCAGTGCGCCAATGACAGGAGCAAGGAACGAGACTTCCCGGAAAGGCAGTGCGCCAGTGGCAGGAGAAGGGGAACGAGACTTCCTGGAGAAGGTGGCTGAAAATCTGAACATGATGAAGGTCATCCTAAGTGACAAAACTGCTTACGTAAAGGTGGAGCTGTCTTTTGAAGGACACACCCCTGTTCCCAGGTGTCGTTTGGCCTCTCTCTTTATCCAGCATTTTATAAAAAAGGCCCTTTAATGGGCGGAGTCAATGAGAAGGTCAGGGTGGTACAGCTTACGCAATGCATTGTTCATACTTCACCCAGAAGTAAATGTGTAGCATTTGTACGTAAGTGACTGTGGCCCCAAGCCGGCCAACCTTCTCCCCTACTTAATGCACTGCAGTGGATCACGTGGGGTGTGAGAGGGATCTTCTAGTGATAAGTGTTCCATGTTTAGCAGAATCCGGGTCCAGGCTATATCCTCCATGTTTGGTGTGATCCGGGTCCAGGCTGTATCCTCCATGTTTGGTGTGATCCGGGTCCAGGCTGTATCCTCCATGTTTGGTGTGATCCGGATCCAGGCTGTATCCTCCATGTTTGGTGTGATCCTGGTTCTGGCAGCGTATTCAATGTTTGGTGTGACCTGGCCCAGGCTGCATCTTCAATGTTTGCTGTGATCCTGGTTCCTGGCCGTGTATTCCATGTTTTGTGTCATCTGGATCCAGGCTGCATCCTCCATGTTCAGCTGCATCCAGGTCCAAGCCTTGGTCTCCATCTTTAGTGGAATCCTGGTTTCAGGTCTCGTCCTCCATCGTTAGTGGGATCTAGGCCCAGGCCGCAACCTCCATGTTTGGGGGGAATCTATGTCCAGTCCGTATTCTCCATATTAGCAGGATCTGGGTGCAGGCCACATCCTTCGTCTTTAGAGTGATCTGGAGCCAAACTGCATCCTCCATGTTTGGCAGGACCTGGGTCAAAGCCACATCCTTCGTCTTTAGAGGGATCTAGATCCAAACTGCATTCTCTGTTTGGCAGGATCTAGGTCCAGGTGTGTCCTCAATGTTTGGCACAATCCATGTTTAGGTTGTGTCCTTTCTTTAATAGGATCCAGATCCAGGCTGCGCCCTCTATCTTTAGCTGGATCCAAGTCCAGGACATGTCCTCCCTCTTTAGTGGGATTTTTGTCCATACTTTGTCCTCCATGTATGCACATTTCGGGTCCAGGCCACCTTCTCCATCCTTAGCGGGCCATATCCTCCATGTTTGGCAGGATTTCAGTCTCCATGTTTGGTGGGATATAGATCCATACCTCCTCTTTCTGGTTCGGAAGGACCTTAATCCAGGCCATGTCCTCTGTGGTTGGTGGGATGCAGGTCTGGGCCATTTCCTTCATGTATGTCGCGAACTTGGTCCAGGCTATGTACTCTGTTTGTTGGGATCCAGAGTCCAGGCCCTGGCCTCCATGGTTGATGAAATCAGAGTCCTGGCCATCTCCTTCAGGTTTAGTGGGATCTTGGTCCAGGCTGTGTCCTCCATGGTTGAGGGATCCAGACCACCTTCTTAATGTTTGGCAGGATCTGGGTCCAGGCTCTGTAATCCATCTTTAGCAGGATCCAGGTCCTTGCCACCTCCTTATGTATGCCGGAATATTTCTCTAGGCTGTGTCCTCCATGTTTTGTGGGATTCAAGTTCAGGCTTTGCCTTCCATGGTTAGTGGAATCAGGGTCCTGGACATCTCCTTCATATGTAGCGGGATCTTGGTCCAGGCTGCGTTTTCCTTGGTTGGCAGGATCTGGGTCCAAGCCACCTTCTTCATGAGTGATGGGATCTTGGTCTAGGCTGTGTCTTTCATGGTTTGTGGGATACATGTTCAGGCCACCTCCATCATGTTTGGTGTGATCTAGGTCCAGGCTGGGTCCTCCCATGCTTGGCAGGATCAAAGTCCAGGCTACCTCCATGTTTGGTGTGATCTGGGTCCAGGCCCTGTTCTCCAGCTTTAGCAGGACCTGGGCCCAGGCAGTGTCCTCTCCCCCCCATTAATCCCGGAAAGGTCACTTGTGAATGGAGACGATTAGCAGGCTTTGCGGTGGCGGATGAGACAAGCGCCGGAGAAGACTCTAATTTCTGAGAGATCCGCCCTGAATAATTGATGGAGCCGCCGCTGTGCCGGGAGGTAATTTCAGCCGTTCCGGCTCGGCACAAAGACATTTAGCATTGATTGAGATCAAAGTGCCGGGAAACCCCCCGCCGAGCCGCTGAATGAGGCCTCCGAATCCGCCGGCCCGGCTCTAATAATGCCGTCTCTTTATGTCGATAATAAACTGTGCTCCGCACTCATAGCAGATCATTAGGAGTGGGGTGGGGGGGGAGGAAAGCCGCTCATTGGCGCAAGAGTTACTTCGCTCTGCAGGGCCAGTGCAGGCTCTTTGGGGGGGGGGGGGGGGCACCGAGGGCCCTGACCCTATTTGGGACACTTGTTTTAATGTGCTTCCTGGACTTGGAGGGGTTGTCCCTGAACTGACCGAAAATGGGATTTCAGATCCCATCCGCAGGTGGGGTAACTCCCCAGCACCCACCGAGCACTGGAGTATCAGTTCTGGGTGGAGAGATCCTTAGGAATGATCCTTCACATAATGATTGGGTGTGCAGTGAACAGTGGTTTAATTGGAGGACCACCTAGACCAACTCCGCGTCAAGCGTGTCCCTGGTCATGGTCTCGCATGTAAACCTCAGGACAGTGCAGGGGATGCTGGATTTCATTGCTGCCTATAATCTGACCTGTTCAGTTCTGGGTGGAGAGATCCTTTCAAGAACGATTCTTCACTGCACTCCCAATCATAATGGAAAGGGTCATTCTTAAAGGATCTCTCCACCCAGAGCTGAACAGGTCAGATTATAGGCAGCAATGAAATCTGGCATCCCCTGCACTGTCCTGAGGTTTACCGCACTGAGATTTTTATAAGGGGTGCGTGGAGACCAGGGATATGAGGTGGTGTAGGTGGTCCTTCCGTTACACCAATATTTACTGCACACCCAGTCATAATGGGAATGGGAGGACCACCTAGACCACCTCAGCATCAGCGTGTCCCAGGTCATGGTCTCCACGCACCCCAACATTCCCTTATATCACTCTCAGTGCAGTAAACCTCAGGACAGTGCAGGGGATGCCGGATTTCATTGCCACCTATAATCTGACCTGTTCAGTTCTGGGTGGAGAGATCCTTTAGGAATGATCCTTTCAATTACGATTGGGTGTGCCGTGAACGGTGGTGTGATGGGAGGACCACCTAGACCAACTCCGCATCAGCATGTCGCTGGTCATGGTCTCCACGCATCCCCTATAAAATTCTCAGTGCAGTAAACCTCAGGACAGTGCAGGGGATTTCAGATTTCATTGCTGCCTATGATCTGACCTGTTCTGTTCTGAGTGGAGAGATCATCTAAGAATGATCCTTCACTGCACACCCAATCATAATGGGAATGATCATTCTTAAAGGATCTCTCCACCCAGAACTAAACAGGTCAGATTATAGGCGGAAGGAAATCCGGCATCCCCTGCACTGTCCAAAGCTTTACTGCACTGAGAGTTTTATAACAGATGCCGGGGGTACATAGTGACTATGACCAGGGACACGCTTGATGCTGAGGTGGTCTAGGTGGTCCTCCATTTACTGCACACCCAATTATAATGGGAATGGGAGGACTACCTAGACAACCTCAGCATCAGCGTGTCCCAGGTCATGGTCCCCTGGCATCTCTTTATAAAACGCTCAAAGCCTTAAACCTCAGGACAGTGCAGGGGATGCCGGATTTCATTGCTGCCTATAGTCTGACCTGTTCAGTTCTGGGTGGAGAGATCCTTTAAGAATGATCCTTCCCATTATGATTGGGTGTGCAGTGAAGGATCATTCTTAGAGGATCTCTGCACCCAGAACAGAACAGGTCAGATTATAGGCAGCAATTAAATCCGGCATCCCCTGCACTGTCCTGAGGTTTCCTGGGGACACGCTGAGGTGGTCTAGGTGGTCCTCCTATTACACCACCATTCACTGCACACCCAATTATAATTGGAATGGGAGGACCACCTAGACCACCTCAGCTTCAGCCTGTCCCAGGTTATGGCCTCCACACACCTCCCAGCATCCCTTATAAAACTCTGTGCAGTAGACCTCAGTACAGTGCAGGGGGTGCCAGACTTCCTTCCGCCTATAATCTGACCTGTTCAGTTCTGGGTGGAAGTTTGGTGCGGCTAAGTTGGGGTAAGAGGTTAGCCACCATTCTCATTATGGTGCTACTGACCACACCGTTGTATGGAACACTCCGTGCTGCACATGTGACTGGTCCAGGGGCCTCGGGGGGTGAATAGAAACCTATGGTTAATACCATCCTACCACATTGGCCCCCAGGGGCCACTCATGCCCCTCACTGCAACCAATGTCTCCGCTCGCCTCCATCGCGTGTCTACTAAGGGCCAGGACAAGGGGTGGGCAGGAGGGGCGGTTGCCCTGGGCACAATGGTTTATTGCAGGGATGTGGGTGCTCTAACTCTAAGGGGGGGGGGGGGTTGGCATTGCCCTGGAACTCTCTCTACCAGATGTAGACATTCAACCTCAATTTTGGTAAAATTTCTGCTGACAATTTGCTCCGCCCTAAACCAGCGTTTTATATCACTTTGCCCGCTGCAGCTTCCCATTAAATTCTAAATGCAGCAAAATGTTTTCAGCAGCCGTAAAGTGGAATTCTGTCTGGCCTTGTCCAAGTATCGGAGCTGCTGATCGCCTTCATAGAGCCGATCGACCATTGTATCCATATACAGGTTGTCATTTTATAGTGGAGTTCCCCTTGAAGTTTATTAAAGGGCCCCTTTGAAGCTCCCCCCCCAGCCCCTGGTTGTCAAACAGAAGCCAGTGTGAGATCGTTAGCGAATAAACGGGGGGGAGACGCACTTCTGTCAGCCGCATATTTCATGTAAATGAGCGGCAGGCGAGACGCGGGGCCTTTCATGCCCCATTAAAGAAGATTCTTTCTGCCCCGGAACCCTTCGCCGTCCCCAATTTGTCCTCCGTGACGCTCGGCGTCTCCGCAGCATATGAAAGCGCCGCTCACTAATGGCCTCTTCAAAGCGCTAATATGCAGACTCTGATTTAAAGGGCTCCTTTATTCCGGCAAATGTCGGCGGAGCGCCATTCATGTCATCGCCTTCTCCGGGGAGATAACTAGATGGAACCACTGGGGTGAGAACCAGGGAGCAGCAAAGACGGGGCGAGCAAGAACCGGGGAGCAGCAAAGACGGGGCGAGCAAGAACCGGGGAGCAGCGAAGACGGGGCAAGCAGGGAGGGCGGGGTGAGCGAGAACTAGGGAACAGCGAGAACGGGGCAGGTGGGGAGGACAGGGCGAGCGAGAACCGGGGAGCGGCAAGGACAGGGCGAGTCAGAACCGGGGAACGGTGAGAATGGGGCGAGTGAGGACGGTGCAAGCAAGAACCGGGGAACGGCGAGGACATGGCGAGCGAGAACCGTGGAGCGGCGAGGATGGGGCGAGTGAGAACCGGGGAATCGTGAGGACGGGGCAAGGGAGGACGGGGCGAGCAAGAACCGGAGAGCAGCGAGGACGGGGCGAGCGAGAACCAGGGAGCGGCAAGGATGGGGCGAGCGAGAACCGGAGACCGGCGAGGATGGGGCGAGTGAGAACCGGGGAGCGGCAAAGACGGGGTGAGCGAGAACCGGGGAGCGGCAAGGATGGGGCAAGCGAGAACCGGGGAGCGGCGAAGACGGGGTGAGCGAGAACCGGGGAGCGGCAAGGACGGGGTGAGTGAGAACCGGGGAGCGGCAAGGACGGGCAGAGCGAGAACAGGGGAGCGGCGAGGACGGGCAGAGCGAGAACCAGGGAGCGGCGAGGACGGCCAGAGCGAGAACTGGGGAACGGCAAGAACGGGGCGAGTGACGACGGGGCGAACAAGAACCGGGGAGCGGTGAGGACGGGGCAAGCGAGAACCGGGGAGCGGTGAGGACGGGGCAAGCGAGAACCGGGGACCGGCGAGGATGGGGCGAGCGATAACCGGGGACCGGCGAGGATGGGGCGAGCGAGAACCGGGGAGCAGCGAAGACTGGGCGAGCGAGAACCGGGGAGCGGCAAGGACGGGGCGAGCGAGATCCGGGGACCGGCGAGGATGGGGCAAGCGAGAACCGGGGAGTGGTTGAAGACGGGGTGAGCGAGAACCGGGGAGCGGCGAGGACAGGGTGAGCGAGGACGGGGCGAGCAAGAACCGGGGAGCGACGAGGACGGGGCGAGCGAGGACGGGGCGAGCGAGAACCGGGGAGCGGTGAGGATGGGGCGAGCAAGAACCGAGGAGCGGCGAGGACGGGGCGAACGAGATCTGAGAATCGGGGAGTGGCGAGGACGGGGCAAGTGGCGAGGACAGGGCCAGCATGTGACCCACCACTCGACTTTGTCTGGGGATGAAGATTCCTAAAAGAGTGACATTGAATGGACTACAAGTTCCAGCCTCACAGCTCATCAACTGCTGTAGAACTACAAGTTCCAGCCTCGCGGTAGCATGCCAAGTGTTGGGGAGCTGCAATCGTCAACAAAATAGCATCTTATCAATTGTTTGGGGTACTACAAGTCTCAACAACACTGCAGCTCATCGGGTGTTGGAACTACACTGCAGGTCGTCAACTATTGGGGAACTACATGTCCCAGAATCCTACAACTCGCCATGTGTTGGGGAACTATAAGCCCCAGAAAAACTGCTACTCATCAGCTGTTGGGGAACTTCAAATGTCAGAAATGCTGCAGCTCGTCAACTGTTGGCAGAAAAAAGTCTGAGCCAGGCTGCATCTTTCTAGGAGTTTGGGAACTGTGAGTCCCAGCAGTGCTGCAGCTCCTCAAATCGGGGGAAGTACAAGTCCCAGCAATGCTGCTGCTTATCAAATGTAGAAGAACAAAAAGTCCCAGCAACACTACAGCTCATCAACTGTTGGGGAACATCAAGTCCCAGCAATGCTGTGGAGCTCATTGATTGATAATGATCTCAAAGTCCCAGGAACACTGCAACACGACAGGTGTTGGGGAACCACAAGCCCCAGCAACACTGCAGATCATCAAGTGTTAGGGAACATTAGGTCCCAGAAATGCTGCAGCTCGCCAACTTTTTTCAGAAAGGACACATCTCAGCCATGCTACAGCTCGTCAACTGTTGGCGAACTACAAGTCCCAGCCATGCTGTAGCTTTTCAAGTGTTGGAGAACTTCAGGTCCCAGCTTGTCAACTATTGGGGAAGTACAAGTCCCAGCAATGCTGCAGCTCGTCAACTGTTGGTGAACTACAAGTCCCAGCCATGCTGTAGCTGTAGTGTTGGAGAACTTTAAGTCCCAGCTATTGGGGAAGTACAAGTCCCAGCGATATAACAGCTCAGCAGTTGTTGGTTCCCAGAAACGCTGCAGCTCGCCAAGTGTCGATGAACTGAAAGTCCCAGCACCCCCGCGGAGTGTCAGGTGTTGGGGAACCACAAATCCCAGCAAATGTACAGGTTTAGGCCGCCGTCTCTCTCCCACATATTCTGAGGTCTGTATCGGAACGTGAGAGACTTGATGCTGGGGAAACTCAAACCAGCCAATCACATTGAGCCTTCCATCAATGTAGAGCAGCCAGAGCAAGGAACGTGACTGCTGATTGGTTGATAAGGGTGCAGGAAGGCGGGCCCATAGTGAGCAGCCAGTGCATTTAAGCACAATGTGAATCTTTCCAGAAGGGGAGGAGCAATGCATCCTCAGTCCTTCATACCCAGGAATCTGCTCCACCCACAATTAGGAAAGCTCCCATGGTGCAATGGGGCTTGCCCCTGCTTGGCTCCTGCATGAGGGAAGCGGGCGCACAGTGTGAAGGGCGTCCAGTACTGGATTTTGTTTCTGATTGATTGTATTTGGTGTAAAAGTCGCCCCTAATGAGCGAACGTCCATTCTCTGCAGCCGGCCTGATATTGATGAAGGAAGAAAGGCGAGCGCGGGCGAGCCGGTGTTCATTTCCTGACTTCCTGACACTTTATTATTTATTTTTTTCCAATTTACCTGACAGATTTTCTGCCCCTTAAAGAGGAAAAATAAAAAGCTAAAAAGAGAAGAATTGCTCCTTTCATTCGGCAGATCTGGGCCTCTCCGCTCGTCAAAAATTTAAAGCGCTGGAAGAAATCGTTTTGTCTGCCTCGCCGCGCAATGCCGCAATTTGCATGGAGAAATCCGACATCGGCACTTTGTGCCGCCGTTCAAAGCCGCGTTCTGCCTGACCTGTTCATTGTCAGAGAACAAAACCGCTCAACATCCCGTCTCTAATCATCGGCTCCGGGGGGAAAACTGCACCGGCTCGGAACGCCGTCTTCTAGAACTTTCTGAGAGCGCCAAAGAAATGTCTGTGTATATGTGACATGACCTCAGACTGGCGGGAGAAAGTTCAACACTAAAAGTATTTTCACCAAAAGAGTAGTGGATGCTTGGAACTGGGCCAGGGAGTGGGCAGGATGGTTGGCTGTCCCCTTGGAGCCAGGGCCGGGACAAGGGTTAGGCAGGAGGGGCAGCTGCATTCCTGGGCGCAGGTGAGGCTGCATAGAGGGGCGCAGGTGAGGCTGCATAGAGGGGCACTGGTGAGGCTGCATAGAGGGGCACTGGTGAGGCTGCATAGAGGGGCGCAGGTGAGGCTGCATAGAGGGGCACTGGTGAGGCTGCATAGAGGGGCACTGGTGAGGCTGCATAGAGGGGCACTGGTGAGGCTGCATAGAGGGGCACTGGTGAGGCTGCATAGAGGGGCACTGGTGAGGCTGCATAGATTGGCACTGGTGAGGCTGCATAGATTGGCACTGGTGAGGCTGCATAGAGAGGCACTGGTGAGGCTGCATAGATTGGCACTGGTGAGGCTGCATAGATTGGCACTGGTGAGGCTGCATAGAGAGGCACTGGTGAGGCTGTATAGATAGGCACTGGTGAGGCTGCATAGGGGGGCACTGGTGAGGCTGTATTGATTGGCACTGGTGAGGCTGCATAGAGGTGCACTGGTGAGGCTGCATAGAGGGGCACTGGTGAGACTGCATAGCGGGGCACTGGTGAGGCTGCATAGATCTGCACTGGTGAGGCTGCATAGAGGGGCACTGGTGAGGTTGCATAGAGGGGCACTGGTGAGGCCGCATAGATTGGCACTGGTGACTCTGCATAGATGAGCACTGGTGAGGCTGCATAGATGGGCACTGGTGAGGCTGCATAGATGGGCACTGGTGAGGCTGCATAGATGGGCACTGGTGAGGCTGCATAGATGAGCACTCGTGAGGCTGCATAGATGGGCACTGGTGAGGCTGCATAGATGGGCACTGGTGAGGCTGCATAGATGGGCACTGGTGAGGCTGCATAGATGGGCACTGGTGAGGATGCATTGCTGGGCACTGGTGAGGCTCTGCTTTTTCTCTATCTTATCTTCATAATATTAGGTAGTCATATCACAAAAAAATTTTAAGAAGTATCTTTTTTTAAATCTTTATGGACGAAATGTGAGAAATAATGTGTGTGGGTATGTATATGTATGTATGTATGTATATATGTATATATATATATATATATATATATATATATATATATATATATATATATATATATATATATATATATATATATATATATATATATATACAGTGGCTTGCGAAAGTATTCGGCCCCCTTGAACTTTTCAACCTTTTGCCACATTTCAGGCTTCAAACATAAAGATATAAAATTTTTATTTTTTGTGAAGAATCACCAACAAGTGGGACACAATTGTGAAGTGGAACGAAATCTTTTGGATTTTTGAAACTTTTTTAACTAATAAAAAAATTAAAAGTGGGGCGTGCAAAATTATTCGGCCCCCTTGCGTTAATACTTTGTAGAGCCACCTTTTGCTGCGATTACAGCTACAAGTCGCTTGGGGTATGTCTCTATCAGTTTTGCACATCGAGAGACTGAAATTCTTGCCCATTCTTCCTTGCAAAACAGCTCGAGCTCAGTGAGGTTGGATGGAGAGCGTTTGTGAACAGCAGTTTTCAGCTCTTTCCACAGATTCTCGATTGGATTCAGGTCTGGACTTTGACTTGGCCATTCTAACACCTGGATACGTTTATTTGTGAACCATTCCTTTGTAGATTTTGCTGTATGTTTGGGATCATTGTCTTGTTGGAAGATAAATCTCCGTCCCAGTTTCAGGTCTTTTGCAGACTCCAACAGGTTTTCATCCAGAATGGTCCTGTATTTGGCTGCATCCATCTTCCCCTCAATTTTAACCATCTTCCCTGTCCCTGCTGAAGAAAAGCAGGCCCAAACCATGATGCTGCCACCACCATGTTTCACGGTGGGGATGGTGTGTTGAGTGTGAAGAGCTGTGTTGCTTTTACGCCAAACATATCGTTTTGCATTGTGGCCAAAAAGTTTGATTTTGGTTTCATCGGACCAGAGCACCTTCTTCCACATGTTTGGTGTGTCTCCCAGGTGGCTTGTGGCAAACTTTAGACGAGACTTTTTATGGATATCTTTGAGAAATGGCTTTCTTCTTGCCACTCTTCCATAAAGGCCAGATTTGTGCAGTGTACGACTGATTGTTGTCCTATGGACAGACTCTCCCACCTCAGCTGTAGTTCTCTGCAGTTCATCCAGAGTGATCATGGGCCTCTTGGCTGCATCTCTGATCAGTCTTCTCCTTGTCTGAGCTGAAAGTTTAGAGGGACAGCCAGGTCTTGGTAGATTTGCAGTGCTCTGATACTCCTTCCATTTCAAAATGATCGCTTGCACAGTGCTCCTTGGGATGTTTAAAGCTTGGGAAATCTTTTTGTATCCAAATCCGGCTTTAAACTTCTCCACAACAGTATTACGGACCTGCCTGGTGTGTTTCTTGGTCTTCATGATGCTCTCTGCGCTTTCAACAGAACCCTGAGACTATCACAGAGCAGGTGCATTTATACGGAGACTTGATTACACACAGGTGGATTCTATTTATCACCATCAGTCATTTAGGACAACATTGGATCATTCAGAGATCCTCGCTGAACTTCTGGAGTGAGTTTTCTGCACTGAAAGTAAAGGGGCCGAATAATTTTGCACGCACCACTTTTCAGTTTTTTAATTGCTAAAAAAGTTTAAAATATCCAATAGATTTCGTTCCACTTCACAATTG
The DNA here is from genome assembly GCA_037952835.1 of Lithobates septentrionalis. Classification (NCBI taxonomy): domain Eukaryota; kingdom Metazoa; phylum Chordata; class Amphibia; order Anura; family Ranidae; genus Lithobates; species Lithobates septentrionalis. The sequence continues at coordinate 186,315 of JBBDGP010003188.1, read as the reverse complement.
TGTCCCACTTGTTGGTGATTCTTCACAAAAAATAAAAATTTTATATCTTTATGTTTGAAGCCTGAAATGTGGCAAAAGGTTGAAAAGTTCAAGGGGGCCGAATACTTTTGCAAGCCACTGTATATATATATATATATTCATACAATCATTCCATAAACACATACCACATACACCGCATATATCATTTGTGGAAAGTATGCTTATAAAATAGTTTACCATTTGCCAATAAAAAAAAATGTCCCCGGATTTCATTTTAAAAATCTGGTCATCTTACTGTAATGCTGCATAGTGCTGGATGGTGGTCTCAGGTCTCGGGGATGTCCTGTAATGCACAATGCTCTGGATGCCGGTGTACAGTGCTGCTCTGGATGGTTGTCTGAGGACTCGGGAGGCCTGTAATGTACAGTGCTGCTCTGGACGGTTGTCTGAGGACTCGGGAGGCCTGTAATGTACAGTGCTGCTCTGGACGGTTGTCTGAGGACTCGGGAGGCCTGTAATGTACAGTGCTGCTCTGGACGGTTGTCTGAGGACTCGGGAGGCCTGTAATGTACAGTGCTCCTCTGGACGGTTGTCTGAGGACTCGGGAGGCCTGTAATGTACAGTGCTGGTCTGGACGGTTGTCTGAGGACTCGGGAGGCCTGTAATGTACAGTGCTGATCTGGACGGTTGTCTGAGGACTCGGGAGGCCTGTAATGCACAGTGCTGCTCTGGACGGTTGTCTGAGGACTCGGGAGGCCTGTAATGTACAGTGCTCCTCTGGACGGTTGTCTGAGGACTCGGAGGTCTGTAATGTACAGTGCTCCTCTGGACGGTTGTCTGAGGACTCGGGAGGCCTGTAATGTACAGTGCTGATCTGGACGGTTGTCTGAGGACTCGGGAGGCCTGTAATGTACAGTGCTCCTCTGGACGGTTGTCTGAGGACTCGGAGGTCTGTAATGTACAGTGCTCCTCTGGACGGTTGTCTGAGGACTCGGGAGGCCTGTAATGTACAGTGCTGGTCTGGACGGTTGTCTGAGGACTCGGAGGCCTGTAATGTACAGTGCTGGTCTGGACGGTTGTCTGAGGACTCGGGAGGCCTGTAATGTACAGTGCTGGTCTGGACGGTTGTCTGAGGACTCGGGAGGCCTGTAATGTACAGTGCTGCTCTGGACGGTTGTCTGAGGACTCGGGAGGCCTGTAATGTACAGTGCTCCTCTGGACGGTTGTCTGAGGACTCAGGAGGCCTGTAATGTACAGTGCTCCTTTGGACGGTTGTCTGAGGACTCGGGAGGCCTGTAATGTACAGTGCTGGTCTGGACGGTTGTCTGAGGACTCGGGAGGCCTGTAATGTACAGTGCTGCTCTGGACGGTTGTCTGAGGACTCGGGAGGCCTGTAATGTACAGTGCTCCTCTGGACGGTTGTCTGAGGACTCGGGAGGCCTGTAATGTACAGTGCTGGTCTGGACGGTTGTCTGAGGACTCGGAGGCCTGTAATGTACAGTGCTGGTCTGGACGGTTGTCTGAGGACTCGGGAGGCCTGTAATGTACAGTGCTGGTCTGGACGGTTGTCTGAGGACTCGGAGGCCTGTAATGTACAGTGCTGGTCTGGACCGTTGTGTGAGGACTCGGGAGGCCTGTAATGTACAGTGCTGGTCTGGACGGTTGTGTGAGGACTCGGGAGGCCTGTAATGTACAGTGCTGATCTGGACGGTTGTCTGAGGACTCGGAGGCCTGTAATGTACAGTGCTGGTCTGGACGGTTGTGTGAGGACTCGGGAGGCCTGTAATGTACAGTGCTGCTCTGGACGGTTGTCTGAGGACTCGGAGGCCTGTAATGTACAGTGCTGATCTGGACGGTTGTCTGAGGACTCGGGAGGCCTGTAATGTACAGTGCTCCTCTGGACGGTTGTCTGAGGACTCTGGAGGCCTGTAATGTACAGTGCTGGTCTGGACGGTTGTCTGAGGACTCGGGAGGCCTGTAATGTACAGTGCTGGTCTGGACGGTTGTCTGAGGACTCGGAGGCCTGTAATGTACAGTGCTCCTCTGGACGGTTGTCTGAGGACTCAGAGGCCTGTAATGTACAGTGCTGCTCTGGACGGTTGTCTGAGGACTCGGGAGGCCTGTAATGTACAGTGCTCCTCTGGACGGTTGTCTGAGGACTCAGAGGCCTGTAATGTACAGTGCTGCTCTGGACGGTTGTCTGAGGACTCGGAGGCCTGTAATGTACAGTGCTGGTCTGGACGGTTGTCTGAGGACTCAGAGGCCTGTAATGTACAGTGCTCCTCTGGACGGTTGTCTGAGGACTCGGAGGCCTGTAATGTACACTGCTGCTCTGGACGGTTGTCTGAGGACTTGGGAAGCCTGTAATGCTGGCTGCACAGTCGCTTGCTGGGAGCGGAAGCAGGCAGAGCTGCGTGGAAACCGGAAGTTAGTTCACGGTGGTAAACGTCCCTGCCTCACATTTTTGTTTCCGAAAACAGAATTGATTTTCATCATAGTTTTCCTCAGTAGACAAAAATGTGGTGTACTTTTTTGTTTCGTTTTCCTCACTGCAAAAATGCCGGTGACAAAAATATTGACCAAAAAGTTTTAGTTGATGAAATGAACACTGGCTGAGAGCATAAAACCTGGAGGCTGATTGGCTACCGTGCACAGCTACACCAGATTCTACACTCTCCAGTTTTAGTAAATCTCCCCCCATTGTATTTTTTATTGTTTGTGGGGAGTGTACCAAACATTGTAGTTTTTTTGGGGGGGTTTTCTTTTCTTTTTTTTTTGAGGGTGTAAGATATATTGTATTTTTGTTGTTTTTTTTTTTCAATAATATGTATTCAACCTTTTTTTTTTTTTTTTTTTGATGATATATTGCAGGGGTTTCCAAACTTTCTAAAGAAAGGGCCAGTTTATTGTCATTCAGACTTTAGGGGGGCCGGACTGTGCCAGGTGGTAAACAATGCCTGATCTTTGGTATTACGGGGGAAAAATAGTTGGTGTCAGTGGGAGGAATAGTGCCCCATTTTTGTTGTCAGTGGGAGGAATAGTGCCCCATCATTGGTGTCAGTAGTTGGAATAGTGCCCCATTTTTGTTAGTGGGTGGAATAGTGCCCCATTTTTGTTGTCAGTGGGTGGAATTGTGCCCCATTTTTGTTGTCAGTGAGAGGAATAGTGCCCAATTTTTGTTGTCAGTGGGTGGAATAGTGCCCCATCATTGGTGTCAGTGGGAGGAATGGTGCCCCATCGTTGGTGTCAGTGGGAGGAATAGTGCCCCACCCATCATTGGAGCACAGGTGTGTCAGGAGGAGGCTGTCTGTCTGGAGCTGCTGCAGATCCGTGTGAGAGGGGACTGGTGAGGAAATCTATCCCAGCTCTCCTGGCCCCTTTCTGGGGAAGCCATGGAGGCCAGCAGGGCCTCTCCTGCTGGAAGCTCTCAGCCATCTCCTGGGCCATCAGGTGACATACCTTCCTCTGTACAAACCATGGCTTGTGATCTTTCTGCCCCTGGTAAGGATGAAGGCTCAGAGGCAATTCAGGAGCGAGTGGTGGCCGGGATTAAAGCCCTGAATAGAGAAAGAGACAAGCTCTATAAACTGAGAGCGGAGCTGAAGCGCCTGAGAAGGCAGCGTGAGGGCTTGCACAGCCAGAAACGAGGGTCCATGGATCCGGAGATCCAACTGGCCAAGGTCCGGGTTGAACACCAGGAAACCATTGTGTCCATGATGGAAGGCAGAGATGGGCCATTTAAGGAAAAGTTTTACAATGATAAAAGGTTTGCGAGGATGACAAAGATGGAGGTGGAGGAGGAGACCCCCAGTTCTGACCCCCTGCCCCCTCAGGTAGAGGTAAGCAGCCCCATGCCTTCCCAGGACTCAGGAGGCATGCTCAGGGCCATCCAGGTAATGGAGTCTCCTGTGCGGGGGGATCAGCTGGCGTTTGGTGATGAGAACATAACTGATAATGTGCCTGATAATGACAAGCCCCAAGCAGGGGATGAATCTGTTTTTGTGTCATCTAACACCATGAGCAATGTTGAAAGTGTGCCCAGTGACAATCAAGTTTCTAATGCTATGTGTAGCAATGTTTTACCTTCTAATGCTGCAGCGCAGCAAGAGCTGCATTTAAAAAATGACATTTCTGAAAAGGAACTACCGGTGTCAGCAGAGCCTATTAACTCTCCTTTGGCTGAGTCTAAAGATGTTTGCCCCACAGCTGCTGGAGACTCTACAGTGCAGCATCAGGAGACAGCTGGTATTGCAGCAACTGTGACTATTCCTGATGGGAAATTGAACGTGTGTGTGTCTGACAGCAATTGTACAAGTGTGATGGACAATCGTCCCAGCTCAGTCCAAGCAAATAATAGTAATGAACAGACTACTGTGACTTCAGTGTGGGGCCTTGGCCCTGATAAACCCACGTTTGCTCAGGTGGTACGCTCTGCTCCTGGTAGCTCCGTTCCCAAGTGGGGTTTCCCCCTGCAGCCTACCACTTTGGGCACCCCAGGATCTGGTCTTGGGTCTCTGGCTTTTGCTGGGGGTCCGAGAAGAAATGTGGTAATTCTCAAATGGGAAGGTGGTGCGATCCCTCCAGCACGGCGTGCAGTGGTGGATTTGATTTTGGAGATGGGTTTTGGGGCAAACGACCTGTATGCTCTAATACATGTTGCTGGGACACGGGATTATACCATTAGTTTCACCAGGCCAGAGGGTCTTGACCTGTTCTGGGAGCGATATGAGGCTCGGTGCAGGTCAAGACCTGAATGGGAAGGTCTGGCCCCAGTTGCGGTTTCGCAAAGGTCAACGGTGAAAAAGATCACCATCATACTCACCAATGAGAGTGTTCCTGCCCGGGATCTAGAGGTCTGGTTAAGGAACTATGGTGAGGTTTTGACTAAGCCCAGCAAAATCCTTGATGAACGTAACATCTGGACTGGGGGTTGGTCGGTTACAGTCAGGTTGGCCAGGGATGGGAATGTTGTCCGTCACCTGCCCTCCTCAGCTTTTATAGGGAGGGATAGGATGACTATTTTCTACCCTGGTCAGCCGAAGCTGTGTCACCGCTGTGGAGAAAAGGGGCATTTGAGCTCTTCCTGTTCAGCCTTGATATGTTCAGTGTGTCGGGGTCAGGGTCATATGGCTAAGGACTGCACCGAGATGATCAGGTGCAACCTGTGCCTGCGCCTTGGCCACCCCTACAGCAGATGTCCTGAAGCCTGGCATAATATGGAGAAGGAGGTAATTGATGACATGTCAAGGCTGGACAGGATGGAGGGTGAGGCCCCTGGTGTACCATCCTCCTCTGCGGTGACTGACTCCCCTGGTCCTGCTCAGGGTCCCTCCCCAGTTCCTGTGGCCACCCCTCCTGTGTCTGTAAGTATTCCTTCTGTATCTGTATCTGTCTCCCCCCAGCCTACTGTACCCTCTCCTCATGTGTCAGAACCTTCCAAGTCTGTGCCCCCCGAGTCAGTTACCCCCCAGGAGTCTACCCCTCCTGAGACAGATTCAAAGGGAGCAACCCCCCCACCAGGAGTGGTAGTGGGTATTAAAAAGGTCGCTTCTGCCTCTCTAAAGGAGTCTTCTGTAAAGACTTCAAAGAAAAAAACAGGAGATAAGGGCATCTCTGAAGCTGACCTGCAGTACCTGGAGGAGAGAAGGAAGGTTGGGAAGCGGAAGAAGCAGGTGGTGAGGACAGAACAGGCTCCAGTGCCTGTCCCCAACTGTTATAGGTCCTCTAAGTGGGATATTTCTTCATCTGGAGCTTCTTCGGAGCGAAGTTCTGATTCTGAGATGGAGTTTGAGGCGGCCTCAAGAAAGAGAGAGGCTTCTGGTGATGAGCAGCAGAGGGGAGCTAAGAAGCAATCCACCCAATAACCCAAATGGCGGTTCCCCCTCCGTTAAAAGTGGTGACAATAAATGTCGCCAGCATTAAGTCAGTAAGAGCTCGTTCTATGGCCTTCTTTTTGTTCAGCCAATTAGATGCTGAAATTTTATTTTTGCAAGAGACTAGGCTCACCTCCTTGGCAGATATTCATATGGCCAAGAGAGAGTGGAGGTATGGTCCATCTTACTGGTCTCTTGCGGCCGAGCCTTACGGCGGTGTGGCGGTGTTGTTTAAAACCGGCATGGTAACTGTCCGGCGGGTTATTGAGGTGGAGATTGGGAGATGTATGGTCTTAGACGTCCTTGTGGGAGGGCAGGACCTGCGCCTAATTAATGTTTATGGGCCGCACACAAAGTGGGACAGGAAATGCCTTTTTACAAGGATCAAGCCATTTCTTTTTACATCCCGGCAAGTGGTCTTTGGAGGTGACTTTAATACAGTAACTAGGCCCAAGGACAGGAAGGACTTCAAGGACAGGCTGGGATATGATAGCGTTTTTTTAAATAGTATGGTTAGGGATGCTGGTCTTGTGGATGTGCACATTAAGCACCTCCCGGATGACACTGGGTTCACCTTTCATCGAGGTAATAGTCAGAGTAGAATAGATAGGTTTTTTTTGAAGGAGACCTCTGCTTTCTCACCCCCAGTGGTGCAGGCAGTGGAGTTCTCTGATCACTGTATGCTATCTGTGGTCCTGAATGCTTCAGACGCCCCTCAGAGGGGTAAGGGCATCTGGAGATTGAATTCGACTCTACTCAAGGAAGAACATGTTAGACAATCCTTTGAGGAATTCTTTCAGGCACAGGTGACCATCCTGGACTTTTGTAGCAGCAAGGCTGAGTGGTGGGAGCTGACCAAAAAGAGGATCGCTGGATTCTTCAGGGGCCTAGCCAATAGGAAGCAGTTTAATAAATACATGACCTACCAACGTTTACGGAGGAAGCTGGATATTCTTGTCTCGAGAGGAGGAGATCCTGGGGCAATCTCCGAAGTGAAACTCCTTCTCAGGAAGTGTCAATATGACCGGCATGCCTCTTTGGTTCTGGAGAGGGACTATGGGAAGTACCACTCGCCTGACCCTTACCAGAACTGCAAACAAGGTGTAGCATTTAAAACGGTCGTTGGCCTTAAGGACAGTACAGGTTCCTTGACAAAGTCCAGGTCAGGGATTCTGGAGGTCGTGAGGTCCTTTTATGCTGACCTTCTTGGGAGGAAAGAGCTTGACCGTGACAAGATGGAAAGCTTTTTGGACTCTACTCCAGGTCTAAATGATGAAGATGTCCCATTGATGAATTTGACAGAGGAGATCACAGTTGAAGAGGTGATAAGGGCAATTGAACAACTTGCCATCAAAAAGTCACCTGGACCGGATGGCTTGACGGCTGAGTTTTACAAAGCCTTTAAGTCTATTCTGGCCCCACATTTGGTAGAGGTTTTTAACAGTTGCCTTGCTGAGGGGGTACTTCCCCCTTCCATGAGGCACTCAGCTGTGATTCTTCTTTCAAAGGGTAAAGATCCTTCGATGATTGAGAATTGGCGCCCCATCAGCCTTCTTAATGTCAATAGAAAGATACTGGCAAAGATATTTTTCTGGCGCCTATCGTCAGTAGCAGAGTCTTTGCTTTCTCGCCATCAGCACTGTTCGGTCCAGGGTAGGTGCACCTTCACAGCGGTTTTAGCTGTCCGGGAGGCCTTGGAGCGGTGCAGGGCTGCAGGCTGGGGAAAGTATTTGCTGACATTGGATCAGGCAAAGGCTTTTGATCGTGTCAACCATGAGTACCTGTGGTTGCTCCTTAGTAAGTACGGTCTGCCGGGTGGTTTTGTATAAGGGGGCAGAAAGCTTTCCTCTTGTTAATGGTTGGGTTGGGCAGTCCTTTGAGGTTGGCTCCGGGGTGCGCCAGGGTTGTCCCCTGAGTCCCCTGCTCTATGTGTTTGCAATCGACCCTTTCATCAGGAGGCTAGAGAGCAGCATGTTGTGTGGGGTACCAGTGGGTCTCCCGGGTGAGCCGCCTTTGAGGGTTGTTGCCTATGCGGACGATGTGTCGGTGATTGTCACCGGGGCGGATGAAGCAGAGGAGGTGGTCTCTCTGACATCACGGTATTCTGAAGCATCAGGCTCCAAGATCAATCAGGAAAAGAGTGAAGTTGTCACGTACCTGGTAGGTGGAGCCCGGAATGCAGAGAACGGCCTCTCGTATACCTCTGACTTAAGAACCCCTGAAGGTGTGAACAGGGACTCGAAAGTACAGAGGGGCACAAGTGCCTGACTGGAACACTGGAGCAGAAGGCAGGATCCTGTAGTCAGCAGGGAGGTGCACTGTAGTCCCGTAGCAGGTTGCAGACAGCAGGGAGGTGCACTGTAGTCCCGTAGCAGGTTGCAGACAGCAGGGAGGTGCACTGTAGTCCCGTAGCAGGTTGCAGACAGCAGGGAGGTGCACTGTAGTCCCGTAGCAGGTTGCAGACAGCAGGGAGGTGCACTGTAGTCCCGTAGCAGGTTGCAGACAGCAGGGAGGTGCACTGTAGTCCCGTAGCAGGTTGCAGACAGCAGGGAGGTGCACTGTAGTCCCGTAGCAGGTTGCAGACAGCAGGGAGGTGCACTGTAGTCCCGTAGCAGGTTGCAGACAGCAGGGAGGTGCACTGTAGTCCCGCAGCAGGTTGCAGACAGCAGAGAGATGCAGACAAGCCGGGTCAAGGTACTGGCGGGCAGATCAGGTACAGAAGGGCAAACCAAGAGAATAGTCAGAGTCCAAGCCAAGATCGGGGCGGGCAGCAAGCAGGTAAGTCAGGAACAAGCCAAGTAAGTACTGGATACAAGAAAACTGGTAACAAGGTAGCAGGGGTCTCAGGAAACGCTGTAGACCGGACAGCAAGGCAGCATTGAAACAGTCTTCTTTAAATAGCCTATCTTTGGCGCCAAGTGGCGCTATTGCGCATATTGGCGCTATTGCGCATGCGCGTACGTTTGTTAGCACTATTAGCGCCATTGGCGCTATTGCGCGCCCGCGAGCGCCGGATGGCGCTTCTATGCACAGGCATTCGTTTAAAACTGCAAGAGGGCTTTTCCTGACATTGCCCCCCTCCAATGGGCAGCCTCCGGATGCCCAACTGAGCCATTTTACTCGGATGAGTTCTTTTAAAGGCTAGGATTAACCTTTTGGCGTGTATGTTAGTCTCTGGTTCCCAGGAGTTCTCCTCAGGGCCGTAACCCTTCCATTTCACCAGGTACTGAACCTGATTACGTCTCCTTCGGCAATCTATAATGGACTCAACTTCAAATTCTTCTTCGCCGTTAATAAGTACAGGCTCAGGAGGACCGGTGTTCCGGTTAAGGAAGGGATCCGGGACTGCTGGTTTAAGTAGAGCCACGTGAAAGACTGGATGTATACGGAAGGACTCCGGTAACTTCAACTCATATGCCACACTGTTAATTTTCCTCACCACTGGGAAGGGACCCACAAACTTAGGGCCCAATTTCTTAGATGGGCATGCCAGTTTCAGGTTTAGAGTGGACAACCAAACTTGATCTCCAGGTTTTAGGTCAAGCTCCCCTCTTCTCTTCCTGTCAAACGTTTCCTTGTTATGGACTTGGGTCTTTGCCATTGTCTCTTGAAGTAACTTGTTGTTTGTGCTGAAGAAGTTCAAGGTTTCTTGAGCCGCCGGTACAGTACACTCTGGCATGTTATTGGACAGAAACAAGGGGTGGAACCCATAGTTCGCAAAAAATGGAGATTGGTTGGTTGCAGAATGCACAGAATTATTATAAGCGAACTCAGCAAGAGGTAGCAGAGGCACCCAGTCATCCTGAGAAAAACAAGAATAGCATCGTAAATACTGTTCCAGGGTCTGGTTAGTTCGTTCGGTTTGTCCATTCGTCTGGGGGTGGTAGGCAGACGAGAAGGAGAGGTCAATCTTTAGGGCTTCACACAGGGCTTTCCAGAATTTGGATGTAAATTGTACCCCCCGATCAGATACAATATTAGCAGGTATACCATGGAGCCTTACAATGTCCTTAATAAAAATCTTCGCAGTTTCGGAGGCAGATGGGGTACCCTTCATAGGCAGGAAGTGAGCCATTTTAGAGAGTCTGTCAACCACTACGAAGATGGTGGTGAAACCTTCTGAAGGTGGTAATTCCACAATGAAATCCATGGAGATCATCCTCCATGGTCTTTCTGGTACGGGTAGAGGCCTCAACAGTCCCCAAGCCTTGGTCTTGCTGCCCTTGTTCTGGATGCACGTAGTACATGCTTCGATATAATGTTTACAATCCTTTTGTAGCTGAGGCCACCAAAACATGCGCTGCAGGAGTTCGGATGTCTTACGTATCCCGAAGTGGCCAGCTAGTTCGTGGTCATGGCAAGACTTGAGGATGGCAACCCGTGTCTGTTGTGGCACAAAAATTCTGTCCTTGTACCAAAGTAGATCATCTTTCCACTGTAAAGTAACATCTGTTGGATGAGGAGCCAATGAGGAGGCTTGTTTAACTTGAGAGAGCAGATCTCCCTGAAGCATGAGAAAGTTTCCAGGAGCAAGGATGGTATCAGGGGGTGAAGGAGCTTCAGGTTCGCTGAACATCCGGGAAAGCGCATCTGGTTTAGTGTTTTTAGATCCCGGCCTGTAAGTAATGTGAAAGGCAAATCTGGTGAAGAAGAGTGCCCATCTGGCCTGTCGTGGTTTTAATCTCTTGGCAACTTTCAAGTACTCTAAGTTCTTGTGATCAGTGTACACCAGAATAGGATGGGCCGCTCCTTCCAAGAGGTAACGCCATTCTTCTAGCGCAGCCTTGATTGCAAGTAGCTCTCTGTCCCCGACATCATAATTTCTTTCAGCTTCGGTTAGCCTGCGAGAGAAGAATGCCACTGGGTGTAACAAAGCCTTGGATCCTTGTCTCTGTGAAAGAACTGCCCCTACTGCTACCTCGGAAGCATCCACTTCCAGTATGTAAGGTAAGGCTGGGTCAGGATGCTTTAAGACAGAGGCTGAAACGAACTGTTCTTTTAAGGAAGTAAAGGCTGCTTGAGCTTCAGAAGACCACTGAAAACGGGTGCCTTGCCGAGTAAGACTTGTGATGGGGGAAATGATAGAAGAGAATCCCTTAATGAATTTGCGATAAAAATTTGCAAACCCCACAAATCGCTGAACTCCCTTCTTATCAGTTGGAGCTGGCCAGTCCAAGATGGCAGAGACCTTCTGTGGATCCATCTTGACACCGTCAATCGAAATGATTAGGCCCAGAAACTGGATGCTTTGGCGCTCAAACTCGCACTTCTCAGGTTTTGCATACAAGCCATGTTGGCGAAGGCGGGTTAGAACTTTCCCGACATGTTCCCGATGAGTAGCCAGTGAGGAGGAAAAGATCAGGATGTCATCTAGGTATACTATGATAAACAAGTCAAGGTAGTCTCTGAAAATATCATTAACAAAATGCTGGAAGGTGGCAGGAGCATTACATAAACCAAAAGGCATGACAAGGTACTCAAAATGTCCGAAGCGGGTGCGGAAGGCTGTTTTCCATTCGTCTCCGCTTCGGATCCGGACTAAATTGTAGGCTCCACGAAGGTCTAATTTGGTAAAGATGGATGCAGTTCCGAGTCGCTGGAAAAGTTCGGGTACCAAGGGTAGGGGGTACCGATTCTTAATTGTGATCTTATTAAGGTCCCGATAGTCTACGCAGGGGCGTAGAGAGTGGTCTTTCTTTTCTACGAAGAAAATCCCTGCTCCTGCTGGGGAGGTAGAAGGGCGTATGAACCCTTTCCTCAGATTATCATCTATGTATTCTTTAAGAGTTCCGAGTTCAAGTTCAGTTAAGGGAAAAATTCTCCCAAAGGGAATTTCTGCTCCGGGAAGCAATTCAATCGGACAATCGTAAGGTCTATGGGGTGGCAGAGTCTCTGCCCCTTTTTTACTGAACACGTCCAGAAAGTTATGGTAAGCCTTGGGAACTGCTTGGCAGACTTCAGCATCGGTCTCCAGACATAGCAAAGAAGACGGGGTTTTGGTAGTGTCCTGTAGACAATGTTGCTGGCAATATGGGGAATGAAAACGGATTTTTCCAGTAGACCAGTCTATTTGCGGATTGTGTGCCTTGAGCCAAGGCATTCCCAGTATGATGGGAAACAAGGGAGATTCGATGATGTCAAGACAGAGTAATTCTTGGTGGTTGCCGGAAATGGTGGTCTTGAGAGGAACTGTTTCTTGTGTTACGGGCCCAGATTTTATAGCCGATCCGTCGGCCAGATGTACAGACAGTCCCTGTGCTCTGGGTCGTAGCGGAATGTGGAATTTACGGGCAAAAGACAAGTCCATGAACCCGCTGCAGGCTCCGGAGTCAATGATGGCAGTTGCTTGCATATTCCCTTCTGGAAGCTGTAGAGAGATGGGGATAGCCAAATGAGAAGCATGATCAAACACAGCAGATGAAGAGGTAGAGGAGAGAGTAAAGTGCTTACGGGTCTTTGCGGGACAAGTCCTCACATAGTGTCCAGATTCTCCGCAATAGAGGCAAAGGTTATTAGCTCGCCGGCGTTGACGTTCCTCCGGAGTCAGAGAGGGACGGATCAGGCCTAACTGCATTGGCTCAGTGGAATCAGCAGGAGCGTGGGCAGAAGGCTGTGGTACACGTGGAAGCATCCAGACTGGGCGAGTGGACCCGGCAGTCCGTTCAGCTCTTCGCTCTCTTAGACGCCTGTCAATCTGAATGGAGAGATTGATAAGGGCTTCAAGTGTCTCCGGGATGCCAACCCGGGCCAACTCATCCTTTAGCGGCTCGGAGAGTCCCATGCGGAACTGGTGACGTAGGGCGGCGTCGTTCCAATTGGTGTCGGAACTCCAACGCCTGAACTCAGATGCATAGTCCTCCGCCGCCCTACGGCCTTGCTGGAGAGAGAACAGAGCTGCTTCTGCAGTAGCAACTTGTTGCGGGTCCTCATAGAGAAGGGCCATGGCTTGGAAGAAAGTGTCCAGTAGGTTAAGGCAGCTGTTCTTTTGTTCCAGGAGTCGATGGGCCCATGCCTGGGGTTCCCCCAGCAAGAGGGAAATGACGAACCCCACCTTAGTGGTTTCTAATGAAAAAGTTCTGGGTTGCAGTGCGAAGAAAAGTTCACAGGCATTTCGGAATGCTCTAAACTTGCTGCGGTCCCCGGAGAACCTTTCTGGCGTGGGAACTTTAGGTTCTGGAGGCAACATTACTACAGAAGGGCCCGAGGACGGACCTGGAGCTGAAGTAGAGATCACTTGAACACGTTCTTCCAGACGTTTGTAACCGTCTTGCAGGTCTTTAACAGCCTGTGTAAGTCCAGCCAAATGATGGCATAAGTCCTCCATAGGCGACGTTCCCTGCGTGGGCTCGGACATGGCTGTCCGGTACTGTCACGTACCTGGTAGGTGGAGCCCGGAATGCAGAGAACGGCCTCTCGTATACCTCTGACTTAAGAACCCCTGAAGGTGTGAACAGGGACTCGAAAGTACAGAGGGGCACAAGTGCCTGACTGGAACACTGGAGCAGAAGGCAGGATCCTGTAGTCAGCAGGGAGGTGCACTGTAGTCCCGTAGCAGGTTGCAGACAGCAGGGAGGTGCACTGTAGTCCCGTAGCAGGTTGCAGACAGCAGGGAGGTGCACTGTAGTCCCGTAGCAGGTTGCAGACAGCAGGGAGGTGCACTGTAGTCCCGTAGCAGGTTGCAGACAGCAGGGAGGTGCACTGTAGTCCCGTAGCAGGTTGCAGACAGCAGGGAGGTGCACTGTAGTCCCGTAGCAGGTTGCAGACAGCAGGGAGGTGCACTGTAGTCCCGTAGCAGGTTGCAGACAGCAGGGAGGTGCACTGTAGTCCCGCAGCAGGTTGCAGACAGCAGGGAGATGCAGACAAGCCGGGTCAAGGTACTGGCGGGCAGATCAGGTACAGAAGGGCAAACCAAGAGAATAGTCAGAGTCCAAGCCAAGATCGGGGCGGGCAGCAAGCAGGTAAGTCAGGAACAAGCCAAGTAAGTACTGGATACAAGAAAACTGGTAACAAGGTAGCAGGGGTCTCAGGAAACGCTGTAGACCGGACAGCAAGGCAGCATTGAAACAGTCTTCTTTAAATAGCCTATCTTTGGCGCCAAGTGGCGCTATTGCGTACGTTTGTTAGCACTATTAGCGCCATTGGCGCTATTGCGCGCCCGCGAGCGCCGGATGGCGCTTCTATGCACAGGCATTCGTTTAAAACTGCAAGAGGGCTTTTCCTGACAGAAGTCTTCTGGATGGGAAAGGAAGGTGAGGGTTTTGATCTCCCGGACACCTTTCCAGTGCCCCAGGAAAGAATTAAGATTCTAGGCATTGAATTTGGACCCGGCGATTATGGCCTCAAAAACTGGGAAGGCAGACTGGAAATTGCCAATACTAAGGTGGTCAGCTGGAAGAAATGGAAGTTATCTATGAGGGAAAGGGTTGATCTGATTAAGACTTACCTGATTCCGATCTTTTTGTATGTCAGCTTTGTCTGCATCTTGCCAGTGTCTCTCTATGCTAGGGTCAGTAGTGTGTTCTTCCAGATGTTGTGGGGGGAACAGACTGAACCCCATCAAGAGGAATGTCACCTATCTATCCAGGAGGGAGGGTGGCTTAGGTATGGTCAACCCAGTTCTTTTCTTTTCACTGCTTTTTCTCAAGTTTAATATTGGTAATATGCTTGCAGTGGAACCTCCTGGATGGGCAGGCATTTTTAGATCTTGGTTTAGGCCTTTTCTGCGACTTTGGGAAGAAGGTGGCCAAGTGAAGAATCTCAGGGGTCATCGTGGTCAGCTACCAGCCTATGGCAGTGGCGATTGTCGGCTGAAGATCTCAGATCGGTTCCGAGGAAAGTCCTTATGAGTCGAGTCTTGAGTGAAGTCTTTCATGACCCACTGGCCTTAAGGGATTGCCCAGGCCCAGTTTTGAGGGCAGGGTTAAGACTTATTAATTTGGACAGAGTACCTCCTAAATTCAGGGATCTGGCCTGGATGTGCTTCCATGGGAGGCTCTATGTTAGGGGCAATTTGAAATTCCGCAGTGGGGTGGATCGTAGCTGTCCTCGGGAGGAATGTGCAGGTGAGGAGGAGACTATGGACCATTTTCTGCTTCATTGCCCTTTTAACATAGAGGTGTACAAACAGGTGGGGCGGGCCCTTGGTGTTCCTTTCTTCTCCAGGCTGGGTTATGCTGAGTGGGTGTATGGAGCATTCAATACTGGTGGGGTTTTTTGTTTAGATACACTTTTTCTAGTTAGCCTAGTAGTCCGTTATTTCACTTGGAACGCACGGTGTCAGGTCAGCATTCGGCGTAAAATCCTTCCTGTTCAAGTGGTGGTGTATGACATTCTGCATGAGGTGGAGAAGATTCGGGTACTTGAGAGAGACAAGCGGAGTCAGGGGGCTTGGTTGAAGGCGTGGAGGGGTTTCAAGCCTCCCTGACTGCCAGGAGTCTCTTTCCCGGGTGTGGCTGTCTGTCTCTTATCACCCTAGATTATTATTTTTTTGGATTAATTTTTGATAAATGGCTGCGTACATAGGTGATGGGTTGTGCCTCTTAGGCCTTCTCTGCTGCTTTATGTAAATAGTTTTGGTAACGGATTATGTATATATTGTATATATTCTGAACATGGATGTGTATTCCTTGGATTTCTGTTGAAGTTTTGTACTATGGTTTTGTTTTTTACTTTTGTATAAAATTGGTTGCTTGATTCTTTTAATAAAAGATCAATAGTGCCCCATCATTGGTGTCAGTGGGAGGAATAGTGCCCCACCCATCATTGGAGCACAGGTGTGTCAGGAGGAAGGAGTCTCTGGAGCTCCTCCAGGTGATCGGTGTGAGAGGGGAGTGGTGGTGAAATCTCTCCCAGCCCTCCTGGCCCCTTTCTGGGGAAGCCATGGAGGCCAGCGGGGCCTCTCCTGCTGGAAGTTCGCAGCCATCTCCTGGGCCATCAGGTAACATACCTGCCCCTGTACAAACCATGGCTTGTGATCTTTCTGCCCCTGGTAAGGATGAAGGCTCAGAGGCAATTCAGGAGCGAGTGGTGGCCGGGATTAAGGTTCTGAATAAGGAGAGAGACAAGCTCTACAAGCTCAGAGCGGAGGTGAAGCGCCTGAGAAGGCAGCGTGAGGGCTTACATAGCCAGAGACGTGGGTCCATGGATCCGGAGATCCAACTGGCCAAGGTCCGGGTGGAACATCAGGAGACCATTGTGTCCATCATGGAAGGAAGAGATGGGCCATTTAAGGAAAAGTTTTACAATGATAAAAGGTTTGCGAGGATGACAAAGATGGAGGTGGAGGAGGAGACCCCCAGTTCTGACCCCCTGCCCCCTCAGGGAGAGATAAGCAGCCCCATGTCTTCCCAGGACTCAGGAGGCATGCTCAGGGCCATCCAGGTAATGGAGTCTCCTATGCGGGGGGATCATCTGGCGTTTGGTGATGAGGATATAACAGACAATGTGCCTGATAATGTCAAGCCCCAAGCAGGGGATGAATCTGTTTTTGTACCATCTAACACCATGAGCAATGTTGAAAGTGTGCCCAGTGACAATCAAGTTTCTAATGCTATGTGTAGCAATGTTGTACCTTCAAATGCTGCAGCGCAGCAAGAGCTGCATTTAAAAAATGACATTTCTGAAAAGGAACTACAGGTGTCAGCAGAGCCTATTAACTCTCCTTTGGCTGAGTCTAAAGATGTTTGTCCCACAGCTGCTGGAGACTCTACAGTGCAGCATCAGGAGACAGCTGGTATTGCAGCAACTGTGACTATTCCTGATGGGAAATTGAACGTGTGTGTGACTGATAGCAATTGTACAAGTGTGATGGACAATCGTCCCAGCTCAGTCCAAGCAAATAATAGTAATGTACAGACTACTGTGACATCAGTGTGGGGCCTTGGCCCTGATAAACCTACATTTGCTCAGGTGGTACGCTCTGCTCCTGGTAGTTCCGCCCCAAGCGGGGTTTCCCCCTGCAGCCTACCACTTTGGGCACCCCGGGATCTAGTCTTGGGTCTCTGGCTTCTGCTGGGGGTCCAAGAAGAAATGTGATAATTCTCAAATGGGTAGGTGGTGCAATCCCTCCAGCACGGCGTGCAGTGGTGGACATGATTTTGGAGATGGGTTTTGGGGCAAACGACCTGTATGCTCTAATACATGTAGCTGGGACACGGGATTATACCATTAGTTTCACCAGGCCAGAGGGTCTTGACCTTTTCTGGGAGCGATATGAGGCTCGGTGCAGGTCAAGACCTGAATGGGAAGGTCTGGCCCCAGTTGCGGTTTCGCAAAGAATCAACGGTGAAAAAGATAACCATCATACTCACCAATGAGAGTGTTCCTGCTCGGGACTTAGAGGTCTGGTTAAGGAACTATGGTGAGGTTTTGACTAAGCCCAGCAAAATCCTTGATGAGCGTAACATCTGGACTGGGGGTTGGTCAGTAACAGTCAGGTTGGCCAGGGATGGGAATGTTGTCCGTCACCTGCCCTCCTCAGCTTTTATAGGGAGGGATAGGATGACTATTTTCTACCCTGGTCAGCCGAAGCTGTGTCACCGCTGTGGAGAAAAGGGGCATTTGAGCTCTTCCTGTTCAGCCTTGATATGTTCAGTGTGTCGGGGTCAGGGTCATATGGCTAAGGACTGCACCGAGATGATCAGGTGCAACCTGTGCCTGCGCCTTGGCCACCCCTACAGCAGATGTCCTGAAGCCTGGCACAATATGGAGAAGGAGGTAATTGATGACATGTCAAGGCTGGACAGGATGGAGGGTGAGGCCCCTGGTGTACCATCCTCCTCTGCGGTGACCGACTCCCCTGGTCCTGCTCAGGATCCCTCCCCAGTTCCTGTGGCCACCCCTCCTGTGTCTGTAAGTATTCCTTCTGTATCTGTCTCTGTGTCCCCCCCGCCTACTGTATCCCCTCCTCTTGTGTCAGAACCTTCCAAGTCTGTGCCCCCCGAGTCAGTTCCCCCCCAGGAGTCTACCCCTCCTAAGTCTGATTCAAAGGGAGCACCCCCCCCCACCAGGAGTGGTAGTGGGTACTAAAAAGGTCGCTTCTTCCTCTCTAAAGGAGTCTTCTGTAAAGACTTCACAGGAAAAAGTAAGAGATGACGGCATCTCTGAAGCTGACCTGCAGTACCTGGAGGAGAGAAGGAAGGTTGGGAAGCGGAAGAAGCAGGTGGTGAGGACGGAACAGGCTCCAGTGCCTGTCTCCAACCGTTATAGGTCCTCTAATTGGGATATCTCTTCATCTGGAGCTTCTTTGGAGTGAAGTTCCGATTCTGAGATGGAATTTGAGGCGGCCTCAAGAAAGAGAGAGGCTTCTGGTGATGAGCAGCAGAGGGGAGCTAAGAAGCAATCCACCCAATAACCCAAATGGCGGTTCCCCCTCCGTTAAAAGTGGTGACAATAAATGTCGCCAGCATTAAGTCAGTAAGAGCTCGTTCTATGGCCTTCTTTTTGTTCAGCCAATTAGATGCTGAAATTTTATTTTTGCAAGAGACTAGGCTCACCTCCTTGGCAGATATTCATATGGCCAAGAGAGAGTGGAGGTATGGTCCATCTTACTGGTCTCTTGCGGCCGAGCCTTACGGCGGTGTGGCGGTGTTGTTTAAAACCGGCATGGTAACTGTCCGGCGGGTTATTGAGGTGGAGATTGGGAGATGTATGGTCTTAGACGTCCTTGTGGGAGGGCAGGACCTGCACCTAATTAATGTTTATGGGCCGCACACAAAGTGGGACAGGAAATGCCTTTTTACAAGGATCAAGCCATTTCTTTTTACATCCCGGCAAGTGGTCTTTGGAGGTGACTTTAATACAGTAACTAGGCCCAAGGACAGGAAGGACTTCAAGGACAGGCTGGGATATGATAGCGTTTTTTTAAATAGTATGGTTAGGGATGCTGGTCTTGTGGATGTGCACATTAAGCACCTCCCGGATGACACCGGGTTCACCTTTCATCGAGGTAATAGAGTAGAATAGATAGGTTTTTTTTTGAAGGAGACCTCTGCTTTCTCACCCCCAGTGGTGCAGGCAGTAGAGTTCTCTGATCACTGTATGCTATCTGTGGTCCTGAATGCTTCAGACGCCCCTCAGAGGGGCAAGGGCATCTGGAGATTGAATTCGACTCTACTCAAGGAAGAACATGTTAGACAATCCTTTGAGGAATTCTTTCAGGCACAGGTGACCATCCTGGACTTTTGTAGCAGCAAGGCTGAGTGGTGGGAGCTGACCAAAAAGAGGATCGCTGGATTCTTCAGGGGCCTAGCCAATAGGAAGCAGTTTAATAAATACATGACCTACCAACGTTTACGGAGGAAGCTGGATATTCTTGTCTCGAGAGGAGGAGATCCTGGGGAAATCTCCGAAGTGAAACTCCTTCTCAGGAAGTGTCAATATGACCGGCATGCCTCTTTGGTTCTGGAGAGGGACTATGGGAAGTACCACTCGCCTGACCCTTACCAGAACTGCAAACAAGGTGTAGCAGTTAAAACGGTCGTTGGCCTTAAGGACAGTACAGGTTCCTTGACAAAGTCCAGGTCAGGGATTCTGGAGGTCGTGAGGTCCTTTTATGCTGACCTTCTTGAGAGGAAAGAGCTTGACCGTGACAAGATGGAAAGCTTTTTGGACTCTACTCCAGGTCTAAATGATGAAGATGTCCCATTGATGAATTTGACAGAGGAGATCACAGTTGAAGAGGTGATGAGGGAAATTGAACAGCTTGCCATCAAAAAGTCACCTGGACCGGATGGCTTGACGGCTGAGTTTTACAAAGCTTTTAAGTCTATTCTGGCCCCACATTTGGTAGAGGTTTTTAACAGTTGCCTTACTGAGGGGGTACTTCCCCCTTCCATGAGGCACTCAGCTGTGATTCTTCTTTCAAAGGGTAAAGATCCTTCGATGATTGAGAATTGGCGCCCCATCAGCCTTCTTAATGTCGATAGAAAGATACTGTCAAAGATATTTTTCTGGCGCCTATCGTTAGTAGCAGAGTCTTTGCTTTCTCGCAATCAGCACTGTTCGGTCCAGGTTAGAAGCACCTTCACAGCGGTTTTAGCTGTCCGGGAGGCCTTGGAGCGGTGCAGGGCTGCAGGCTGGGGAAAGTATTTGCTGACATTGGATCAGGCAAAGGCTTTTGATCGTGTTAACCATGAGTACCTGTGGTTGCTCCTTAGTAAGTACGGTCTGCCGGGTGGTTTTGTCGATTGGTTGAAAGTCTTGTATAAGGGGGCAGAAAGCTTTCCTCTTGTTAATGGTTGGGTTGGGCAGTCCTTTGAGGTTGGCTCTGGAGTGCGTCAAGGTTGTCCCCTGAGTCCCCTGCTCTATGTGTTTGCAATCGACCCCTTCATCAGGAGGCTAGAGAGCGGCATGTTGTGTGGGGTGCCAGTGGGGCTCCCGGGTGAGCCGCCTTTGAGGGTTGTTGCCTATGCGGACGATGTGTCGGTGATTGTCACTGGGGCGGATGAAGCAGAGGAGGCGGTCTCTCTGACATCACGGTATTCTGAAGCATCAGGCTCCAAGATCAATCAGGAAAAGAGTGAAGTTTTCTGGATGGGAAAGGAAGGTGAGGGGTTTGATCTCCCGGACACCTTTCCAGTGCCCCAAGAAAGAATTAAGATTCTAGGCATTGAATTTGGACCCGGCGATTATGGCCTCAAAAACTGGGAAGGCAGACTGGAAATTGCCAATACTAAGGTGGTCAGCTGGAAGAGATGGAAGTTATCTATGAGGGAAAGGGTTGATCTGATTAAGACTTACCTGATTCCGATCTTTTTGTATGTCAGCTTTGTCTGCATCTTGCCAGTGTCTCTCTATGCTAGGGTCAGTAGTGTGTTCTTCCAGATGTTGTGGGGGAACAGACTGAACCCCATCAAGAGGAATGTCACCTATCTATCCAGGAGGGAGGGTGGCTTAGGTATGGTCAACCCAGTTCTTTTCTTTTCACTGCTTTTTCTCAAGTTTAACATTGGTAATATGCTTGCAGTGGAATCTTCAGGATGGGTAGGCATATTTAGATCTTGGTTTAGGCCTTTTCTGCGACTTTGGGAAGAAGGTGGCCAAGTGAAGAATATCAGGGGTCATCGTGGTCAGCTACCAGCCTATGTCGCTCCGTGCCTGAAGTTATTACGGCAGTGGCGATTGTCGGCTGAAGATCTCAGATCGGTTCTGAGGAAAGTCCTTATGAGTCGAGTCTTGAGCGAAGTCTTTCATGACCCACTGGCCTTAAGGGATTGCCCAGGCCCAGTTTTGAGGGCAGGGTTAAGACTTATTAATTTGGACAGAGTACCCCCTAAATTCAGGGATCTGGCCTGGATGTGCTTCCATGGGAGACTCTATGTTAGGGGCAATTTGAAATTCCGCAGTGGGGTGGATCGTAGCTGTCCTCGGGAGGAGTGTGCAGGTGAGGAGGAGACTATGGACCATTTTCTGCTTCATTGCCCTTTTAACATAGAGGTGTACAAACAGGTGGGGCGGGCCCTCGGTGTCCCTTTCTTCTCCAGGCTGGGTTATGCTGAGTGGGTGTATGGAGCATTCAATACTGGTGGTGTTTTTTGTTTGGATACACTTTTTCTAGTTAGCATAGTAGTCCGTTATTTCACTTGGAACGCACGGTGTCAGGTCAGCATTCGGCATAAAATCCTTCCTGTTCAGGTGGTGGTGTATGACATTTTTCATGAGGTGGAGAAGATTCGGGTACTTGAGAGAGACAAGCGGAGTCAGGGGGCTTGGTTGAAGGCGTGGAGGGGTTTCAAGCCTCCCTGACTGCCAGGAGTCTCTTTCCCGGGTGTGGCTGTCTGTCTGTTATCACCCTAGATTATTTTTTGGATTAATTTTTGATAAATGGCTGCGTACATAGGTGATGGGTTGTGCCTCTTAGGCCCTCTCTACTGCTTTATGTAAATAATTTTGGTAGTGGATTATGTATATATTGTATATATTCTGAACATGGATGTGTATTCCTTGGATTTCTGTTGAAGTTTTGTACTATGGTTTTGTTTTTTACTTTTGTGTAAAATTGGTTGCTTGATTCTTTTTAATAAAAGATCAATAGTGCCCCATTTTTGTTGTCAGTAAGAGGAATAGTGCCCAATTTTTGTTGTCAGTGGGAGGAAGAGTGCCCCATTTTTGTTGTCAGTGGGAGGAATAGTGCCCCATTTTTGTTGTCAGTGGGTGGAATAGTGGCCCATTTTTGTTGTCAGTGGGTGGAATAGTGCCCCATTTTTGTTGTCAGTGGGTGGAATAGTGCCCCATTTTTGTTGTCAGTCGGAGGAATAGTGCCCCATTTTTGTTGTCAGTGGGTGGAATAGTGGCCCGCTTTTGTTGTCAGTGGGTGGAATAGTGCCTTAATGGCCAAATAAAGGCAAGCAAAGGGCCTCAGTTTGGAGAATGCTTATATATTGTATTTGTTTTAGGAAGACGCGTTTGGGTTGATTTACTAAAACTGGAGCACTCAGAATCTGGTGCACCTGTGCCTGGCAACCAATCAGATTCTACCTTCAGCCTGTTCAGTTAAGCTTTGACAATAAAACCTAGAAGCTGATTGGCTGCCATGCACAGCTGCACCAGATTCTATTCTCCAAAAGTCTCTCTCCCGGCTAGGTCTGTCACAGGTATATTGTATTTTATTGTTTTTTTTGGATGATATATTGTGTTTTTTGTTATCTTTTGAATGATGTTGTTTTTTTCCCCCCCCCCAATTTTTCTGTAGTAGTCGTATAAAAAAAAAAAAAAAAATCTTGTACCCACTTTATACGACTACTGCAGAAAAATTTGGAAAAAAATATATATACTACATCCGTCTGAAGGTAACAAAAAACAAAACAATTTACATAAAAAAACAACAAAAAATAAAAACCTTGCATCCACTTTAATGTGTTTTTTTTTTTTTTTCTTTTTTTGTTACCTTTTTGGACGATGTCGTATATTTTTATTTTTTCCCAATTTTTCTGTAGTCGTCGTATAAAGTGGATACAAAGTTTTTTTTTCCTGTGATCGCTTTATAAAGGTTTGGCGTTTTGTACAGATGGTATTTGTGGTTCCCCCGGCAGGCTGCGCCCCGAGGTCATGTGAGCGGCAGATGATGAGGGTGATCTTCTCGGCCTCTCCTTGATGAAGACGTGATGAAAGTCGTCCCGAGTCCTCCATTACATTCGTCTTTATCACCCGCTTTGAACTCCAGGAAGGTTCACCTGGCACAGGGCAGGTAAGGAGCGCAGCACACCTGCACGCCATCCGTCTTCCACAGCCTTCATCTGCGCTCTTTGTGTATTGTCCACAGGTGAATGACCCCCACCCTTCCCCCCCGCCCTGGAGGGGGCTCGTGTTGCTGGATGGCCCCCGGGGGGGCACTCAGAATGCGGTCATATTGTGAGGGCAGAACAGACAGAAAAGATGGTGGATGCAGGAAAAACGATTTGGAGAAAATCCTGAACAAGCTTTTTATATCAGTGATTGTGAGGATTACCGGCCACCATTGTGGGGACGCGGTGACACCCCGAAATTCCCCCCGAAATAAGACCCCATAAAGAGGACCTGTCACCAAGGCTTTCTGACATCGGCGTTTTCATTAGTGAAGGTTTAGGATTGGACGAACGTTCTTCCAGCCTCTGAGGGACTACCTTCCTCAGCATATGGCCTCTATGATCCTCTAGGCAGAGAATGCTGGGAGTAGTAGTTCTACACCCGCTGTAGATTTGAAGAATGTTGTCTCCTCCCCCTCTCTCTCTACATAGGGATGCCTGTGTAGATACGACCCGCCTCTGCTTTACCATCAGCCAATCCAGAACCTGGATTTTGCCAGAAATGGGATCTGCCATAGTATGGCGCCCCCCAGTGGCCAAGGTAGGGACCGTTTATGACTTCATGATTTCATATTGTTTTTCAATGTCTGTGTGTTATCCTCCAGGGCAGTGTTCTCCAAACTGCGGCCCGGGGGCCAGATGTTGCCCTATGCTTGCCTTTATCCGGTCCTTGGGGCACTATTCCTCCCATTGACACCAATGATGGGGCACTATTCCTCCCATTGACACCAATGATGGGGCACTATTCCTCTCACTGACACCAATGATGAGGCACTATTCCTCCCACTGACACCAATGATGGGGCACTGATCCTCCCACTGACACCAATGATGGGGCACTGATCCTCCCACTGACACCAATGATGGGGCACTGATCTTCCCACTGACACCAATGATGGGGCACTGATCCTCCCACTGACACCAATGATGGGGCACTGATCCTCCCACTGACACCAATGATGGGGCACTGATCCTCCCACTGACACCAATGATGGGGCACTGATCCTCCCACTGACACCAATGATAGGGGCACTATTCCTCTCACTGACACCAATGATTGTGCACTGATCCTCCCACTGACACCAATGATGGGGCACTGATCCTCCCACTGACACCAATGATGGGGCACTGATCCTCCCACTGACACCAATGATGGGGCACTGATCCTCCCACTGACACCAATGATGGGGCACTATTCCTCTCACTGACACCAATGATGAGGCACTATTCCTCTCTCTGACACCAACGATGGGGCACTATTCCTCCCACTGACACCAATGATGGGGCACTATTCCTCCCACTGATACCAATGATGGGGCACTATTCCTCACACTGATACCAATGATGGGGCACTATTCCTCTCAGCAACACCAATGATGGGGGATTCTTCCTCCCACTGACACCAATGTTGGGGCACTATTCTTCCCACTGACATAAATGATGGGGCACTATTCTTCCCACTGACATAAATGATGGGGCACTATTCTTCCCACTGACATAAATGATGGGGCACTATTCCTCTCACTGACATAAATGATGGGGCACTATTCTTCCCACTGACATAAATGATGGGGCACTATTCTTCCCACTGACATAAATGATGGGGCTCTATTCCTCCCACTGACATAAATGATGGGGCACTATTTCTCCCACTGATACCAATGATGGGGCACTCTTCCTCCCCCTAATACCAAATGTTTACTCCCAATGATGACAGGAACATTTCCACTGCCACTGTCCAGAGTTAGGCCCCCCTAAAGTTTTGAATAAACTGGCCCTTTGTTTGGAAAGTTTGGAGACCCCTGCCCTAAGGGGTCCATGTCTCTTATTGGCAGGGTTTGTAATCAATAGCCGGGTCACATGGCATACCAGTTAGGAGTTAGCGGTATGCGGTGCCACTGATTGGTCCCTGCGGCAGCGGCGGGTCTCATACAGCGCTGTCCGTAGAGCCATGTGCTCCTCTGTGGTGCAAAGCGTGGGCATGCTAAACAACCAATCAAAACTGATGTGAATCGGGTGATCTCATTCTGATTGGGTAGTTGGTTGTTGGGGGTTCCTTGGTTCTGTCTATATTTAGGATTTACAATGTATCCTTTGATATGTATCTATGTGAGATGGGAAGTTTGGGGAGCTCTGGCGGTAATGAGGCCCTGTGAAGACGGCACTGATTTTGGTGGCGCCGTCCTGCGCACTCCCCATGCCTCTGCCACGTCCTCATCTTTTCCGTCTTCCCCGGCAGAGTATCTGACAGCAATTACACGGGCAGATCCAATGTGTGTCGTGTCTAATTTGTGACTGATGCGAGGGAAGGACGCGCAACCCCCCCTCCCCCCCCAACTCCCAAATCCTTTCATATGCAGCCAAAAAATCTGAAGAGAGAAACAAGCGTTTATTGGATTTTTCTTACAATTAACATTCCTGGCGTGGTGTGCATTCCTCCTTCAACATCGCTACGGCCTAAGTCAGAGCACCTCAGTGTCCCCAGCTGTACGACCCACCCGACCCTCCTCCCCTTCCCCACCTTCTTGTAGTACAGAGGCCGAGGGTGGAAACAGGTGATGTGCGGCCCGGCCACTGTTACTCTGAATCAAAGAGCTTACAATCCAAGCACAGCGCCTGCTCAGGAAGTTATAATGTCCCATCCAGAATACTCCCCATGGAGGGTGATATCTGTGAGATGGATCTATAGCCGGGAAGTGTCCAGGGGTCACCCATCTCAGGAGCTCAGTGTCATGGGACCAGTGGTCAGTTTCTCAGATTTTCCTCATTTATTACCTGTTAGTAGTTTTACCAAAAATAGATCCATCTTATTCTGATGGTTTACTCCTGGTGTGCACCCCGGGCTGATATCACCTATAAGAAACAACTCCCTGGTAGTAGGGCTGGGTGGTGTATGGGTTGCCTCTCATAGTAAGGCTGGGTGGTGTATGGGTGGTGTATGGGTGGTCTCTCTGGTAGTAGGGCTGGGTGGTGTATGGGTTGCCTCTCGTAGTAGGGCTGGGTGGTGTATGGGTTGCCTCTCGTAGTAGGGCTGGGTGGTGTATGGGTTGCCTCTGGTAATAGGGCTGGGTGGTGTATGGACTGTCTCTCGTAGTAGGGCTGGGTGGTGTATGGGTTGCCTCTCGTAGTAGGGCTGGGTGGTGTATGGGTTGCCTCTCGTAGTAGGGCTAGGTTGTGTATGGGTTGCCTCTTGTAGTAGGGCTGGGTGGTGTATGGGTTGCCTCTCGTAATAGGACTGGGTGGTATATGGACTGTCTCTCGTAGCAGGGCTGGGTGGTGTATAGGTTGTCTCTCTTTTAGTAGGGTTGGGTGATGTATAGGTTGCCTCTCGTAGTAGGGCAGGGTGGTGTATGGTTTGCCTCTCGTAGTAGGGCAGGGTGGTGTATGGGTTGCCTCTCGTAGTAGGGCAGGGTGGTGTATGGGTTGCCTCTCGTAGTAGGGCTGGGTGGTGTATGGGTTGCCTCTGGTAATAGGGCTGGGTGGTGTATGGACTGTCTCTCGTAATAGGGCAGGGTGGTGTATGGGTTGCCTCTCGTAGTAGGGCAGGGTGGTGTATGGGTTGTCTCTCTGGTAGCAGGGCTGGGTGCTGTATGGGTTGTCCCTCTGGTAGTAGGATTGGGTGATGTATAGGTTGCCTCTCGTAGTAGGGCAGGGTGGTGTATGGGTTGTCTCTCTGGTAGCAGGGCTGGATGGTGTATGGGTTGTCTCTCTGGTAGTAGGGCTGGGTGATGTATAGGTTGTCTCTCGTAGTGGGGCTGGGTGGTGTATGGGTTGTCCCTCTGGTATTAGGGCTGGGTGGTGTATAAGTTGCCTCTCGTAGTAGGGCTGGGTGGTGTATGGGTTGCCTCTCGTAGTAGGGCTGGGTGGTGTATGGGTTGCCTCTCGTAGTAGGGCTGGGTGGTGTATGGGCTGTCTCTCTGATAGTAGGGCTGGGTGCTGTATAGGTTGTCCCTCTGGTAGTAGGGTTGGG
The DNA here is from genome assembly GCA_037952835.1 of Lithobates septentrionalis. Lineage (NCBI taxonomy): Eukaryota > Metazoa > Chordata > Amphibia > Anura > Ranidae > Lithobates > Lithobates septentrionalis. The sequence continues at coordinate 159,212 of JBBDGP010003188.1, read as the reverse complement.
TGATGTATAGGTTGCCTCTCGTGGTAGGGCTGGGTGGTGTATGGATTGCCTCTCGTAGTAGGGCTGGGTGGTGTATGGACTGTCTCTCGTAGTAGGGCTGGGTGGTGTATGGGTTGCCTCTCGTAGTAGGGCTGGGTGGTGTATGGACTGTCTCTCGTAGTAGGGCTGGGTGGTGTATGGGTTATCTTTCTCATAGTGGGGCTGGGTGGTGTATGGGTTGTCCCTCTGGTATTAGGGCTGGGTGGTGTAAAAGTTGCCTCTCGTAGTAGGGCTGGGTGGTTTATGGGTTGCCTCTCGTAATAGGGCTGGGTGGTGTATGGGTTGCCTCTCGTAGTAGGGCTGGGTGGTGTATGGGTTGCCTCTCGTAGTAGGGCTGGGTGGTGTATGGGTTGCCTCTCGTAGTAGGGCTGGGTGGTGTATGGGTTGCCTCTCGTAGTAGGGCTGGGTGGTGTAGGGGTTGCCTCTCGTAGTAGGGCTGGGTGGTGTATGGGTTGCCTCTCGTAGGGCTAGGAGGTGTATGGGTTGTCTCTCTGATTGTAGGCCTGAGTGGTGTATAGGTTGCCTCTCGTAGTAGGACTGGGTGGTGTATTGGGTGTCTACCTGGTAGTAGGACTGGGTGGTGTATAGGTTTTCTATCTGGTGGTAGGATTGGGTTGTGTATGGGCATCTATCTGGTGGTAGGACGGGGTGGTGCATGGAGTGTCTACCTGGTGGTGGGACTGGGTGGTGCATGGGATATCTGCATCACCTATAAGAAACAAGTCCCTGGTATTTGGGCTGGGTGGTGTATGGATTGTCTATCTGGTGGTAGGCCTGGGTAGGGCTTGAATCTGATGGTAGGACTGGGTGGTGTATGGGGTGTCTATCTGGTAGTAGGACTGGGTAGTGTATGGGGTGTCTGTTGGCAGGACAGGGTGGTGCATGGAGTGTTTATCTGGTAGTAGGACTGGTCGGTTTATGGGGTGTCTGGTAGTAGAAGTGGAAAGAGGGCAATTTTTGCGGGCTGTAGAGTTTTTAGTTGGGTGTCGCACTAAATTAAAAGGACTCTAAATTTGCCCCAAGGTGAGAATAGTATCCAAAGGGTTAACAAAGGACTGTACCCTTCTCGCTGAGCGGAGGACCCCTTTAGGTGATTCCTATGTTGGACCCTTCCGTCTCTCATAGGGTCAGAAGGTTCTCCCTGAAAGCCATTGAAGCAGATTGCAGCCAACAAAGTGATCTTCACCATGGAATGTCCTCCCTGTAACTTTCCCTGCGGCCGGGACCTGGATACGACCTCCCGCTGTCGCCAGGTCTGCCGGGGGACAGGGCCTCTGTGCCACAGTCGGTCGAGTGGCATTTGATTGTAATTACGATAAAGACATTTTTTTGCTTAATTTACCGCAGGCAGTTCAAAGGCGACGTTCCGAGCGCGGCTAAAATAAAAGGCGGGGGATGTCATGTGAAGCCCTCCACAATTATACGCCTCGATTACGGCTGGCGGAGTAACCTTCAGCGCTGAAATCCCCGCTCTGCATACATTAGGTACAACAATGGATTCCGACATGAAAATGGATTTGAACTGTCAAAGAGGAGGAGGAGGACGCGGCAGACAAGACTGTTTGGGGAAAGAAAAGAATTTTGCCGGCGCGCTAAATTAGAAGTGAATTTGACACATTTCAAAGGCTGCGCGAATAACAAATTTACATCAGAAACGCGTCGGCTTATGAAAAGGAAAAGATTTTGCGAAGTGGGGAAAACGTTTAATGGTGAGACGGTTCAGAGGTAGCGCAGCCCCTACTGCGAGAGCGGCGCAGCCCCCCCCCCCCCCGGCAATGGATGGCGCTGACTCTGCGGATGTTAACCCTCCTGGTGATGGTGGGGGGGGGGGGGGGCAAAGGCAATCCGAAGAGCGATGCTTCAAGGAGAACTTCGGGGGAAGCACAACTTTCCAGGCTATCGGATGCCGGGAATCCACAGGCCTGACCCCCTCACAGGGGTTGGGTTAGAAGGCGCTAACCAGCGCAGACTGCGTGATCTGAGTCAAACGCGGAACTGCCCAGGCTGACCAATCGCCTGCGTGGGTTTTAGGTGGGTTTCAGATTTGAGGTCTGATATGAACAACCAGCCCAGATGACACAGATCTGCACTTCTCCGCAGCTGGGGAATTTTTAAGAAATTAAAGAGGACCTGTCATCCAATATATGTCTCTTTAATCCTTTCTACGTATTTTATCCCCTCTCACAGAGATCACGGGACTCCCCCTGACAAGGCCTTCATCTGCTTTCCTCTCCAGAAGGGCGGCACCATCTTTGTTCAGGCCAGTGGTGGCCCGTCAATAGTGGGCGCAGGGGCAACGCCCGCCCACCCCCCCCCCCTCAAAAGCTACTCATCAAAAATAAATTGTCCCTTTTAAGTGTGTGCGGGACGCCAGACACACAAGTGCTATGGGAAGCATGACGTGTTTGCAATCATGTGATTGCGGCTAAGAAGCTCTATTGGCGCTTCCTTACAGTGTCCTCGGGGCGCAGAGCGATGCGCCCCCCGAGCACTTCCACTGCGGCATTATGTTGCCAGTGGTGGCCGCGGTCCGTAAGACATAGAGTGGTGCTTTAATCGGACCCGCGACGTCACTTCCAGTTTTTAGAGGGAGTGACTCCCGGAACGTAAGGCCTGAGCAGAGGAATCCGCAGGTGAGCAACCTGGGAATATTACTGCTGCCAGGGAAGAGCCAAGAGTGGATGGACTTCGTTAGTGTTCTGATGTGTTTACCTGGTGCCGGGCTTCATGGAATCCAGAGGTGTCATCCTGGGACTCGGAGCATGGTGCCAGCATATAAAAGGTGGTTATGTCAGCAGGGCTAGTGCAGTGGCCTTCCATTGGCATTGTTGATGTGCTGCATCACTGCGGAGTGGGGGCCCTCATAATGGGCATAGCGGGTGTACAGACCCGGGAACTCAGCACAGGGATGGTGAGAACCTCTCATAATGGGCACAGCGGGTGTACAGACCCGGGAACTCAGCACAGGGATGGTGAGAACCCCTCATAATGGGCACAGCGGGTGTACAGACCCGGGAACTCAGCACAGGGATGGTGGGAACCCCTCATAATGGGCACAGCGGGTGTACAGACCCGGGAACTCAGCACAGGGATGGTGAGAACCCCTCATAATGAGCACAGCGGGTGTACAGACCCGGGAACTCAGCACAGGGATGGTGGGAACCCCTCATAATGGGCACAGCGGGTGTACAGACCCGGGAACTCAGCACAGGGATGGTGGGAACCCCTCATAATGGGCACAGCGGGTGTACAGACCCGGGAACTCAGCACAGGGATGGTGGGAACCCCTCATAATGGGCACAGCGGGTGTACAGACCCGGGAACTCAGCACAGGGATGGTGGGAACCCCTCATAATGGGCACAGCGGGTGTACAGACCCGGGAACTCAGCACAGGGATGGTGGGAACCCCTCATAATGGGCACAGCGGGTGTACAGAGAACTCAGCACAGGGATGGTGGGAACCCCTCATAATGGGCACAGCGGGTGTACAGACCCGGGAACTCAGCACAGGGATGGTGGGAACCCCTCATAATGGGCACAGCGGGTGTACAGACCCGGGAACTCAGCACAGGGATGGTGGGAACCCCTCATAATGGGCACAGCGGGTGTACAGACCCGGGAACTCAGCACAGGGATGGTGGGAACCCCTCATAATGGGCACAGCGGGTGTACAGACCCGGGAACTCAGCACAGGGATGGTGGGAACCCCTCATAATGGGCACAGCGGGTGTACAGACCCGGCCAGAACTCAGCACAGGGATGGTGGGAACCCCTCATAATGGGCACAGCGGGTGTACAGACCCGAGAACTCAGCACAGGGATGGTGGGAACCCCTCATAATGGGCACAGCGGGTGTACAGACCCGGGAACTCAGCACAGGGATGGTGGGAACCCCTCATAATGGGCACAGCGGGTGTACAGACCCGGTAACTCAGCACAGGGATGGTGGGAACCCCTCATAATGGGCACAGTGAGGCTGCATTGACAGGCACAATGAGGCTGCATTGAAGGGCTCAGTGAGGCTGCATTGACGGGCACAGTGAGGCTGCATTGACGGGCACAGTGAGGCTGTAATTGACGGGCACGGTGAGGCTACAATTGTTGGGCACAGTGAGGCTGCAATTGATGGGCACAGTGAGGCTGCAATTTACGGGCACTGTGAGGCTGCAATTGACGGGCACTGTGAGGCTGCAATTGACGGGCACAGTGAGGCTGCAATTGACGGGCACTGTGAGGCTGCAATTGATGGGCACTGTGAGGCTGCAATTGATGGGCACAGTGAGGCTGCAATTGATGGGCATTGTGAGGCTGCAATTGATGGGCATTGTGAGGCTGCAATTGATGGGCATTGAGAGGCTGCAATTGATGGGCACTGTGAGGCTGCAATTGACGGGCACAGTTAGGCTGCAATTGATGGGCACTGTGAGGCTGCAATTGACGGGCACTGTGAGGCTGCCATTGATGGACACAGTGAGGCTGCCATTGATGGGCACAGTGAGGCTGAAATTGAGGGGCAATTTTATCTAGCAGTAATGATACATAATCTCCTAATAAATGGCTATTTACAGTCCTGGATTACTAACAGTTTAATTTTTCAGTTTCTTTTTGCTCCCCAAAAATTTTGAGCACCAGAAGCCACTGGTTCAGGCATCATCCAGGGTCACCATCTACTTCCTGGACTTCCTTCTACAAAGGTACAATGTACAGTCTGATCACTGGGGGAGGGGAGGCTGAAGAAATGCTTCCTCCTCCTTCTACAAAGTTACAATGTACAGTTTGGTCACTGGAGGAGGGGAGACTGAGGAAATGTCTCCTCCTCCTTCTATAAAGTTACAATGTACGGTCTGATCACTGGGGGGAGGGGAGACTGAGGAAATGCCTCCTCCTCCTACAAAGTTACAATGTACAGTCTGATGACTGGGGGAGGGGAGACTGAGGAAATGCCACCTCCTCCTTCTACAAAGTTACAATGTACAGTCTGATCACTGGGGGCAGGATGCTTCCTCCTCCTTGCAGTAGACTGATAAAACAATCTCAGCCTAGGCAAAGTCACTGACTGGAGCCCAAGGGTGTATTTTTATTGGTGGAGCTTTTCTGAACAATTCTGTTGCTTCTGTGACGTGTCAGTGAGTTATTTATACAGAATTGTATGGGAACTCACAGGTCCACCCTCTTGGAGATCCAACATCACAACCAATGAGAGTCTCTTGGGAGACTTTTCTGATTATTTTATTATTTCATATACCCCTTGGTATTTTTTTTTATCAGAGACTGGCACAGAGCAGCCATGATGGCATCCTCTCTGCCTGGTAAGAGTCTTTGATTTGCCTCCAGATTTGACTGTATCATGCCTTCAGTGGAAGCCCACCAGCCCACCGTGGTTACCAATCCAGTCCTCTATTGGTTGGATCAGATAGTGGTCCAGGGTGACCTCTTTTTTTTTTTTTAAATTTATTTTTATTCAAATTTTCCTTATAAGACACAAAGACATAAAGACATATACAAATTGGTTGTCTAGCTTGTACAGGTAATATCGCAAGTACATCAGGTAAAAAAATGAAAGGGAAAAAAAAAAAGAGAGAAATACATCCATGCAATACAGTTTTAGCATGTAAGTGAAAAGGGGATTTTTGGAATTTTTGGGCCGCCCCCCCACTGCCCATAAAGGCCTATACCTATTAACTAGGGATTACATTTAATCGTCGATTCTTGGTATCGTAACTGAAGCTAGTCTAACATTAGTAAGCAACAGGCCCGGACTGGCCATAGGGCAGACCGGGCATTTGCCCGGTGGGCCGGGTCCACCCGCTCCATGGCCTGTTGATGATCAGGCCGCACAGCGGGAGGTAAGCGGCGACCGCGGCCTGAACATGGGTAACACAGGCCGCGGCCGCCGCTCGCCTACCGCCATGCAGCCGTACCTGTGTCATCTCTGGCGGCTGCATGGGCTGAGCTGTGTGTCTCTCTCACACACAGCTCAGCCTCAGAGCCGCGCTGACAGTTCCGCAGCCGCTCTTCTTCTCCAGGCATAAGTGTCCGCACGGTGGGGAGAGCTGCAGGCTGCTGTGACGATATTCCCCCCTCGCCCCCCTCCCCTTCTCATGTCGGCAGCAGGGGAAGAGAAGGCTTTCCTGTCTGTTCGTTTTCCTTCCCCATTGGCCACAGTGGAGGGCCAATCAGAATCAACTAGAAGGGCATCATGGGAAATGTAGTCCCAGAGCTAGGTGGCCCAATTGTTCTCAGCAGGGAGCAGACTACAGTCCCCAGCATGCACTCTGCTGGGGTGAAAGAGAAAACCCGGAAACAAGCTGAGGAGTGCTTATAGCAGGATATATGGAAAACGAAAGAGAGGACTGTGCTGGGGGAACTAATAGCCCCAGCACCACCAGATAGAGCCACACTGTACCCGCACAACCAGAGAGAGAGAGTCTCGCTGTACCCGCACCACCAGAGAGAGCCACGCTGTACCACGCCACCAGAGAGGGAGCCACGCTGTACAACGCCACCAGAGAGGGAGCCACGCTGTACCCGCACCACCAGAGAGAGAGCCACGCTGTACCCGCACCACCAGAGAGAGAGCCACGCTGTTCCTGCACCACCAGAGAGCCACACTGTACCACACCACCAGAGAGGGAGCCACGCTGTACCCGCACCACCAAAGAGAGAGCGCCACGCTGTTCCTGCACCACCAGAGAGAGCCACGCTGTACCCGCACCACCAGAGAGAGCCACACTGTACCACACCACCAGAGACGGAGCCACGCTTTACCCGCACCACCAGAGAGAGCCATGCTGTACCCGCACCACCAGAGAAAGAGAGCCACGCTTTACCCGCACCACCAGAGAAAGACTGCCACGCTTTACCCGCACCACCAGAGAGAGCCATGCTGTACCCGCACCACCAGAGAAAGAGAGCCACGCTTTACCCGCACCACCAGAGAGAGTCATGCTGTACCCGCACCACCAGAGAAAGAGAGCCACGCTTTACCCGCACCACCAGAGAAAGACTGCCACGCTGTACCCACACCACCAAAGAAAGAGAGCCACACTGTACCCGAACCACCAGAGAGAGAGAGCAACGCTGTACCCGCACCACCAGAGAGAGAGAGCCACGCTGTACCCGCACCACCAGAGAGAGAGAGCAACGCTGTACCCGCACCACCAGAGAGAGAGAGCCACGCTGTACCCGCAACACCAGAGAGCCACACTGTACCACACCACCAGAGAGGGAGCCACGCTGTACCCGCACCACCAAAGAGAGAGCGCCATGCTGTTCCTGCACCACCAGAGAGAGCCACGCTGTACCCACACCACCAGAGAGAGCCACACTGTACCACACCACCAGAGAGGGAGCCACGCTTTACCCGCACCACCAGAGAGAGCCATGCTGTACCCGCACCACCAGAGAAAGAGAGCCACGCTTTACCCGCACCACCAGAGAAAGACTGCCACGCTTTACCCGCACCACCAGAGAGAGCCATGCTGTACCCGCACCACCAGAGAAAGAGAGCCACGCTTTACCCGCACCACCAGAGAGAGTCATGCTGTACCCGCACCACCAGAGAAAGAGAGCCACGCTTTACCCGCACCACCAGAGAAAGAGAGCCACGCTTTACCCGCACCACCAGAGAAAGACTGCCACGCTGTACCCACACCACCAAAGAAAGAGAGCCACACTGTACCCGAACCACCAGAGAGAGAGAGCAACGCTGTACCCGCACCACCAGAGAGAGAGAGCCACGCTGTACCCGCACCACCAGAGAGAGAGAGCAACGCTGTACCCGCACCACCAGAGAGAGAGAGCCACGCTGTACCCGCAACACCAGAGAGCCACACTGTACCACACCACCAGAGAGGGAGCCACGCTGTACCCGCACCACCAAAGAGAGAACGCCATGCTGTTCCTGCACCACCAGAGAGAGCCACGCTGTACCCGCACCACCAGAGAGAGCCACACTGTACCACACCACCAGAGAGGGAGCCACGCTTTACCCGCACCACCAGAGAGAGCCATGCTGTACCCGCACCACCAGAGAAAGAGAGCCACGCTTTACCCGCACCACCAGAGAAAGACTGCCACGCTTTACCCGCACCACCAGAGAGAGCCATGCTGTACCCGCACCACCAGAGAAAGAGAGCCACGCTTTACCCGCACCACCAGAGAGAGTCATGCTGTACCCGCACCACCAGAGAAAGAGAGCCACGCTTTACCCGCACCACCAGAGAAAGAGAGCCACGCTTTACCCGCACCACCAGAGAAAGACTGCCACGCTGTACCCACACCACCAAAGAAAGAGAGCCACGCTGTACCCGAACCACCAGAGAGAGAGAGCAACGCTGTACCCGCACCACCAGAGAGAGAGAGCCACGCTGTACCCGCACCACCAGAGAGAGAGAGCCACGCTGTACCCGCAACACCAGAGAGAGCCACGCTGTACTGCATCACCAGAGAGAGAGCAGGTCAGTGTCACTGGGCCGTGTGGGCACAATAGGAGACAGACAGGACTGGCATTGTGTGGCCACAATAGGACCGGGACACTGTAATATAAAGGGGACTGCACTGTAATCATTGCAGTGCCCCTTTATACTGCAGTTCCCTTTATATCACAGTGTCCCTGCACATTACAGTGTGCAGGAGTGGAGGAGCGACACCAGCCGTCCCCGCGAATGTCTACCGACCCCCCCCCGGTCCCTGGAAAAGTTGGCTGCTCAGTCGAAAATGCCCGGGCCTATTTTTTCTCCCAGTCCGGGCCTGGTAAGCAATGTTCATTTCCTCCAGCCACCCACTCCAAACCTTATTAAATTTCAATTGGCAGCCTCTATTAAGATAGGTATCTTTATATAGTGGAAGATTATCATTAACCAAACGTTTCCACTGGACATTTGTGGGGGGATAGGGCTTCTTCCATTGAAATGTTATGGTTTTCCTAGCGTAAAATAGAAGCAAACCAATCATCGTGCGTTTAGCTACAGCAGGAACTAATTTTTTTATAAGGCCCAACATGCAAATCTCCATAGACAGTGGTAGATTAGTGGATGCAATTTTATTGATTAGGCCTAGTACCTCCCCCCAGAATTGTTGTATCTTTGGACAATGCCAAAAGATATGGGAAAAATCTCCAGGGGTGTAGCTACATCTCCAACACTTAGGAGAGTGGGCAGGATTTATCAGATGAAGTCTGTGGGGAGTGAAATACGCCCAGGTGGACTATTTTAAATTGGACTAACTTGTCACGTATAGAGACTAGCGAACTAAAAGGGAAGTCCCAAACACCATCCCAGTCTTCGCCACTCAAGGCTGGAATGTCGCGCTGCCAACGGGACAAAAGGCCGTCCAACGGAGGCAAGGACTCATAGATTAAATGCTGATATATGTGAGATGTAGGTTTTTTTGTACAACCGGATCTAAGAGTAGTCTCCAGTTTAGACTGTATTAATATACAGGACGAACGTGGGAATTGGGCTTCGAAAGCGTGTAAAAGTTGAAGATAACGGAACTGATAGTGCTGCGGAAGATTATACTGGGAGGAAAGCTGACAAAAAGAAAGCAGTGAGGTGCAAGACACCACTTGCGAGATTAATTTTATACCATATCTAGTCCATATCTGGGGATCAATAGATTTGTAAAAGTGTGGTAAATTGGGGTTTAGCCATAGGGGTGCATTAGGGGAAATTCCCATCTGGCTGTGTTTTTCAATAGCCAAGCCCATTTTCCAGGCCCGTAAAGTAGTAAGCATAGACGGAGTTAATAAGTGTGGGGCACATGGGCCTCTGTAAATTAGGTATTGAAGAGATTCCCAGGAGCCTGCCACGGTGGCCTCCAAAGCGGAGGCCACATTGGTTTTATCAGGATTTAGCCACCAGACCACTGTCACCAGCTGTGTCGCCAAAAAGTACTTATAGCAATCCGGAAAGGCCATACCACCCTGCGATAGTGGCCTCATTAATGTAGTTAACTTATATCTCGGTGGTAAGGAGCCCCAGAGAAACTCTGAAAAGCGTTGGTTTAGTTTAGTAAAGAAGGATTTAGGAATCCACTGCGGGGAATGGCGGAATAAATATATGAATTTGGGGATGACCTTCATTTTAAGCAAGTTAACCCTTCCCCATACCGATAGGGGGAGATTATTCCATGCCTTGAGTTTAGCTTTCATATCCCCCACTACCGGATCCAAGTTTAATTTAAGAAAATCTGAGGCTTGTGCAGAGACACAAACCCCAAGATATTTAAAGGAGTCAACCCACTTTAATGGGCTATCTGGAGAGGATGTCAATTTGGCTGCTTGATCTATTGGAAATAGAGTAGATTTTGGCCAGTTTACCCGGAGGCCCGTTACCATGGAGAAAGTATTGAGGAGTGACAGGGCACCCTGAAGTGATGGACCCGCGTCCCCCAAAAATAAAACCATGTCGTCAGCATACAGGGCTACCCTCTCCTCCAGCATGCCTATCCTAAGCCCCTTAATATGAGGCGATGTACGGAGAGCCTCTGCAACTGGCTCTATAGCTAGAGCAAATAGAGCCGGAGAAAGAGGGCAGCCCTGTCTAGTTCCCCGAAACAGTTGAAATGGGGTTGAGAGTCTGGAGCCCAAACGAATCGATGAGATGGGACACCTATAGATCACCTGCAACCATGATATAAACCGTAGTGGAAAACCCATTCGACGTAGAGTCTCCCACAAAAAGGGCCACTCTACAGTGTCGAATGCCTTTTCTATATCTAGTAGGGCAATAGCTCTGGTACCGGAGTTGTTGTGTTGGGCATGAATATTGGTAAAGAGTCTCCTAAGATTAACGTCAGTTGACCTTTTAGGCATAAATCCTGTTTGATCAGAGTCAATAACCGAAGGTAATAATGGATATAGACGGGTAGCCAGCAGTTTGGTTAAGATTTTCAGGTCATTGTTCAATAGGGCTATTGGCCTATATGAGGCACATAGCTCTGGGTCCTTAAGGTCCTTATGGATCAAAGTAAGATAGGCCTGGTGCATTGAAAGGGGCAGATCACCCTTGGATAGGCAGAAGGTGTATAATTGGGCCAGGATGGGTGCCAAAAATGCTGCATGTGCCCTATAAAATTCTATAGGAAGGCCATCCGGCCCTGGCGCCTTGCCCAAAGGGAAGGACCGTATAATTTTTAAAACCTCTAAGGCCGAAATAGGGCGTACCAACGATTCTCGTTCCTCATTCGACAGCCAGCCAAGTGCTAGTGGATCTAAAAGGTTTTGCAACAACTCTGGCTGGAAGTCGGGGGGAAGAGCAGAGGTATAAAGAGTTTGGTAAAAGGCTTTAAACGTTTGTAAGATTTCTACCTGAGAGGTCACCTTATCCCCAGTTGAAGACCGCAGGCCCGAGACCACTGTGGATGGATATTCATGCTGTGCCAACATGGCCAGGAAACGACCATTCTTGTCCCCCTGTTCAAATAGTCGCTGTCTACCTTTATGCATATCCAATCTTGTAACTTCCGTTAAATGTAAATTTAGTGAACTGCGGGCGGCATTTAATGCGTCAAAATGAGCTGCTGTAGGCTCTGTACTATAGATTACTGTTTGATCCTCTACCATCTGTTGTAACCTGTAAGTTTCCCGGCCCTGCTGTTTCTTGACACTTGCGATAATAGAGATATATTGCCCTCTTGTATAGGCCTTAAAGGTGTCCCAGACCGTCTGTGGGGTCGAGGAGCCTTCATTAAGTTCCCAAAACTCAACTAGTCTGGGTGGGATAGTGTCAGCCACCTCAGGGTGGGAAATCCACTGTGCCCCCAGCCTCCACAGGGCCGCATCTCGGCGTGCAGACGAGCGAAGCTCGATTACCAGTGGGCTATGATCGGACAACCCACTGGGTAGGTATTTAGCCCCTATTACATCCGTCAACAGGATTGAATTAGAGAAGGCTAGGTCAATCTGTGAGGCAGTCCTATGTGAGGCCGAAAAGCATGAGTATGCCCTAATAGCCGGGTGTTTCCATCTCCATATCTCCTGTAGCCCCATTGCCTGTGCCCATATAGATAGTTCAGAGCTATAGTTTTTTGATGGGACTGGTCTGTCCAAATCTGGGGAGATAGTAGAGTTGAAATCCCCCATCACCAGCAATTTCGCTGGATAAAAAGGAGCTGCTTTTTCCAAAACCTTATATAATAAATCATGTGTAAAAGGTGGAGGAATATAAACATTTATGATTATATATCGCTGAGACCAGTGTGAAAACACCACCATTGCAAACTTGCCCTGGGGGTCCGAGCACACGTCCTCAATAACACAGGGGAATTTCTTGTGTATTAGGATTGAGACCCCTCTAGCATAAGAGGAGTAAGTCGCATGGATGGCCCTCTGAATCCAGGGTTTTTTTAGAGTTAAAACCTTGCTGCCTGTGAGGTGGGTTTCCTGTAGAAGAATAAAATGTGGAGAGTAGGTTTTTAGATATCTCATCAACAGTGCCCGTTTAAATTTAGAATTAAGACCTCTCACATTCCATGAAAGGACCGAAAAGGTTTCAGCTAAGGAAGTGGCCATATAGGTTTAAGAAGCCATGGCCAAGTAAAATGACTAGGGGAACACCATTTGGGGTAACTCACAAGCAGCAAGATTTTTACAATATACCATGTACCAGCAATGTTAATTTTTAAAGCAATTTTTGAAACAAGCTTATACAAACCATGACAAAGACCAACATAAAACAACAAAAAAAAATATATACCCAAGCACGAAGTGCTTATCCGACTAAGTCCCATCTCCTCTCAAAAAACAAAAAAAGGGGGAGGAGAGTTGGGATTAGTTTTCTCCCAAAAAAAAAAAAAAAAAAGAACACACACGCAAGCTGCAACTGTATTGCAACTATATTGCAGATATACCCCTAAAAGGGGATATCGTACTACTACTACTATTTGTTCAGGCACCCTATAGCCGAACAAATATATAAAAAAGGAAAAAAGAAAAAACCTATCCAATACCTATCCAAAAAAAAAAAAAAAAGGGGACGGGATGGGGAGAAAAGGGCAGGAGGGGGAGGAAAAAAAAAAAAAAAAGGGGACAAAAAAGGAAGCAACAGAAAGTAATTGAGGTGGGGTTGGGTTCTAATTATCTAACTCTTGGCTCTTAGTGTAAGAGATATAGTCCAAGTCCAAGTCCAAGTCCACAGGGCTGAGCAATCCAACTCCAAATAAGTACATTTATCTAAGCATTCATTAAGAGACCACAGAATAGCAAGAAAATTTTAGACACTATAGGGGTGCACTATAATGGACTATAGTAGTAAGGATGTTACCCAAACAAAAAAAACAAAAAAAACACATGCGTCACCCACGGCCATCTAGCCAGGATATAGCGGCCTCCGGATTGGTAAAAAAGAATGCTCGGTCCCCGTCTGCAACTCGAAGCTTGCTGGGATATAATAAGCTAAATTTAAGACCTTTATCCCTTAGGCGTCTTCTGACCTCTGTAAAGGCCCGGCGTCGCTGCTGGACTTCAGGGGAATAATCAGGAAACAACATGATTTTTGCATTATTGAACCGCAGTTCTTGTTTATCTCTAGCTGCAGCTAATATCTTATCTCTGTCTCTGAAATTCAAAAGTCTCAATAAAAGAGGCCTGGGGGGATTGCCAGGGGCTGGAGGGGTTGGTGGAATCCTATGCGCCCTCTCTACCACGAATGTAGGGGGCATAGCAGGTAAGTCCAACAATGATATAAGAAAGGATTCCACAAACTCAGCTGGTTTATTACCTTCTGTTTTTTCCGGTAGGCCTATGATCCTTAGATTGTTTCTCCTCATGCGATTTTCTGTGTCTATCGACTTATCTTGTAGGGCTTTTACCTGCAGCTGCAAAGCGCGAAGGTTCCTGGAGTCTGCACTGGTAACATCCTCCAGTTGTGAGATCCGACTCTCAGCCTCTACGAAGCGGGATCTAAATTTGTCCATATCATGCCGAATTAAGCTGATATCTGAAGCCAAATGGTCTATTTTAACCATCACCTTTTCATTTCCAGCTTTAATTGCTGCCAGCAGCTCAGCATGGGAGGCCGCGTGAGAGGCTACAGGTGGAGACGGATCAGGGAGCGTCTGCGTGCTAACTGACATGTTTGGTATGGGAAGCCTCGGAGGTAATATCGCGGCGGCGGCAGCAGGCGCAACAACAGCAGCAGGCTTAGCAGGCTTAACAGAGCCAAGAGCGGCAGCAGCAGAGGCGGCAGAGGCGGCAGAGGTGGTGGTGGAGACCGCAGGCACTGTGGAGGACCGGAGCCTACCCGGAGATATGGTGGGACCTCGCGGTGCACCGAAAGCCTTTTTATTTCCCAGGGTGCCTGTATACGAACGGATCTGGTGAGAATCGGCACTGAGAGTCGCTGGAAGTCAGAGAGTCCGCCCGGCCAGTGCCAGAGAAATTTCAGGATGAATGGTTGGAGCGGAGCTCAGCCCGCACGCGTCCTCTCACTCACTCACTCTCTCTCACATCCCGGAAGTGGCCCGCATGTCTTTACAAAGCACTGACCCCCCAGGGTGACCTCTTTTAGTTGGATCAGATGGTGGTCCAGTGTGACCTCTATTGGTTTGGATCAGATGGTGGTCCAGTGTGACCTCTATTGGTTTGGATCAGATGGTGGTCCAGTGTGACCTCTATTGGTTTGGATCAGATGGTGGTCCAGTGTGACCTCTATTGGTTTGGATCAGATGGTGGTCCAGTTTGACTTCTATTGGTTTGGATCAGATGGTGGTCCAGTGTGACCTCTATTGGTTGGATCAGATGGTGGTCCAGTGAGACCTTTATTGGTTAGATCAGATGGTGGTCCAGTGTGACCTCCATTGGTTTGATTAGACGGTGGTCCACTGTGACCTCTATTGGTTGGATCAGATGGTTGTCTAGTGTGACCTCTATTGGTTGGATCAGATGGTGCTCCGGTGTGACCTCTATTAGTTGCATCAGATGGTGCTCCGGTGTGACCTCTATTGGTTGGATCAGATGGTGCTTCGGTGTGACCTCTATTGGTTGGATCAGATGGTGCTCCGGTGTGACCTCTATTGGTTGGATCAGATGGTGCTCCGGTGTGACCTCTATTGGTTGGATCTGATGGTGCTCCGGTGTGACCTCTATTGGTTGGATCAGATGGTGCTCGGTGTGACCTCTATTGGTTGGATCAGATGGTGCTCCGGTGTGACCTCTATTGGTTGGATCAGATGGTGCTCCGGTGTGACCTCTATTGGTTGGATCAGATGGTGGTCCAATATCTAAGGAGCAATGGCAATGAAGTGTCCCTGAGAACTGACCAATCGGGAAGTGTATAGCTCCATTGCTATTTTGTTCATGGTAGAACCATCCATGTGAGGCTCCACACTCCTCCATCAATCATGTGATTAGAAGGTTGGGGTT
This sequence comes from Lithobates septentrionalis, assembly GCA_037952835.1. Taxonomy (NCBI): domain Eukaryota; kingdom Metazoa; phylum Chordata; class Amphibia; order Anura; family Ranidae; genus Lithobates; species Lithobates septentrionalis. Next base: position 143,808 of record JBBDGP010003188.1, on the reverse strand, counting down.
TGGGGGATAATTGGATCAACAGACAATATGAGAATCTTCAGGCCATCTAATGTCTATGGTCTTTCACTGAGTGCTGGTGCATTAAATTGCCGTGTGAAGGGAATCCCCTTGACGTACAGCTAAACTGCAGTTTTTCCCCGTTTGACCGCTGCTCTCCTCCAATCAGCCCTCTGGCCCATCTGGTAAAGGCCTAAATTGCCCAGGAGCCGGAAAATAATTTCCTATTCTGATTAATGCAGCCAGAACAAACAAGGAGTTCAGGCAGTTAATTATGTTTTGTATACTTGTCTGATTCTGCTCTCTTTATCTGTACACCTCTAGAAAAACAAAAATCCCCTCCCCCCCCCCCCCCCCCCGCCGTCCACATTGAACGCGACAGTCTCCTGACTGCAGAAACATCTGTGAGAACGGGCTCGACAGCAAACTAACAACCGCTGGGCCGCTATCACAGCCTGGCCTTTCATGTGGCTCCGCCACGTAATGATGTTAGGATCTAATCAGCCTTCAATGTCGGCCTCTCCCTGTGAACGCAGCGGAGGCCCATCGGCGGGGAACCCTTTGACGTTTAGTTATAAACAAACTCTGCAAAGGTCTGCGGCAGCAAAATAATAAGATTCCCCGCGCTAAAACCATCAAATTACTCCGACACGGGCCTGCCCGTCAATACCTACAAAAGTACAAAAAAAAAAAATCCCGGATTATCATATTCAAAGAACCTTCACCGCGTCTTCTGAAGGCGAAGATTCAACTGACGTTTATTGACTGTACACAATTATATACATAGAGTATATCATACATTGTTACCTTATGTATCAACTTGTGTATCGTCCTTATACGTTATGTATCTTTATGTGTCTTCTATACACAATACATATCATCCTTATACGTTATGTATCAACTTTGTACTTTATGTATCATATATATATATACTTTATTTATCGTCCTTGTACATTATGCATCTTATTTATGTTTTACGCATTTATGTACTTTATGTATTGTTTATATACTTTTTGTATCTTCTTTATACTTTATGTATTGTCTTTATACTTTATGCATCTATGTACTTTATGTATTGTCTATATACTTTTTGTATCTTCTTTATACTTTATGTATTGTCTTTATACTTTATGCATCTATGTACTTTATGTATTGTCTATATACTTTTTGTATCTTCTTTTATATTTTGTGTTTCATCTGTATACTTTATGTAATGTCTTTATAGTTTATGTGCCAATTTTCATACTTTATACTTTTTTTTTTTTGTATTGTCTTTATACTTTATGCATCATCTTTATACTCTGTTTGTATCAATGTTTAATATTTAATGCATCATCTTTATACTTCATATTTTTTACACTTTGTATGTATACTTTATGTATCAACGTTTAGATTTTACAAATCGTCTTTCTTTATACTTTTCGTATCACCTTTAGATTTTTTGTATAGTCTTTATACTTTATGTATCGTCTATGTACTTTGTGTCACCTTCATACTTTATGCGTCAGATTTTTTGCTTTTTGTTTCAATGTTTAGATTTTGTGTATCGTCTTGATACTTTTCTTTATGATCTTTATATTTCATGTATTGTCTATACTATATGTCTTGTAGATCATCTTTTACATTTTGTATCAATGTTTACAGTTTATGTATTATCTTTAGATTTTATCTGACATCTTTATACTTCATCTTTTTTTACACTTCGTCTTTATACTTTATGTATCAACGTTTAGATTTTACGATACTTCTTTCTTTGTACTTTTTATATCACTTTTAGATTTATTTTATGTATAGTCCATGTACTTTGTGTCGTCTTTATACTTTATGTATCGTCTTTATACTTTTGTGTCACCTTCCCTTTGTGTCAGATTTTTGCTTTTTGTTTCAATGTTTAAATTTTGTGTATTGTCTTTATAATTTTCTTTATCATCTTTATACTTCATTTATTGTCTATACTATATGTCTTGTAGATCATCTTTTAATTTTTGTATCAATGTTCAGATTTTATGTATGGTCTTTATACTTTCTTCATCGTCTTTATACTTTATGTATTGTCTTTTTTTATTTCTGTATCAATGTTTACATTTTATGCATTATCTTTAGATTTTATGTGTGGTCTTTATACCTAATGTATCCTCTATATCTATATATAGATAGATATATATCTATAGATATATATATAGATAGATATATATCTATAGATATATATCTATCTATATATAGATATATTTATATATATATATATATATATATATATAGATATATATATAGATCTATATATATATCTATATATATATATATAGATAGATAGATAGATAGATATTTTTTATTTCTATCTATCTATCTATCTATCTATCTATCTATCTATCTATCTATCTATCTATCTATCTATCTATCTATCTATCTATCTATCTATCTATCTATCTATCTATGTCTTCTTTTTATTTCTGTATCAATGTTTAAATTTTATGTATTATCTGTAAATTTTATGTTTCGTTACATAGTTAGGTTAAAAATAGGGACACGAGTCCATCTAGTTCAACCAATAACAATCGTCTCTATATACGGTACTTTATTGTGTATATGCTTTTATATATCATCTTTTTATTTCTCTATTAATGTGTACATTTTATCTCCTTTTAGATTTTATGTACCGTCTTTATACTTTTTATCAAAATTTTTACACTTTGTGTTGCATTGTACAAGTCAGGAAGCCCAATCACTATTGCGACCCATGGCGAATAATCTGTGGTCGTTATTGGTAACTGTGCTTTGCACATCTTGTTATAGTCTAGGTGAAAAAATGAAAACCATAAGTACTAAAATATCAGTAAAATGTTCGCATGAATCTGTTCCTGTTTGCTCGGTCACAAGTCCGCCCATTTCTGTCCCAGTAAATCAGTTTATTTTCCAACAGACGCGGGATATCTGTCCTTCCGGAGGTGTTGGGTCAACCGATAGCATCCAGCGCAACGCCAAGACACGGCTAATCTCCCCGAGCTTTATACGCGGCACGCCAAGCCGGCGACGCGTCCTTTAATCGGATTTTCCAGGACCCAGGGTCTTGTTTAATTGGATCTAGAAGTTTAAACTTCACTACAAAGATAACCTGAGGCATAGATAACGCGCCGACAATTTTTGATTTTTTTTTCCTCTTTATTTTTCCCTGTAAAGAGATAGCGGAATTGCCTGGTTCCCCTCGCTGCGCCGTGTGGGGCTGGCGGCGGCGGCGGAGGGGTTAAAAGATGAGCCATCACTGCTGTGAAATTCTTTAAAGAAGAAAATTGTCCCCAAGCAAAAAATCCAGCACAGAAGGGGGACTCGCCCCCAGGAAAACACAGGCGTTTGAAGTGGGACCCCCAGTTGTGTGAATTCTTTGAAGGGATCTTCTTGTCTTCTTAATGCCGAGGCTTTGATGTGCCACAGAAGAACACTTTGTAATTATGAGCAGTTTTTTTTTCTTTTTAATAGATATAAAGAAAATATATAAATCAGGGTATCCGGAAATGAGCCGCGCCATTGTTCTGCGGATACGAGGCAATGCGTCAGCATGGCGACATGGCCGATGAGGGGCTGGATTTTATAAGGGACATTACTGTCTCCCTAGGGAGTGAATATCAATGGGGGGTTCCTGTGCACTAATGACTTCCTGTTTGGGGACCCCATAGAATACAGCCACTTTATAGCCCCCATTTGCCTAAAATGGCCACTAAGATCTGGCCAGGCAATGCGGCAGAGTTCCTTAATTACGAACAGGTGGGGCATGGTCATCCAGATTGGTTGTGTTTGCTGTGGTTCAGATTGATGTGTGTGTCCACCCTGTTGAGTCTTATCCAGCTGAACATGTATAATTCAAGGGGCCCTCTAGGCAGCTGCCTAAGGTGTCAGCTTTTAAAGGGGCCGTGTTGCCATTGTCTGATATACTGAGTGTCTTTGCAGCGTACTCTATGAGCAGTACCAGAAATTGTATTGTCCATGGAGTGTGGTGAACGGATTCTACAATCCTACAACCCTTTTCTAGCGGCAAAACATTTGTAAAGTGTACTAACAATGTGCTTGTCCTGAGGACGCTTCCTGCTCTCACACTGTGCTTGTCCTGAGGACGTTTCCTGCTCTCACACTGTGCTTGTCCCGAGGACGCTTCCTGCCCTCACACTGTGCTTGTCCCGAGGATGTTTCCTGCTCTCACACTGTGTGCTTGTCCCGAGGACACTTCCTGCTCTCACACTGTGCTTGTCCCGAGGACGCTTCCTGCCCTCACACTGTGCTTGTCCTGAGGACACTTCCTGCTCTCACACTGTGCTTGTCCCGAGGACGCTTCCTGCGCTCACACTGTGCTTGTCCCGAGAACGCTTCCTGCTCTCACACTGTGCTTGTCCCGAGGACGCTTCCTGCTCTCACACTGTGCTTGTCCCGAGGACGCTTCCTGCTCTCACACTGTGCTTGTCCCGAGGACGTTTCCTGCTCTCACACTGTGCTTGTCCCGAGGACGCTTCCTGCTCTCACACTGTGCTTGTCCTGAGGACGCTTCCTGCTCTCACACTGTGCTTGTCCTGAGGACGCTTCCTGCTCTCACACTGTGCTTGTCCTGAGGACGCTTCCTGCGTTCACACTGTGCTTGTCCTGAGGACGCTTCCTGCTCTCACACTGTGCTTGTCCCGAGGACGCTTCCTGCTCTCACACTGTGCTTGTCCCGAGGACGCTTCCTGCTCTCACACTGTGCTTGTCCCGAGGATGCTTCCTGCTCTCACACTGTGCTTGTCCTGAGGACGCTTCCTGCTCTCACACTGTGCTTGTCCTGAGGACGCTTCCTGCTCTCACACTGTGCTTGTCCTGAGGACGCTTCCTGCGTTCACACTGTGCTTGTCCTGAGGACGCTTCCTGCTCTCACACTGTGCTTGTCCCGAGGACGCTTCCTGCCCTCACACTGTGCTTGTCCCGAGGACGCTTCCTGCTCTCACACTGTGCTTGTCCCGAGGACGCTTCCTGCGCTCACACTGTGCTTGTCCCGAGGACGCTTCCTGCGCTCACACTGTGCTTGTCCCGATGATGCTTCCTGCGCTCACACTGTGCTTGTCCCGAGGATGCTTCCTGCGCTCACACTGTGCTTGTCCCGAGGACGCTTCCTGCGCTCACACTGTGCTTGTCCCGAGGACGCTTCCTGCACATACACTGTGCTTGTCCCGAGGACGCTTCCTGCTCTCACACTGTGCTTGTCCCGAGGACGCTTCCCGCTCTCACACTGTGCTTGTCCCGAGGACGCTTCCTGCTCTCACACTGTGCTTGTCCCGAGGACGTTTCCTGCTCTCACACTGTGTGCTTGTCCCGAGGACACTTCCTGCGCTCACACTGTGCTTGTCCCGATGACGCTTCCTGCTCTCAAACTGTGCTTGTCCCGAGGACGCTTCCTGCACATACACTGTGCTTGTCCCAAGGACGCTTCCCGCGCTCACACTGTGCTTGTCCCGAGGACGCTTCCTGCTCTCACACTGTGCTTGTCCCGAGGACCCTTCCCGCGCTCACACTGTGCTTGTCCCGAAGATGCTTCCCACGCTCACACTGTGCTTGTCCCGAGGACGCTTCCTGCTCTCACACTGTGCTTGTCCCGAGGACGCTTCCTGCTCTCACACTGTGCATGTCCCGAGGACGCTTCCTGTGCTCACACTGTGCTTGTCCCGAGGACGCTTCCTGCGCTCACACTGTGCTTGTCCCGAGGACGCTTCCTGCGCTCACACTGTGCTTGTCCCGAGGACGCTTCCTGCTCTCACACTGTGCTTGTCCCGAGGATGCTTCCTGCTCTCACACTGTGCTTGTCCCGAGGACGTTTCCTGCTCTCACACTGTGCTTGTCCCGAGGACGCTTCCTGCCCTCACACTGTGCTTGTCCCGAGGATGCTTCCTGCTCTCACACTGTGCTTGTCCCGAGGACGCTTCCTGCGCTCACACTGTGCTTGTCCCGAGGACGTTTCCTGCTCTCACACTGTGCTTGTCCCGAGGACGCTTCCTGCTCTCACACTGTGCTTGTCCCGAGGACGCTTCCTGCTCTCACACTGTGCTTGTCCCAAGGACGCTTCCTGCTCTCACACTGTGCTTGTCCCAAGGACGCTTCCTGCTCTCACACTGTGCTTGTCCCAAGGACACTTCCTGCTCTCACACTGTGCTTGTCCCGAGGACGCTTCCTGCGCTCACACTGTGCTTGTCCCGAGGACGCTTCATGCCCTCACACTGTGCTTGCCCCGAGGACGCTTCCTGCTCTCACACTGTGCTTGTCCCGAGGACGCTTCCTGCTCTCACACTGTGCTTGTCCCGAGGACGCTTCCTGCTCTCACACTGTGCTTGTCCCGAGGACGCTTCCTGCTCTCACACTGTGCTTGTCCCGAGGACACTTCCTGCTCTCACACTGTGCTTGTCCCGAGGACGCTTCCTGCGCTCACACTGTGCTTGTCCCGAGGACGCTTCATGCCCTCACACTGTGCTTGTCCCGAGGACGCTTCCTGCTCTCACACTGTGCTTGTCCCGAGGACGCTTCCTGCTCTCACACTGTGCTTGTCCCGAGGACGCTTCCTGCTCTCACACTGTGCTTGTCCCGAGGACGCTTCCTGCTCTCACACTGTGCTTGTCCCGAGGACGCTTCCTGCTCTCACACTGTGCTTGTCCCAAGGACGCTTCCTGCTCTCACACTGTGCTTGTCCCAAGGACTCTTCCTGCTCTCACACTGTGCTTGTCCCGAGGACGCTTCCTGCTCTCACACTGTGCTTGTCCCGAGGACGCTTCCTGCTCTCACACTGTGCTTGTCCCGAGGACGCTTCCTGTGCTCACACTGTGCTTGTCCCGAGGACGTTTCCTGCTCTCACACTGTGCTTGTCCCGAGGACGTTTCCTGCTCTCACACTGTGCTTGTCCCGAGGACGCTTCCTGCTCTCACACTGTGCTTGTCCCGAGGACGCTTCCTGCTCTCACACTGTGCTTGTCCTGAGGACGCTTCCTGCTCTCACACTGTTCTTGTCCCGAGGACGCTTCCTGCTCTCACACTGTGCTTGTCCTGAGGATGCTTCCTGCTCTCCCACTGTGCTTGTCCCGAGGACGCTGCTTCATCTGTTTCCTTACTAAGTGGGCACAAATAAGTCCAATCTGCTTCAGTCCAGCTCTCGGGCTGTGTTAGCAATGACAGTGCTCTTTACCATGCTGGAGTCTATCCGGACTGCTCCCCAGACCCAGGTGGGCCAATCGGGTCAGGGTGTGGTACGGAGTGATCAGATTAGTCATACAAATTGGACTTTGGGGTTCAGACGTGCTTGGACATGCAGCCCAGTGTGAGGACACCTTAGTTCTGGATGGGGTGTACAGGGGTCATCTTCCGGCTCGTACTGGTGCAAGCCCTGACTCGACTTTCTTATACACTGGGAGCACTGATCAATCAATATACTGACCTGGAGAGACTTTTGGGAGGTTAGACGTTGAGGAGGCAAAGTTAGTCATTAGTCTCTATCCATGTAGTCTCCACTCATCAGTAGTCCCACCTACCTTACTGTCCTGAAGCTTTGTGTTTAGGGTTCCTGGAAAGGGAATGAAGGGTTGTATGGGGGTGTTCCTTAAAGGGGGCAGTGCCAGTCTGGGGCCTTGATGTGGGTGCAGCTGGGAATATCGTATGTCAGTCTGCGCACATGGTGGGAAAGTTCAAGGGACGCGCCATGTTTTCTTAGGTTTTAATGTATCCAATGACCTCGTGTCCCTTGAAGTGTTTGTCCCCAGGATGCCGCCATGTTTTTTTAGGTTACAATGTATCCAGTGACCTTGTGTCCCTTGAAGTGATTGTTCCCGGAATGCCACCATGTTTTTTTAGGTTACAATGTATTCAACATTCTTGTGTCCCTTGAAGTGATTGTCCCAGGGATTCCATCATGTTTTCTTTGGTTACAATGTATCCAATGACCTTGTCTCCCTTGAAGTGATTGTCCTTGGGATGCCGCCATGTTTTCTTTGGTTACAATGTATCCAATGACCTTGTGTCCCTTGAAGTGATTGTCCTTGGGATGCCGCCATGTTTTCTTTGGTTACAATGTATCCAATGACCTTGTGTCCCTTGAAGTGATTGTCCCAGGGATTCCGCCATGTTTTCTTCGGTTACAATGTATCCAATGACCTTGTGTCCCTTGAAGTGATTGTCCCCGGGATGTCGCCATGTTTTTTTAGGTTACAATGTATCCAATGACCTTGTGTCCCTTGAAGTGATTGTCCCCGGGATGTCGCCATGTTTTTTTAGGTTACAATGTATCCAATGACCTTGTGTCCCTTGAAGTGATTGTCCCCGGGATGTCGCCATGTTTTTTTAGGTTACAATGTATCCAATGACCTTGTGTCCCTTGAAGTGATTGTCACCAGGATGCTGCCATGTTTTCTTAGGTTACAATGTATCCAATGACCTTGTGTCCCTTGAAGTGATTGTCCCCGGGATGTCGCCATGTTTTTTTAGGTTACAATGTATCCAATGACCTTGTGTCCCTTGAAGTGATTGTCCCCGGGATGTCGCCATGTTTTTTTTAGGTTACAATGTATCCAATGACCTTGTGTCCCTTGAAGTGATTGTCCCCGGGATGTCGCCATGTTTTTTTAGGTTACAATGTATCCAATGACCTTGTGTCCCTTGAAGTGATTGTCCCCGGGATGTCGCCATGTTTTTTTAGGTTACAATGTATCCAATGACCTTGTGTCCCTTGAAGTGATTGTCCCCGGGATGTCGCCATGTTTTTTTTAGGTTACAATGTATCCAATGACCTTGTGTCCCTTGAAGTGATTGTCCCCGGGATGTCGCCATGTTTTTTTAGGTTACAATGTATCCAATGACCTTGTGTCCCTTGAAGTGATTGTCCCCGGGATGTCGCCATGTTTTTTTAGGTTACAATGTATCCAATGACCTTGTGTCCCTTGAAGTGATTGTCCCCGGGATTTCGCCATGTTTTTTTAGGTTACAATGTATCCAATGACCTTGTGTCCCTTGAAGTGATTGTCACCAGGATGCTGCCATGTTTTCTTAGGTTACAATGTATCTAACCACCTTGTGTCCCTTAAGTGATTGTCCCTGGGATGCCGCCATGTTTTCATAGGTTACAATGTATCAAACGACCTTGTGTCCCTTGAAGTGATTGTCCGAGGGATGCCGCCATGTTTTTTTAGGCTACAATGTATCCAATGACCTTGTATCCCTTGAAGTGATTGTCTTTGGGATGCCGCCATGTTTTCTTTAGTTACAATGTATCCAATGACCTTGTGTCCCTTGAAGTGATTGTCCCCGGGATACCGCCATCTTTTAATAGCTTGCAATGTATCCAACGACCTCGTGTCCCTTGAAGTGACTGTCCCTGGGATACCGCCATCTTTTTTTTGGTGGGGGGGACGGAGCGTCTTGGGGTTGCGCTGGTTATTATTCACCTTCTCGTCAGACGCTCATCACCTTCGAAACGTAAACCTGCTTAGACAATAAAAGGAAATCAAATCATTTCACGTTAGTCTACGGACCCCGAGAACAGCGTTTGTGGGAGCGAAGGGATCGGCAGCGTCTTTCATCTGCGTTGCCCGCGGTGCTCCTGGTGAGAGGGGGGTCTGCGGTCATCCGGCACCTCATTACAAATGCTGATAAGCCCCTTCTCCTTTGATGTTGGGGGGAGCAGAGCGCAGAGCGGCTGGAGGGGCCCCTGCGTGCCTTTAGTTTGTCACCGAGCTGGAGCACCCAGCTGTGCCATGTGTCAGCGCCGTATCAATCATCACACTCCACGCAGCGGGCAAAGCCGCCCCCCGACGGGCCCTCGCACTTAATTTGGGATTCTTGTATATGGTGGTAGAGTGCGCACCTGCCACCCCACATCCCGTACAGGAAGTATAAAGGGGCTCAGCCAGGAAATCTCAGCAATGAGAACACGGAGACACACCGCCGCTGCCTGGCAGGACTGACTCTCCTCTGGGGGGAGGGGACCAAATAATTCCCAGAGGGCGATTCCCTGATCACTCCGCTCCATCCAAAACTGATACCTCCGCTGGAGAGCTAAACCACCAAGAAGGTCCCTCAGTCTCTACTGGACACCCATCGTCCACCCCTGAGTTTCCAACTCCACCCACTTGTGTCAGCCTATAGCAAGGGGTCCCACTCTGCCTGCTGGGGGGTCACATGATGGGGGGGAGGGGCCAGCACTGAACCAGGACATATATGATATATTCTGTAGATTATTCCATCACTGACCTCTCTACAGATCTGCAGAACATCGCTCCCTCCCCTCCCCCTCCTGACATCCATATTGATATATTCTGTAGATTATTCTCCCACTGACCTCTCTACAGATCTGCAGAACATCGCTCCATCTTGACAGACTGCTGAGCATCTCTCCTTATAAATGTATACATTGTATCCTGGGCCCTCCATACACTTGTCTACAATGTAAAGTAGTGAGTGTACAGCTTGTATAACAGTGTAAATTTGCTGTCCCCTCAAAATAACTCAACACACAGCCATTAATGTCTAAACCGCTGGCAACAAAAGTCAGTACACCCCTAAGTGAAAATCTCCAAATGGGGCCCAAAGTGACAATATTTTGTGTGGCCGCCATTATTTTCCAGCACTGCCTTAACCCTCTTGGGCATGGAGGTCACCAGAGCTTCACAGGTTGTCACTGGAGTCCTCTTCCCCTCCTCCATGATGACATCACAGAGCTGGTGGATGTTAGAGACCTTGCGCTCCTCCACCTTCCGTTTGAGGATGTCCCACAGATGATCAATAGGGTTTAGGTCTGGAGACATGCTTGGCCAGTCCATCACCTTTACCCTCAGCTTCTTTAGCAAGGCAGTGGTGGTCTTGGAGGTGTGTTTGGGGTGGTTATCATGTTGGAATACTGCCCTGCGGCCCAGTCTCTGAAGGGAGGGGATCATGTTCTGCTTCAGTATGTCACAGTACATGTTGGCATTCATGGTTCCCTCAATGATCTGTAGTTCCCCAGTGCCGGCAGCACTCATGCAGCCCCAGACCATGACACTCCCACCACCATGCTTGACTGTAGACAAGACACACTTGTCTTTGTCCTCCTCACCTGGTTGCCCCCACACACGCTTGTCACCATCTGAACCAAATACGTTTATCTTGGTCTCATCAGACCACAGGACATGGTTCCAGTAATCCATCTTCTTAGTCTGCTTGTCTTCAGCAAACTGTTTGGGGGCTTTCTTGTGCATCATCTTTAGAAGAGGCTTCCTTCTGGGACGACAGCCATGCAGACCAATTTGATGCAGTGTGCGGCGTATGGTCTGAGCACTGACAGGCTGACCCCCCACCCCTACAACCTCTGCAGCAATGCTGGCAGCACTCATACGTCTATTTCCCAAAGACAACCTCTGGATATGACGCTGAGCACGTGACCTCAACTTCTTTGGTGGACCATGGCGAGGCCTGTTCTGAGGGGAACCTGTCCTGTTATACCGCTGTATGGTCTTGGCCACCGTGCTGCAGATCAGTTTCAGGGTCTTGGCAATCTTCTTATAGCCTAGGCCATCTTTATGTAGAGCAACAATTCTTTATATCAGGTCCTCAGAGAGTTCTTTGCCATGAGGTGCCATGTTGTACTTCCAGTGACCAGTATGAGAGAGTGAGAGCGATAACACCAAATTTAACACACCTGCTCCCCATTCACACCTGAGACCTTGTAACACTAACGAGTCACATGACACTGGGGAGGGAAAATGGCTAATTGGGCCCAATTTGGACATTTTCACTTAGGGGTGTACTGACTTTTGTTGCCAGCGGTTTAGACATTAATGGCTGTGTGTTGAGTTATTTTGAGGGGACAGCAAATTTACACTGTTATACAAGCTGTACACTCACTACTTTACATTGTAGACAAGTGTCATTTCTTCAGTGTTGTCACATGAAAAGATAGAAGAAAAGATTTACACAAATGTCACGGAGGGGTGTACTTACTTTTGTCAGATACTGTATTTACACACAGTGCAGAGTATTCCACAATGCAGAGCGTCGCTCCCTATAAATAATGTATACATTGTATCCTGGGCCCCCCCCATACATATATATACACATAGTGCAGATTATTCCACCATGCAGAGCGTCGCTCCCTATAAATAATGTATACATTGTATCCTGGGCCCCCCCCCATACATATATATATACACATAGTGCAGAGTATTCCACCATGCAGAGCATTGCTCCCTATAAATAATGTATACATTGTATCCTGGGCCCCCCATACATATATATACACATAGTGCAGAGCGTCGCTCCCTATAAATAATGTATACATTGTATCCTGGGCCCCCCATACACATATATATATATATACACATAGTGCAGAGTATTCCACCATGCAGAGCGTCGCTCCCTATAAATAATGTATACATTGTATCCTGGGCCCCCCCCATACATATATATACACATAGTGCAGAGTATTCCACCATGCAGAGCGTCGCTCCCTATAAATAATGTATACATTGTATCCTGGGCCCCCCCCCATACATATATATATACACATAGTGCAGAGTATTCCACAATGCAGAGCGTCGCTCCCTATAAATAATGTATACATTGTATCCTGGGCCCCCCCCATACATATATATACACATAGTGCAGATTATTCCACCATGCAGAGCGTCGCTCCCTATAAATAATGTATACATTGTATCCTGGGCCCCCCCCCATACATATATATATACACATAGTGCAGAGTATTCCACCATGCAGAGCATTGCTCCCTATAAATAATGTATACATTGTATCCTGGGCCCCCCATACATATATATACACATAGTGCAGAGTATTCCACCATGCAGAGCGTCGCTCCCTATAAATAATGTATACATTGTATCCTGGGCCCCCCCCATACATATATATACACATAGTGCAGAGTATTCCACCATGCAGAGCGTCGCTCCCTATAAATAATGTATACATTGTATCCTGGGCCCCCCATACACATATATATATATATATATATATATATATATATATATATATATATATATATATATATATATATATATACACATAGTGCAGAGTATTCCACCATGCAGAGCGTCGCTCCCTATAAATAATGTATACATTGTATCCTGGGCCCCCCATACATATATATACACATAGTGCAGAGTATTCCACCATGCAGAGCGTCGCTCCCTATAAATAATGTATACATTGTATCCTGGGCCCCCCATACATATATATATACACATAGTGCAGATTATTCCACCATGCAGAGCATTGCTCCCTATAAATAATGTATACATTGTATCCTGGGCCCCCCATACATATATATACACATAGTGCAGAGCGTCGCTCCCTATAAATAATGTATACATTGTATCCTGGGCCCCCCCATACATATATATACACATAGTGCAGAGTATTCCACCATGCAGAGCGTCGCTCCCTATAAATAATGTATACATTGTATCCTGGGCCCCCCATACACATATATATATATATATATACACATAGTGCAGAGTATTCCACCATGCAGAGCGTCACTCCCTATAAATAATGTATACATTGTATCCTGGGCCCCCCCCATACATATATATACACATAGTGCAGAGTATTCCACCATGCAGAGCGTCGCTCCCTATAAATAATGTATACATTGTATCCTGGGCCCCCCATACACATATATATATATATATATATATATATATATATATATATATATATACACATAGTGCAGAGTATTCCACCATGCAGAGCGTCGCTCCCTATAAATAATGTATACATTGTATCCTGGGCCCCCCCCATACATATATATATACACATAGTGCAGAGTATTCCACCATGCAGAGCGTCGCTCCCTATAAATAATGTATACATTGTATCCTGGGCCCCCCATACACATATATATATATATATATATATATACACATAGTGCAGAGTATTCCACCATGCAGAGCGTCGCTCCCTATAAATAATGTATACATTGTATCCTGGGCCCCCCCCATACGTATATCTGGCGATGTGGCGTTGGTGACAGCGATTCTTGTGGGGACGGGATGAATGCGGAGTGATTAGAATGTAAATGGGGCGTCCCGGGGAGTTCTGACCCTCTCTATCCACTATAGGAAGACGTTACACATTAAAATATTTCGCCGGCGAGATCACAAAGACATCTGAGGCGCTGGCAGCCTTTCTTCCCGCAGCTTGCGTCGCTTACATCCGTCGCCCATATGTTCTTTATTTCTGTGTGTCATTTCAAAGCGCAATCTTCTCCATTCATCAACAGATCATGCTGGGGAATGATCTGCGGCGGAGAGGTCGCCCGTCTTATCTTAATCTCAGAGAAATTGCTGAATATTTCCATTCTCTTCCTGCCCCCCTCCCCCTCCCTCCTCTCCCCCTCCTGTAAATTTGTAAACTTTTCTTCTCTTTGGGCGCTGGATTTTTTCTTTTTTTTATCGCTCGCCGACTTTCAGATGAGCTCTTCAATCGCTCATTGTTGGCACTCTTTGATTTCCGCCGCGCACTTTTGGGGTCAGTATCGTGTAGTGGAAGGTGTGTGCGTTGTTTTTTAAATGCGATGTGCGGCTCATTTCCTGGGAAGGGATTTCACCTGAGTCAGGTTTCATATTGTCACCATGGCATGTCCTGTACAGTAGTACAGTCAGCATTGCTTCTGAAACCAATTACAGGGTAAAGCCCACTGAGGCAGAATGTATTTGGTGTTTAAGCTCCATTCACACCTCTGCGTTTTTGCTCCTGTCTACAGAATGCACTAAAAACACATGTTGCATTTGCAGGAGATTCAGGACAGGCAGAGGTCTCAGAGGAACCTGTGGTGAGTTCAGGACAGGCGGAGATCTTAGCGGAACCTGTGGGTGGGTCAGGACAGGCAGAGGTCTCAGAGGAACCTGTGGTGGGTTCAGGACAGGTGGAGATCTTAGAGGAACCTGTGGTGAGTTCAGGACAGGCGGAGATCTTAGCGGAACCTGTGGGTGGGTCAGGACAGGCAGAGGTCTCAGAGGAACCTGTGGTGAGTTCAGGACAGGTGGAGATCTTAAAGGAGCCTGTGGGTGGGTCAGGACAGGCGGAGGTCTTAGCGGAACCTGTGGGTGGGTCAGGACAGGCAGAGGTCTCAGAGGAACCTGTGGTGAGTTCAGGACAGGTGGAGATCTTAGAGGAACCTGTGGTGAGTTCAGGACAGGCGGAGATCTTAGCGGAACCTGTGGGTGGGTCAGGACAGGCAGAGGTCTCAGAGGAACCTGTGGTGAGTTCAGGACAGGTGGAGATCTTAAAGGAGCCTGTGGGTGGGTCAGGACAGGCGGAGGTCTTAGCGGAACCTGTGGGTGGGTCAGGACAGGCAGAGGTCTCAGAGGAACCTGTGGTGAGTTCAGGACAGGCGGAGATCTTAGAGGAACCTGTGGTGAGTTCAGGACAGGCAGAGATCTTAGAGGAACCTGTAGTTGGGTCAGGACAGGCAGAGGTCTCAGAGAAATCTGTGGTGGGTTCAGGACAGGTCAAGGTCTCAGAGAAACCTGTGATTGGATTTAGGACAGATGGAGGTTTAGAGGAACCTGTGGTTGGGTTCAGGACAAGCCGAGGTCTCAGATGAACATTTGGTGGGTTCAGGACAGGAGTAGGTCTCATTAGAGGAACCTGTGGTTGGGTTCAGGACAAGCTGAGGTGCCAGCAGAACCTGTGGTGGGTTCAGGACAAGCCAATGTGTCAGAGAGGAACCTGTGGTTGGGTTAAGGACAGATGGAGATCTCAGAGGAACCTGTGGTTGAGTTTAGGACAGGCCCCAGGTCTTAGAGGAACCTGTGGTTGGGTTCAGGACAGGCAGAGGTCTCAAAAGAACCTGTGGTTGGGTTCAGGACAGGCGGAGGTGTTAGAGGAACCTGTGGTTTGAGTCAGGACAGGCCGAAGTCTCAGAGGAACCTGTGATTGGGTTCAGGATAGGCAAATTTCTCAGAGAAACCTGTGGTTGAGTTTAGGACAGGCCCAGGTCTTAGAGGAACCTGTGGTTGGGTTCAGGACAGGCGGAGGTCTCAAAAGAACCTGTGGTTGGGTTCAGGACAGGCGGAGGTGTTAGAGGAACCTATGGTTTGGGTCAGGACAGGCTGAGGTCTCAGAGGAACTTGTGATTGGGTTCAGGACAGATAGAGATCTCAGAGGAACCTGTGATTGGGTTCAGGACAGGCTGATGTGTCAGAGGAACCTGGGGTTGGGTTCAGGACAGAGGGAGATCTCAGAGGAACCTGTGATTGGGTTCAGGACAGGCTGAGGTGTCAGAGGAACCTGTGATTGGGTTCAGGATAGGCAAAGGTCTCAGAGGAACCTGTGGTTGGGTTCAGGACAGGCTGAGGTGTCAGAGGAACCTGTGATTGGGTTCAGGATAGGCAAAGGTCTCAGAGGAACCTGTGGTTGGGTTCAGGACAGGCTGAGGTGTCAGAGGAACCTGTGATTGGGTTCAGGATAGGCTGAGGTGTCAGAGGAACCTGTGATTGGGTTCAGGACAGGCTGAGGTGTCAGAGGAACCTGTGATTGGGTTCAGGATAGGCAAAGGTCTCAGAGGAACCTGTGGTTGGGTTCAGGACAGGCTGAGGTGTCAGAGGAACCTTTAGTTGGGTTCAGGAGTCAGGACAGATGGAGGTCTCGCTGTCTTTTGTTGCAAGTCTCCTCCACTGCACCCTTGTTGGAAAGCTGCTGCAGATCTTACTCTTAACAGTCTGTATGAAGACGGACACTTGGCTGATCCCTTCTTACGCTATTAGAAAACACAGAGACAGGAAATGACGTAATTTATGTAGTTCTTCTAGGAAGAACATTACAGTAATCAAGCATTAAAGTTTAACTGATTGGATGGAGGGGAGAGGGATTAGAACCCCTGTCAGGTTTCCATTGCAGTCTGTGTGCCCTGTAGGGAGATTAACCTTCTCTAGTTGTTTTGGTGATCGCTGGAAGTGAAAGAAAATTCCACATTTTGGGTTGTCACCAGAACAGGAATAGAGGAGAAACCTTCCAGTGGGGACACTAGTTCTGCTGACTACCAGGGGATTCCCTCATTCTGGAGGGATTTCCTCTCACTTCCTGTGGTCATGTGGCAGGAAGTGAAAGGAAAATCTCCCCAGTGGTACTTAGATGACAATAAAACTGACAGGGGTTATAACCCTCCCTTACATTATCCAAAGTGAAGAAAAAACGTTTGGCTTTTAGTCCTTCTTTAATTACACACTACCACCTAGTGGCAGAACTAGTAATCACAGTAAAATAGATGAGAATGGTTGTTGCACCTACGTGTGTATAAACAGCAAGCCAACAACCCTGATGACCCATGAGTCGGAGTCCAGCTCTTCTACGGGGAGTCAGGGAGAAGAGATGCTAAACTGACCAACCACCAGCTCTTCTCCCTAAAAAAAGTATGATTTTTCAAAAAAGCTCCACCTGTTATTTAAAATCTGCCCTTGAGTTGCAGTCAGTGACTTTGCCTAGGCTTGGATGATGTCATCAGTCTTCCGCAGGCAGGAGGAAGCATTCCCTCAGTCTCCCCTCCCCCCAGTGATCAGACTGTACATTGTAACTTTGTAGAAGGAGGAGGAGTCATTTCCTCAGTCTCCCCTCCCCCGGTGATCAGACTGTACATTGTAACTTTGTAGAAGGAGAAAGAGTAATGCCTGAACAAAGATGACGCCATGCTTTTAGAGAGAAAAGCAGATGAAGGCCTTGTGAGGGGTAGTCCTGCGATCTCTGAATATATCTAATGACAGGTCCACTTTAGGTTGTATTTTTAGTGAGAGGGTAAAGTCAGCGCACCGCGTCCCCCCGCACCGGCGTATTTGGGGCTCTCTGCCGATAAATACATTCCGCCACAAGGATGACTCTCATCGCCTTTGAAAGGGAAATGCTAATTTCAAAGGAGACTTCAAAACAAAAGGCGGAATATCGCCACAGGATCCCGGCGTGTGAAGTGCTCCATCCGGGTGCGTCCTCGGCGCGGAGCGCGGAATGAAAGCGGCCGGGCATCAAAGAGGGCGCCGAGGGCGCGGCCTGTAATCTCCCATCACTCCTCATAAAGGTTATCGCCATCGTTAGGGCCAATCACACACAAAGGAGCCCCAGAAAAGGTGCGTTTAGGTTTTTTTTTTATGAATTTCCTTTTTTTTTTCTATTCCTTTTTAAAGAGGCCGGCGATGATTTTGATTAAGAGCGCGCCGCAGATCAAAGCGCCGGTAATAAAGCCTTTTCGAGTGAAGGACCTGTCCCTTCTCCCTCGCTTTTCAAAGTCGCCGTCTTTATTGCTTGTAAACTTGTTTTTTGATGTTTGGGAAATATTTGAGGCTGAATGAGAGATCAGAAATCTGCTCTATAAATGGAGGACGGCGGAAAATTAGGATCAGAGCGGCGGGGGAGGGGAGCAGATGTGTCTTCACATGGCATGCACGCCGCAGACGCCTTAACCCCTTCACATGGCACGCACACCGCCGCCTTAACCCCATCGCAAGGCGCACACACCGCCGCCTTAACCCCTTCACATGGCACGCACACCGCCGCCTTAACCCCTTCACATGGCACGCACACCGCCGCCTTAACCCCTTCACATGGCACGCACACCGCCGCCTTAACCCCTTCACATGGCACGCACACCGCCGCCTTAACCCCTTCACATGGCACGCACACCGCCGCCTTAACCCCATCGCAAGGCGCACACACCGCCGCCTTAACCCCTTCACATGGCATGCACGCACACCGCCGCCTTAACCCCTTCACATGACACACACACCGCCGCCTTAACCCCTTCACATGGCACGCATGCCACCGCCTTAACCCCCGCACAAGGCACACATGCCACGGCCTTAACCCCTTCACATGGCACGCACGCCACCACCTTAACCCCTTCACATGGCACGCATGCCACCGCCTTAACCCCCGCACAAGGCACACATGCCACGGCCTTAACCCCTTCACATGGCACACACGCCACCACCTTAACCCCTTCACATGGCACGCATGCCACCACCTTAACCCCCGCACAAGGCACACATGCCACGGCCTTAACCCCTTCACATGGCACGCACGCCACCACCTTAACCCCTTCACATGGCACGCATGCCACCGCCTTAACCCCCGCACAAGGCACACATGCCACGGCCTTAACCCATTCACATGGCACGCACGCCACCACCTTAACCCCTTCACATGGCATGCACACCACTGCCTTAACCCTTTCACATGGCATGCACGCCACCACCTTAACCACTTATCAAGGCACGCACACCGCCACCTTAACCCCATCGCAAGGCTCACACACCGCGCCCTTAACCCCTTCACATGGGAAACATGCCACCACCGTTAACCCCTTCGCAAGGCACGCACGGCACCGCCTTAACCCCTTCACATGGCACACATGCCTCCACCTTAACCCCTTCACATTACACGCACACTGCCGCCTTAACCCCTTCACATGGCATGCACACCGCGGCCTTACCCCTTTCACATGGCACACATGCCACCGCCTTAACCCCTTTACATGGCACACATGCCACCGCCCTTAACCCCTTCGGAAGGCACTCACACGCCACCTTAACCCCTTCACACGGCACGCATGCTGCCGCCTTAACCCCTTCACATGGCACGTACGCCACCACCTTTAACCCCTTCACATGGCGGCACGCCACCACCTTAACCCCTTTACATGGCACACATGCCACCGCCTTAACCCCTTCGCAAAGGCATGCACGCCGCCGCCTTAATCCCTTTACATGGCACACATGCCACCGCCTTAACCCCTTTGCATGGCACACACACCGCGGCCTTAACCCTTTCACATGGCACACATGCCACCGCCTTAACCCCTTTTCATGGCACGCACACCACGGCCTTAACTATTTCACATGGCACACATGCCACCGCCTTAACCCCTTCACAAAGGCATGCACGCCCCCACCTTAACCCCTTTACATGGCACACGTGCCACCGCCTTAACCCCTTCGCAAAGGCATGCACGCCGCCGCCTTAATCCCTTTACATGGCACACATGCCACCGCCTTAACCCCTTTGCATGGCACACACACCGCGGTCTTAACCCTTTCACATGGCACACATGCCACCGTCTTAACCCCTTTGCATGGAACGCACACCACGGCCTTAACTATTTTACATGGCACACATGCCACCACCTTAACCCCTTCACATGGCACACATGCCACCGCCTTAACCCCATTACATGCCACGCACGCACTACGTTAACCCCTTCACATAGCACGCACACCGCCGCCTTAACTCCTTCACATGAGGGCCACTTCCTTCTACCAGACAGAAATGGGGGGGACGTCATGCAGAGAGGATTCTGGGAAGGGGGAACATCAGAGAGGATTCTGGGAAGCGGGGGACGTCATGCAGAGAGGAATCTGTGAAGTGGGGGACGTCGGGCAGAGAGGAATCTGTGAAGTGGGGGACGTCGGGCAGAGAGGACTCTGTGAAGTGGGGGACGTCGGGCAGAGAGGACTCTGTGAAGTGGGGGACGTCTGGCAGAGAGGACTCTGGGAAGCGGGGGGACGTCAGGCAGAGAGGATTCTGGGAAGTGGGGGGCATCAGGCAGAGAGGATTCTGTGTAGTGGGGGACGTCGGGCAGAGAGGACTCTGGGAAGCGGGGGATGTCAGGCAGAGAGGATTCTGTGAAGTGGGGGGCATCAGGCAGAGAGGATTCTGTGAAGTGGGGGACGTCAGGCAGAGAGGATTCTGGGGAGGGGGGACGTAATGCAGAGAGGATTCTGTGAAGTGGGGGACGTAATGCAGAGAGGATTCTGTGAAGTGGGGGACGTCAGGCAGAGAGGATTCTGGGAAGTGGGGGACGTCAGGCAGAGAGGATTCTGGGAAGGGGGAACATCAGACAGAGAGGATTCTGGGAAGGGGGAACATCAGGCAGAGAGGATTCTGGGAAGGGGGAACATCAGGCAGAGAGGATTCTGGGAAGGGGGAACATCAGAGAGGATTCTGGGAAGCGGGGGGACGTCATGCAGAGAGGATTCTGTGAAGTGGGGGACGTCAGGCAGAGAGGATTCTGGGAAGGGGGAACGTCAGGCAGAGAGGATTCTGGGAAGGGGGAACATCAGACAGAGAGGATTCTGGGAAGGGGGAACATCAGGCAGAGAGGATTCTGGGAAGGGGGAACATCAGGCAGAGAGAATTCTGGGAAGGGGGGACATCAGAGAGGATTCTGGGAAGCGGGGGGACGTCATGCAGAGAGGATTCTGTGAAGTGGGGGACGTCAGGCAGAGAGGATTCTGGGAAGGGGGAACGTCAGGCAGAGAGGATTCTGGGAAGGGGGAACGTCAGGCAGAGAGGATTCTGGGAAGCAGGGGACGTCAGGCAGAGAGGATTCTGGGGAGGGGGGACGTCAGGCAGAGAGGATTCTGGGAAGTGGGGGACGTCAGGCAGAGAGGATTCTGGGGAGGGGGGACGTCAGGCAGAGAGGATTCTGGGAAGCGGGGGACGTCGGGCAGAGAGGATTCTGGGAAGCGGGGGACGTCGGGCAGAGAGGATTCTGGGAAGCGGGGGACGTCAAGCAGAGAGGATTCTGCGAAGCGGGGGACGTCAGGCAGAGAGGATTCTGGGGAGGGGGGACGTCAGGCAGAGAGGATCCTGGGAAGGGGGAACATCAGGCAGAGAGGATTCTGGGAAGGGGGAACATCAGGCAGAGAGGATTCTGGGAAGGGGGAACATCAGGCAGAGAGGATTCTGGGAAGGGGGAACATCAGGCAGAGAGGATTCTGGGAAGGGGGAACGTCAGACAGAGAGGATTCTGGGAAGGGGGAACATCAGAGAGGATTCTGGGAAGCGGGGGACGTCATGCAGAGAGGATTCTGTGAAGTGGGGGACGTCAGGCAGAGAGGATTCTGGGAAGGGGGAACATCAGGCAGAGAGGATTCTGGGAAGGGGGAACGTCAGACAGAGAGGATTCTGGGAAGCGGGGGACGTCAGACAGAGAGGATTCTGGGAAGTGGGGGACGTCAGGCAGAGAGGATTCTGGGAAGGGGGAACGTCAGGCAGAGAGGATTCTGGGAAGCAGGGGACGTCAGGCAGAGAGGATTCTGGGGAGGGGGGACGTAAGGCAGAGAGGATTCTGGGAAGCGGGGGACGTCAGGCAGAGAGGATTCTGGGAAGCGGGGGACGTCGGGCAGAGAGGATTCTGGGAAGCGGGGGGGGACGTCAAGCAGAGAGGATTCTGCGAAGCGGGGGACGTCAGGCAGAGAGGATTCTGGGGAGGGGGGACATCAGGCAGAGAGGATTCTGGGAAGGGGGAACATATCAGGCAGAGAGGATTCTGGGAAGGGGGAACATCAGGCAGAGAGGATTCTGGGAAGGGGGAACATCAGGCAGAGAGGATTCTGGGAAGGGGGAACATCAGAGAGGATTCTGGGAAGCGGGGGACGTCATGCAGAGAGGATTCTGTGAAGTGGGGGACGTCAGGCAGAGAGGATTCTGGGAAGGGGGAACATCAGGCAGAGAGGATTCTGGGAAGGGGGAACGTCAGACAGAGAGGATTCTGGGAAGCGGGGGACGTCAGACAGAGAGAATTCTGGGAAGGGGGAACGTCAGACAGAGAGGATTCTGGGAAGTGCAGGACGTCAGGCAGAGAGGATTCTGGGAAGGGGGTACGTCAGGCAGAGAGGATTATGGGAAGTGCAGGACGTCAGACAGAGAGGATTCTGGGAAGCGGGGGACGTCAGACAGAGAGGATTCTGGGAAGTGCAGGACGTCAGGCAGAGAGGATTCTGGGAAGGGGGTACGTCAGGCAGAGAGGATTCTGGGAAGGGGGGACATCAGGCAGAGAGGATTCTGGGAAGGGGGAATGTCAGGCAGAGAGGATTCTGGGGAGGGGGGACGTCAGGCAGAGAGGATTCTGGGAAGCGGGGGACGTCGGCCAGAGAGGATTCTGGGAAGCGAGGGACATCAAGCAGAGAGGATTCTGCGAAGCGGGGTACATCAGGCAGAGAGGATTCTGGGGAGGGGGGACATCAGTCAGAGAGGATTCTGGGGAGGGGGGACGTCAGGCAGAGAGGATTCTGGGAAGCGGGGGACGTCGGGCAGAGAGGATTCTGGGAAGCGGGGGGGGACGTCAAGCAGAGAGGATTCTGCGAAGCGGGGGACGTCAGGCAGAGAGGATTCTGGGGAGGGGGGACATCAGGCAGAGAGGATTCTGGGAAGGGGGAACATATCAGGCAGAGAGGATTCTGGGAAGGGGGAACATCAGGCAGAGAGGATTCTGGGAAGGGGGAACATCAGGCAGAGAGGATTCTGGGAAGGGGGAACATCAGAGAGGATTCTGGGAAGCGGGGGACGTCATGCAGAGAGGATTCTGTGAAGTGGGGGACGTCAGGCAGAGAGGATTCTGGGAAGGGGGAACATCAGGCAGAGAGGATTCTGGGAAGGGGGAACGTCAGACAGAGAGGATTCTGGGAAGCGGGGGACGTCAGACAGAGAGAATTCTGGGAAGGGGGAACGTCAGACAGAGAGGATTCTGGGAAGTGCAGGACGTCAGGCAGAGAGGATTCTGGGAAGGGGGTACGTCAGGCAGAGAGGATTATGGGAAGTGCAGGACGTCAGACAGAGAGGATTCTGGGAAGCGGGGGAACGTCAGGCAGAGAGGATTCTGGGAAGCAGGGGACGTCAGGCAGAGAGGATTCTGGGGAGGGGGGACGTAAGGCAGAGAGGATTCTGGGAAGCGGGGGACGTCAGGCAGAGAGGATTCTGGGAAGCGGGGGACGTCGGGCAGAGAGGATTCTGGGAAGCGGGGGGGGACGTCAAGCAGAGAGGATTCTGCGAAGCGGGGGACGTCAGGCAGAGAGGATTCTGGGGAGGGGGGACATCAGGCAGAGAGGATTCTGGGAAGGGGGAACATATCAGGCAGAGAGGATTCTGGGAAGGGGGAACATCAGGCAGAGAGGATTCTGGGAAGGGGGAACATCAGGCAGAGAGGATTCTGGGAAGGGGGAACATCAGAGAGGATTCTGGGAAGCGGGGGACGTCATGCAGAGAGGATTCTGTGAAGTGGGGGACGTCAGGCAGAGAGGATTCTGGGAAGGGGGAACATCAGGCAGAGAGGATTCTGGGAAGGGGGAACGTCAGACAGAGAGGATTCTGGGAAGCGGGGGACGTCAGACAGAGAGAATTCTGGGAAGGGGGAACGTCAGACAGAGAGGATTCTGGGAAGTGCAGGACGTCAGGCAGAGAGGATTCTGGGAAGGGGGTACGTCAGGCAGAGAGGATTATGGGAAGTGCAGGACGTCAGACAGAGAGGATTCTGGGAAGCGGGGGACGTCAGACAGAGAGGATTCTGGGAAGTGCAGGACGTCAGGCAGAGAGGATTCTGGGAAGGGGGTACGTCAGGCAGAGAGGATTCTGGGAAGGGGGGACATCAGGCAGAGAGGATTCTGGGAAGGGGGAATGTCAGGCAGAGAGGATTCTGGGGAGGGGGGACGTCAGGCAGAGAGGATTCTGGGAAGCGGGGGACGTCGGCCAGAGAGGATTCTGGGAAGCGAGGGACATCAAGCAGAGAGGATTCTGCGAAGCGGGGTACATCAGGCAGAGAGGATTCTGGGGAGGGGGGACATCAGTCAGAGAGGATTCTGGGGAGGGGGGACGTCAGGCAGAGAGGATTCTGGGAAGCGGGGGACGTCGGGCAGAGAGGATTCTGGGAAGCGGGGGGGGACGTCAAGCAGAGAGGATTCTGCGAAGCGGGGGACGTCAGGCAGAGAGGATTCTGGGGAGGGGGGACATCAGGCAGAGAGGATTCTGGGAAGGGGGAACATATCAGGCAGAGAGGATTCTGGGAAGGGGGAACATCAGGCAGAGAGGATTCTGGGAAGGGGGAACATCAGGCAGAGAGGATTCTGGGAAGGGGGAACATCAGAGAGGATTCTGGGAAGCGGGGGACGTCATGCAGAGAGGATTCTGTGAAGTGGGGGACGTCAGGCAGAGAGGATTCTGGGAAGGGGGAACATCAGGCAGAGAGGATTCTGGGAAGGGGGAACGTCAGACAGAGAGGATTCTGGGAAGCGGGGGACGTCAGACAGAGAGAATTCTGGGAAGGGGGAACGTCAGACAGAGAGGATTCTGGGAAGTGCAGGACGTCAGGCAGAGAGGATTCTGGGAAGGGGGTACGTCAGGCAGAGAGGATTATGGGAAGTGCAGGACGTCAGACAGAGAGGATTCTGGGAAGCGGGGGACGTCAGACAGAGAGGATTCTGGGAAGTGCATGACGTCAGGCAGAGAGGATTCTGGGAAGGGGGTACGTCAGGCAGAGAGGATTCTGGGAAGGGGGGACATCAGGCAGAGAGGATTCTGGGAAGGGGGAATGTCAGGCAGAGAGGATTCTGGGGAGGGGGGACGTCAGGCAGAGAGGATTCTGGGAAGCGGGGGACGTCGGCCAGAGAGGATTCTGGGAAGCGAGGGACATCAAGCAGAGAGGATTCTGCGAAGCGGGGTACATCAGGCAGAGAGGATTCTGGGGAGGGAGGACATCAGGCAGAGAGGATTCTGGGGAGGGGGGACGTCGGGCAGAGAGGATTCTGGGGAGGGGAGACGTCAGGCAGAGAGGATTCTGGGAAGCGGGGGACGTCGGGCAGAGAGGATTCTGGGGAGGGGATACGTCAGGCAGAGGGGATTCTGGGAAGCGGGGGACGTCGGGCAGAGAGGATTCTGGGAAGCGGGGGATGTCAGGCAGAGAGGATTCTGGGAAGCGGGGGATGTCAGGCAGAGAGGATTCTGGGAAGCGGGGGACATCAAGCAGAGAGGATGGATTGAACAGAGCTCCGTGAGATGTTCAAAGCTTGGGATATTTTTTTATAACCCAACCCTGCTTTATACTTCACAGCTTTATCCCTGACCTGTCTGGTGTGTTCCTTGGCCTTCATGATGCTGTTTGTTCACTAAGGTTCTCTAACGAACCTCTGAGGGCTTCACAGAACAGCTGTATTTATACTGAGATTAAATGACACACAGGTGGACTCTGTTTAGTAATTTGGTGACTTAGGGCAATTGATTCCACTGGATTTTAGTTAGGGGTATCAGAGTAAAGGGGGCTGAATACAAATGCACGCCACACTTTTCAGATATTTATTTGTAAAAATAATTGAAACCCATTCATAATTTAACTTCCACTTCACAATTATGTGACACTTTGTGTTGGTCTATCAAATAAAATCCCAATAAAATACATTTATGTTTTTAGTTGTAACATGACAAAATGTGGAAAATTTCAAGGGGTGTGAATACTTTTTCAAGACGCTGTATGTAAATGTACCGGCCGATATTCAATTCTTCATAAAAGTAATGATACTCCGCCTCAGTATGTTTCGTCTTTCCCATACAGCTTTGCTGTAGATCTTTGGGCGCTCTTCTTCTAGCTGGCGAAATACAGACTCCAGTACACATGGGTAGTTATAACAGAAATTGTCAGCTAAATACCAGTCAAAATATCTTTGTAAGTTTGAGAGTCTGATAATCCATGATGGCCGGGGGTTCTGACTCAGGAGGGAGGTAGGGGTGCGCAGGCGCAGGTTAAAGGTCCGGTCTGGTACCTGTTCAAATATGAGGGTTTTCCATCTCTCAGAAGAAATATCTCCAGCCAGACTAAAGAGAATTAATGACCTAGGGACTTCCTCCTCATTGTTCTCTGTTGTAAGATCCCCCCCCCCCCAATAGGAGGAAGAGGGCTCCTCCAGAGCAGCGGCAGGTTCCGATGTTGGTAACTCTTGAGCAGCGTCTCCCGAAATGGGTGGTGATGCAGGTACCGAGTTGCCAGTTCCGGACTTGGTTCAGCTCAGGTGTTGGAGAGCCACATTGGGTGTCCGGTCCGGGAAAAACTAGTGGGTAGGGCCAAGATGGAGTCCATGAGTAGTGTGGCCACTGTGTCCTTGGCCTCCCGACTCGGGGTAGTGCAAAGAGCAGGTAGTGTCTGCTCTGCAGGTGGTTCCAAAGCTGGCTTAACCCCAAGCCCTACGGGGGAGTCTGCACGCGAGATCTCCATCATACTCACAATGGATACCAGAGAAGGATACACCGGCTTCAATGATCTCATGGTGGGTGGCACAGCCCTCGGAGAGGCAGGACGCGCCATGCCGACTACAACACTGGGGATGGGAACAGCAGCATGAGTGGGGGGCAGCGGCAGGCTATCCAGTTCCAACATCTTCTTCTGGACTGGACCTTCTTCTCTTTCCCAATGCCATCCCGTGATGTATATGCTAAAAAGGGCGGAGGGCAGAACCCAAAAAGCCCCGGAAACTGGCAGACCCAGAGTTGACCCTTTCCTACCTAGCCCATCTTGAGTAACTCAGTGCAACCCACCAAGTAGGCACCTGCCTACAGGTAGATGAGAGTTCCTTCAGTTCTGGCTGATTAACCTCCTATCTGCATGGTGCTGTCAGGGCTGGGCTCAGCCCTTCCTTTTCTAAGATGGCCGCTCAGCTGTCGGCTAATTGCCAGCTCCTATCTCTCCACAGTGACTCACCTGTTGATGATATTCTGCTCGTCAGTCCTGCCTACTTAAGCTGTTCAGCCCAGATGATCTCTGCCTTCTCCTTGGTCACATCTCTAGAGTCGCTCTCCTGTGTTCCTGTTAAAGACTTGCTTGGCTGACATTCCTTCTGGCTCCAGATCTTGCTTGCTGTTATACTACGCTCATCTCTGGCTCCCTGACGCTTTGGCTTGTCTGACTATCCATTTTGGTCGCTGAACTCTGGATATGTTTTGACTACATTTACTCTGTTTACCTTTTTTTTATTATTATTAAACAAGTCTGATTTAACTATACTTCTGTCTCAGTCTGATTCATAGTTTCTGAAAGTTGCCTCCATAATTGCAGGTTTAATGACACTTGAAAGGGCCAGCTGCATGACACCAGTCACCTTTTTTTAGCTGTCCACCAATGTAAAAGACATTCTTCCCACTGATCACCAATGTAAGGAACTTTCTTCTCACTGATCACCAATGTAAGGAACATTCTTCTCACTGATCACCAATGTAAGGGACATTCTTCCCACTGATCACCAATGTAAGGAACATTCTTCTCTCTGATCACCAATGTAAGGAACATTCTTCTCACTGATCACCAATGTAAGGAACATTCTTCCCACTGATCACCAATGTAAGGAACATTCTTCTCACTGATCACCAATGTAAGGAACATTCTTCTCACTGATCACCAATGTAAGGAACATTCTTCTCACTGATCACCAATGTAAGGAACATTCTTCTCACTGATCACCAATATAAGGAACATTCTTCTCACTGATCACCAATGTAAGGAACATTCTTCTCACTGATCACCAATGTAAGGAACATTCTTCTCACTGATCACCAATGTAAGGAACATTCTTCTCACTGATCACCAATGTAAGGAACATTCTTCCCACTGATCACCAATGTAAGGAACATTCTTCCTACTGATCACCAATGTAAGGAACATTCTTCTCACTGATCACCAATGTAAGGAACATTCTTCTCACTGATCACCAATGTAAGGAACATTCTTCCCACTGATCACCAATGTAAGGAACATTCTTCTCACTGATCACCAATGTAAGGGAGATTCTTCTCACTGATCACCAATGTAAGGAACATTCTTCTCACTGATCACCAATGTAAGGGACATTCTTCTCACTGATCACCAATGTAAGGGACATTCTTCTCACTGATCACCAATGTAAGGAACATTCTTCTCACTGATCACCAATGTAAGGAACATTCTTCCCACTGATCACCAATGTAAGGAACATTCTTCCCACTGATCACCAATGTAAGGGACATTCTTCTCACTGATCACCAATGTAAGGGACAGTCTTCTCACTGACCACCAGTGTAAGAAGCATTATTTCCACTGACCAACGGATGGCACAGTGTGTTCCATAAAGCATGGTGTAGGGCGCCTCCTAGGTTGTGGGGCAGACAGCTCTGCAAGGCGGAGGGGCATTGATCATGTACGTTTGGCATCCATGTTTTTGGCTGGGAAGGGGGCACTTGTTGGGCCTCAGCAGGTACAAGGTGCAGCATGTCCGTGATTATGACTGTCCAGGTGATGTCGGTTCTAGAAATTTCTGGACAATTCCCAACTTTTCCTCATCTGGAACCATTGATTACGATGTGTAGCCCCTCTCCCCATGCTGTAAACGGGACGCCATAGGATACTTAGTAAAAGGAAGGTGAAGTTTTTCCCTTCTATTCATCTTATCACTATTAATGATAATGAGATCAGGAAGAGGTCCTCTGCAGAGCCCCATTGATGTACGAATACATCGCTGGCCAATCACAGCGAGCGCTTTTTCTCAGGGTGACATGATGGCGTATTGGGGGTGAGCTGCGACTGGTATGCAGGAATTTTCCTGTTTGGTCTCTTTGTTAGACAGAAGGCGGGTGTCATCAAGGAGGATGCCTGGGATTCCAAAGGATTAGGCCGCGCTGGAACTAATAACATTATGGGGGCGAAACATGAAAAGAAGCGCCAAGCTCGCGCTCACCCGTCTCTTCTATTAATTATGACAACGATTCGCCTTTCACACAACGTTACCGTTTAGAAATTAGCCGTGGACGGGGATATCATTCCCAGCAGGGGGCCGAATACTAATGAGGACTGGCTGAGGGATCAACACATCTGAGGATGGAATTCCATTTTCTCATAGAGAAGAGGAACGGATTTAGAGCGTTTGTTGAGTGATGACGCCTTTAATAAACCGTCTTCCTGATATTGCTACGCGCCACTCAACTCATGGAAGTGTCACTCCTGATGAACAGTTAGCAGTGAACTAGAGAGACCCAAGATTATCGGAATTCTGTAACATCTGTGCAAACATCTTCCAGCATGCTGGCATTTTTCTTTGCAGCCCTTTCAGAAGGGAGATGCTCATTTGTTCAGCATTCAAATCACCTCTTGTTGATCAGCAAGCAATCAAAGATCTCCTATTGCTAAAAAAACTCTTATCTGTCCATGGTAGGCTGAAAATATATACAATTGTATTAGTACAGTGCAGAGCTTGTTTTATACTTAAAATGTCTCCTACTTCTGTATTTTTCAATAAGGTTCACAGAAATGCACATGGTGCAACCTTAGCATATACCATAGCTCTGCCCTCTAGCCTCACTTTTGGGCTGCTGTTAAACTGGTAGAGAATTTCAGGGTCTCTGCAGGTCAACAGACATGCATATGTTACCCACTGAGCTTACAGTTCAGGTAGCATCAAGGGAGGTTCAACTCTGCCCATGGAGCTTTACCTCTGACTCCATCCAGGGAGCTCCACCCCTTCCATGGAGCTTTACCTTAAACCCTATCCAGGGAGCTCCAACTTCACCCATGGAGTTTTATCTCTGACCCCATCCAGGGAGCTCCAACTTCACCCATGGAGCTTTATCTCTGACCCCATCCAGGTAATTGCAACCCCATCCAGATAGTTCCAACCCCATCCATAGAGCTTTACCGCTGACCCCATCCAGGGAGCTCCAACTTCACCCATGGAGCTTTATCTCTGACCCCATCCAGGTAATTGCAACCCCATCCAGATAGTTCCAACCCCATCCATAGAGCTTTACCTCTGACCCCATCTAGGGAGCTCCAACCCCTTCCATGGAGCTTTATCTCTGATCCCATCCAGAGAGCTCTAACTTCACACATGAAGCTTTACCTCTGACCCCATCCAGGGAGCTCCAACTCCACCCATGGAGCATTATCTCTGACCCCATTCAGGGAGCTCCAACCCCATCCATAGAGCTTTACCTCTGACCCCATCTAGGGAGCTCCAACCCCTTCCATGGAGCTTTACCTTCAACCCCATCCAGGGAGCTCCAACTTTCCCCATGGCGCTTTATCTCTGATCCCATCCAGAGAGCTCTAACTTCACACATGAAGCTTTACCTCCGACCCCATCCAAGGAGCTCCAACTCCACCCATGGAGCATTATCTCTGACCCCATTCAGGGAGCTCCAACCCCATCCATAGAGATTTACCTCTGACCCGATCCAGGGAACTTTTTTTTTTATTATTATTTTAATTGCAGTATTCCAAATTAACCATACATAACAGAGTCTATTGGGCATACCCAGGCTCGATTGCATAACAAGAAATAAAAACGGAAACAAAAGCACAACGAAAACAACCCAGCTGAATTCTAGGCACTTTAAACTACCCTGTTTCCCCTAAAATAAGACCTAGCGTGACTGTCTGCGATGGCTTCAATATAAGCCCTACCCCCCAAAAAAGCCCTAGTTAAAGTCTTTGTAGGTCTTATTTTCAGGGTAGGGCTTATTTTCGGGGAAACAGGGTAGGGCTTATTTGGAGGGTAGGGCTTATATTGCAGCCATCACGGACAATCACGCTAGGTCTTATTTTAGGGGAAACAGGGTATCTAAAAGTTGGTATGCTCTAACCGCCCGTGGTGGCTGAAATATTAGGATTCTTATTGGCCACTCTCCCTCGCAAACATCCTACCGAGCTAACTCATGAATCGATTAAAATACTCACTCTACCATATCTTATGTATCAGGAAAGACTCCCTCTAATGAAGCATAAATGTAGAGTTCTACAACAATATACCCAGTTAATTACATATCTACATGCTAACTAGTCATCCGACGAGTCAGCATTCGTATAAGAGGATTCCACCCAAATGTTCCACACTTTATGAAATTTCTTGACACAATTTCTGGACAGATTGGTGGTTTTGTATATTGGCAGGGCTGAATTGACCAAACATTTCCATAAGTTATTTCATGGTGCCGAGGAGGATTTCCACCGTATGGCAATGGCCTTGCGGGCATAATAAAGTCTATTCATGGAGTTTTACCCCTGACCCCATCCATGGAGCTCCAATTCTATCCATGGAGCTTTACCTCTGACCTCATCCAGGGAGCTCTAAGCCCACCTGTGACGAACCCTTGTCCTCAACAGGACTATGTCTGCCGTAAATGCTTCCTCTGTCCAGAACCAGCACTAACCAAGACCCCTTAGCTCACCCAATAACCAGCCGTAAAATAGTGTAGGGTGAACAACAACATCAAACTCCTTTATTCAAGCACATGTTACCACAGATATACAACTCAGAGACACTCCTCCCCACCCTTGGATTCAGGGCAGGTTAAATTGTCCAATCACAATAGACATACAGGTCAGGTGTATTCAAATTTCTCATCAGTAAACAGTCTTATCAACAGGGAGAGCTGTTGGAGAAATTTGCCCCCACCAATCTCGCAGCTAATCTACACACACATCCCATAATATCCAAGGCAGACAGACACAATAGAACATTGGAATACAACCCCACCCCACCCCAAACGATCACAGCAAAGAGTCCACAACAGCATGAGACAACACACAATATATACATATGTGCAACATTCCAGTGTGGTTGTATAGCTGTGTAGCACAGATCATAGTGGGGTTCTCAGTCACCCTGTGACCCTAATGGACGCAGGGTGATTTACACATAAGAAGGGGCCAGGGGAGCTGGACACTGAGTTTCCAGAGCTCTAAAAAGGTAAGCTGAGTTCCACAAACCCCCCACCCAAAGTGACTCTTGTCACACATCTCCCCCTTTGGCAGGAGACTAACACAGGAGGAGACCCCATATGGGTTGACTTCGAAGTTAGTCAGTAGTTCCAGTCCCCCAATGCTGGTATCCACACAGTATCCCAAATAAATTGTCCCAAACATAGCAATACTCACCCAGCCAACCCCTGCCTCTCTCAGAGGACATGCCCACCGCTGGGGAGAGGCATGGACTGGCCCTTCTCCCTGGAGTCCTTTCAGCCACTGGAGAGAAGACAGGGTGTCTGGGCTCACTCCATCATGCTGTTGGGGACCTGGGCCAACTGCCCAGCATCCCTGGGGTATACAAGTGGAGACTGAAGTCCATCCACTTTTGGTAGGTGAAAATTCCCCCGTGGTTGCAAAGCATGGCTGACATTCTCCTATCTCAGAGCCGCACCATTTTCTGGGGTTGTGTCAGTGGAGACCGAAGTCCCCTCCACTTTCACAGGAACTCCCTCTTCTGTTAGTTGAGGGCAGAGGCCAGCAGCACTCTGCCATGTTGCCAGCCCTTCTGCTGGGTTGCTGTGAGTGGAGACCACAGTCCCATCCACCGACATCAGCTCAAGCTGTAGTTGTGTGTAAAGGGCAGTAGCATTCTGCCCTGTTAGCACTTCAGCTGAGGACCCCACATCATCCATTCCGGCTAACCGCTGAGACAGGAGGCCGGCTTCCTCCACTCCCAGACTGTGGATTTGCTGCTGGGGTGGAAGGATGACCTCCTTCTCTCCCAAACTGTGTAGGTGCCATTGGGCAGGTGAGCCGGCTGCTTCCTCAGCCGTTCCCTCATCTGGCTGCTGGGATCACATTTCTCTGTCACTGTCTCCCAGGTGCACGAATCCTTGTTGGGAAGTGACCATCTCCTTCTCCCCCTGGGCCTCCGGAACTCCCGCAGGTGTGGGGCAGAGGTCTTGGATCCTCTGGTCGGTTGCCAGCGCTTCAGCTGGAAAAAATCCCATGTCCCTGTCAGTGTTGTGGGAGAAAGGCCGACTACCTCTTCTCTCAAGAAGGTCGAAGCCACTGTAGGTGCTAGGCAGAGGCCAGTGGCACTCTGCCCTGTTGCCAGCGATTTAGCTGGGAGTGGAAGCTTTACTACATCCGCTTGTCACTGGGGAGATGGGCCGATAGTCCTTTCTCCCTGGAAATCTGTAGTTGTTGCCGGTGCTGGGCAGAGGTTGGTAGCACTCTGCCCTGTTGCCAGCACTCCTGCTGGGGACTCCACATCATCCAGTCCGGCTAACTGTTGGGTAGTGACTGTCACCTTCTCACCATGGGCCCCTGCTGCAGGTGTGGGACAGAGGTCTTGGACCCTCTGTCCGGTGGCCAGCGATTCAGCTGGGGAAGTCTCTGGTAACTCCACAGATGCGGCTGTTGGTGCTGGGCAGAGCTCAATGACGTTTGATCCTAATACCAGCTCTTCTGCTGGAGGCTCACCAGGTTGTTGTTCTTCAGTAGAACAGCTTATCAAATCCCCAATCTCTATAACTGGTGTCTGGGGATAACGATTCACCATCTTCTGTCCGTAGAACGAAGAAGAGGTTACTGGTGTTGGGCAGAGCTCAGTGATGTCTGGCCTTGATGCCAGCTCCCCTTCTCGGTTGGTGGCATCATTCGGGGGTGCCATCTGCTGCTGGAAAGTGACCATCTCCTTCTCACCCTGAGCCTCCGGAACCGCCGCAGGTGTGGGGCAGAGGTCTTGGATCCTCTGTCCAGTTGTCAGCGCTTCAGCTTAGAAGATGGCAATCTCCTGAGTTTCCACTGCCGATTCTCTGGCATGCTGATGAACGTGTTCTAGCAGTTTTCTGTATGCCCTTTCCAGATACTGTTCCTTCCTTAGCAAATAGTCCAGGTCAGGTTTAATCTCTGAGACCCCTGCAAGACTGAGCATAGTCATTCTGTATTCTCGCAGGTCTTCAAGGGTAGGTTCCCTTTCATCGCCAAACACAAAACAATCTGAAAGGCTCTCCCACAGCAGTCCAGGGCCACCAAGGTCATATCTCTCCGAAGAGCATTCTGTTGTCTCCTCTAAATATTCCTTCTCTGCGTGCCATTGCAGAGCCCGATAATGATTGTCCAGTTCTATCTTCTGCTGGACCAGCCTGTCCAACTCAGTCACCCATTGCTCCTGGGGCCGCTCTCCCAGGAATTGCATCCGTAACGCCCGTTGATCACTGGCCTGTTGCTCTGGGGTTGGAAAGCACATGCCCAGTTGCATACCAGCAACTTGGAGGGCTCTAATCCAGAGTCCTACCCGAATGTGCTGCCTGAGCTCCAGGTATTCATCCGCAGACACAGACCTGGTGTATGCTGAAAGGACGATCTGCAGCAGCCCCGGAAACTCTGATACCAGATCCATATCTCCGCTGGGGTGACTGAAGCCTGCTATCCTTATTTTGGATCCAGGTGGAGGTTTGGACATGTTCACAGCTAGGAAGCACGATCCCGCCGCTTCCAACCAGTTGTGACGAACCCTTGTCCTCAACTGGACTATTTAGGTCCGCCATAAATGCATACTCTGTCCAGAACCAGCACTATCCAAGACCCCTTAGCTCACCCAGTCACCAGCTATAACACAGTGTAGGGTGAACAACAACATCAAACTCCTTTTTTCAAGCACATGTTACCACGGATATACAACTCAGAGACACTCCCCCCACCCTTGGATTCAGGGCGGGGTAAACTGTCCAATCACAATAGACACACAGGTCAGGTGTACTCAAATTTCTCATCAGTAAACAGTCTTATCAGCAGGGAAAGCTGTTGGAGGAATTCACCCCCACCAATCTCACAGCTAATCTACATACACATCCCATAATATCCAAGGCAGACAGACGCAATAGAACATTGGAATACAACCCCACCCCAAACGATCACAGCAAAGAGTCCACAACAGCATGAGACAATACACAATATATACATATACGCAATATTCCAGTGTGGCTGTACAGTGTGTCTAAATAGCACAGATCATAGTGGAGTTCTCAGTCACCCTGTGCCCCTAATGGACGCAGGCTGATTTACACATAAGAGGGGCAGGGGAGCTAGACACTGAGTTTCCAGAGCTCTAAAAAGGTAAGCTGAGTTCCACAAACCCCCCACCCAAAGTGACTCCTGTCACAACATCCATGAAGCTTTACCTCAGACCCGATCCAGGGAACTCCTACTTCATCAAGGGAGCTTAATCTCCATCCCCTTTGACCCCATCCAGGAAGTTTCATCTTTAATGCCTTGTGACTGTATCCAAGGAGCTCTGCCCCATCCAGGGAACTTTAACTCTGATTCCATCAAGAGAGGGCCAATCAGATCCAGAGCGCTTTACTTGTGACGCTATCTTTGCCTCTAACCCCTTCTGACCTCCTCCAGGGAACCTGACCACATTTAGGAACTTCTAGCCCCCCCCCTCCCTTATCTCATCTAGAGAGCTCCAACCCTATCCAAGGAGCTCCAACTCCATCCATGGAGCTTTACCTCTGATCCCATCCAGGGAGCTCCAGCCCCATCCATGAAGCCCGATCAAGGGAGCTTAATCTCCATCCCCTTTGACCCCATCCAGGAAGTTTTATCTTTAATGCCTTGTGACTGTACCCAAGGATCTCTGCCCCATCCAGGGAACTTTCTCTGACCCCTTCCAGAGAGCAACAACCTTATCCACAGAGCTTTCTCTGGCCCCTTCCAGGAAGCTCTGACCCAACAAAAGGGCTCCAGTTCTTTCCAGGTTGCTCTGAGCCCATCAGGAGACCTCATATTCCATCCATGTAGCTCCAACCCTATCCAGGGAGCTCTGACCATCTCCAACCTCATCCAGGAAGCTCCAACCCTTTCCAAGGAACTTTACCTCCTGATTACCCCAAGGGGGTTATTCTCCACCTGTCACTCCTCTACACTTCATACAAGCCACTGATAAACATGAAGAACCATGGGTCTGACCTCCTGACTGCGCAATCACTGAGGAACTACAAGTCCTAGTGTGCTGGGTCCACATCAATCGCCATCAATGTTCAGGCAATGACCCCAGCACCCCTGTGGTGCAAGTAGTACATAGAAAAGTGACAACAGAAAAAAGACAGAATAGTCCATCGAGTATACCCATTTTGTTTTCCCATTAACTTTGTTGTCTGAGTATAGATCTATGTTTGTCCCAAGCATGTTTGAAGCCTCTGCTGGAAGTCTATTCCAAGTTTAAACTACCCTTTCAGTAAAATAATACTTTCTAGAATTCGTTTTGAACTTTCCTCCAGTTAGTTTGAGGTCATGTCCCCGTGTTCTTGACTTGATCTTTGTTATATATTGAAAAATACTGCCCTCATGAACCTCATTTACCCCCTTGCAACAGTCCCAGCACACCATGTTAGTCGGTGGAAGGTCATTTTGAATGTCACCAAACTCAACAACGGGGGCCAGTTTACAAAACCTCCCTCATCGCCACCTGTATCAGGACTTCCCACTGTACGGGAAAAGTCTCGGAACCCACAATTTTATACATGGCATCCGCAACGCGTTTAATTGCCACCGTGTGTGATTATCAAGGGGGGCGACGTCATCAAATTCTCACAGCCCAAAAATTATTTGAGAGTGCGTTCCTACATTCTGCGTCTTCAAGATCCTTATCTCCTTCATCCGCCTCAATCTGGCCAGTTATGCTCTCGTCTTAATGATTCGCGCTGTCAAGCTCGTTAGAATTGAAGTGGCAATATTTGCTTCTCGTTCACTTTTAAGAGAAGATCCAAAACATCCTTTCATCTCAAGTTAAACAACAGGCTGTCAGAACACTCCAAGACACTTTCTTGTCTGCAACAGACCGGCGTGCACAGGTGGGTGGGTTCCCGCGCCGGATAACGATGCAAGGAAGCGTGGAACAGGGAATGGACTCAAGCTGCCTCTGAAACATTTATCTTGCCAGGAAGAGCGACTAAGCACAGTGTGATCCATTTTAATAGCTGCAAAATAATATGCAATATCACGTTAGCTTTCAAGCCTTTGATGGGCGAACTTCAAAACGGCCTTTTATTCCGCCGAACGGTTGATGTCCACTTACCGACCCGTTACAAAGTGACCTAATCAAACTCAATTAAAACAGAGATATGAAATCGCGGCATCAGACGGGTCCGATTCTGGAAGAGGAGGGGAAGGAAGAGAAATCCTAAATGAATCGATCGATTTTAAAACTTCTTTTGAGCAGCGCAGACGCCTGCGGCTTCCTTGACTCGAGGATTCGGCGCGGGCGTTTGTGAACTCGGCTTCACGCGGCTCCCTTTGGTGGAAAGTGAAAGTTTGACTGATCTACTTAGAAAACCCGGCACAGAAAGTCTCGACTTTGCTCGCAATCAATGGACGTGAGGCGCAGGAAGACGAAACAGAAGGCAGAGATGGAAGGAGCGGCTGCTGACGCCATGGCGGTTTTGCGGGGATTGAAGAGACGGACGAATGTTGTTTTTATATGTCGCCGGCGTGCAATTAAACTTCACACAATGCCACTTGCAGGGAAGGAGGGGGAACGGCGGAAGGAGCTGCGTCTAAAAAAAGAAGCTAGCACACAGTTTCAAGTGTTTGCACACCAATTCGATGCAATTTTTATTTGAAAAAAAATAATAAAAAATTTCAGTTGAGAAAATTTTGCGCATACATATGAAGATAAATTCACCAACACTGCAAAATATCAGACAACTTCTTCCTTGTAATCCCCATTCTGATAAATGGACTCTAGTGCTAGTGTATAATGTCCGATATCCCAAGACCACCCGCTGCTGACTGTGCAGAATTCGGTCACAAACTGTAGATGATTCTGAGCCATTTTGCTCCATTGCATGAATAGGACCAACATCACTATGTGATTTATCATTGCCAGTG
Source organism: Lithobates septentrionalis (assembly GCA_037952835.1). Classification (NCBI taxonomy): domain Eukaryota; kingdom Metazoa; phylum Chordata; class Amphibia; order Anura; family Ranidae; genus Lithobates; species Lithobates septentrionalis. Next base: position 105,423 of record JBBDGP010003188.1, on the reverse strand, counting down.
TCATATATATCCTTCATTACCGTGTATCCATGTCATTGCCAGTTATCTTCAGCAGTGCCGTGTAACCCCACCAGTGTCCTATCACCATAAATGCCAAGCAGTACTACCAGTGTGTAAGCAGGTGCCTACAAGGGGTAATATGTCTTCTTGTGTAAACATGTGTTTCCACTGGCTGTGCTCATATCCTCATGTTAGTTGAGCCAGCTAGGTGCCAAATGCTATCATTTTGTATGTTTCCTGTGTCCTCAGATTGACCTGAGAGCTAGGGGTAACCAGGCTGTAAGAGTTCACGTTTTTCCCACCATTTTCAGCTGGGTTAATGACCCCTACAGGTTAACCAACATGACCGTGAGAGCCGTTCCTGGGGAAATACTGCCAAAATGTAGCTGGATACTCTGCTGGAGTGATCACCCCCTTTGGGGTGGTGATAGGAGCCTAATCGGGGTTCCCGGAGAGGGCCCCCAAGCCTGCAGATCTTATGGACTTGTAGATGCTAATTATGGACTTGCTGTCTATGTAGATTACTGCCATTCATGGAATCTAAGGGACTTTGAGTGCCCTCTGTGGACTGTTGCCTAAATGGACTATTGCTTTAAAAACGATTGTTTTATGGTCTTTCCTTCTGTATAAGGTATTCACACTCTATGGACGTTAGAAGAGCACAACACAGGATTTGTGTTGAACTGCTCTGAGAACTATACTTTTATCAGCAACTACCCCAGTAAAGGATATAGTTTGATTACCTGCTTTGCCAGTTCTTAAGCCCCTTAAGGGGGTGCATGCACCTTGAATCAAAACAACTGGGCATGCAACACAACAAGGGGACCGAGATAGAGGAAGATGGAATACGTGGGTCTAACACACAGAGTGCTGTCCAGAGCAAGTTAATGTTCTGTTGCTAAGGACTACAGTAGTTGTCCATATGCAAGCAGCCAATCAGTCAGGAGACAGGTGACATAGCAGGGGTGATGGTTCCTCTGGTAGTGGAGAGGGTTGAGTGTTTGGCACCTCCACTAGTGGCAGGTTCCCCACATACTGGGACCGGACCTGCAGCACAGAGTGCCTAGGAGATGTATGAGGCTTCTCGGGTGAATAAGAGCAACCACAGTGGGTGGAGAAAGAGAGAAAGAGTTTCCTGTATCCCTTAGCAACCATGGGATGTATTACTGGGAGAGAGGTGACATGAATTGATGTATTGGTGGAGCCCGGTACAGGCTCAGCAGTACTGGACTCAAAATGCTGCACACCTGGGAAGTGGGTGTCCTTCATGCATAAAAGTGTCTAAAGTGTCACCAATGTAATGGAGTCAGCATGGAGACCAAGGAGTGTCACTGCAGCTCACTTCTAAGTCAAGGAGACCTGCTGACTGTCACATGACGGCACCTCCCCAGCCTGAAGTTCAGGTATTAGCGAGTACAGTTCTGCTTGTCCCCACATGGGTGCCTAAGCCCCGTCCACCAATGTCCTGCCATAGTACTTGTATTTTGTAGCCTCAGCAGAACTAGTGGTGCCATTAGAACACCTTGATGTCACATTAGGGACAGACTGGGGAGCTGTACATGCGATAAAGCATTCATAGGTGGGGCAGATAAGGGACAGTCCCTGGTGAGAATCATCCTGCCATCCTGTGTCATCATATTTCTCACCTCCGATCCTACAATGACAATCCTGCAGTTTTCTGCACATTTGCAGTCTTGCGTGCAAGAAGTAGACCCTCTTGTCAGCTCTCCAGAATTGAAATTCACCCCCCAGCCCCCCCCCCCCCCCCCCACAGGACTCAACCAATGTGACAGCACAATCCAGATAAACCTGGTGTAAAATTGGGGGAAGGACTCTGCTACCCCCAAGGGGATTGGGATTTTAGGGAGACAATATTATCTGTATAACAAGGTAAGCAATGAATCATTGGGATTTGTTTAAAAATTAGATTTATTAGTACAAAAGTATAAAATCACAAAATCAACATAATACATAATTTGTGGGTGATACTTGGATATACAGTTAAGCAAGATGCAGAGAGCCGACATGTTTCGCAGTTTCCTGCTTCTTCAAGGGCGTCGCATGCAATTACCAGGGTATCAGAAGATTGTTACCGGTGCCTGTAGAGTGCCTGGTAAGCCACGAGTCCTTCCCCCAATTTTACACCTTTATTTACTATCGGGGAGTGGAGACACCTATCTGTATCTGAAAAAGATCCAATTAACATTTATCTCCAGATAAACCTGGTGTTACGGTGGTAGGATTTCACTGCAGTCACATCAAATTGGAGTTGGCTTGAAGGAAAAGAAGTCCAGGAGATGTTGGGTTCAGCTACAGTAAGGGTGGTGTTTGCAGCAACAAAAGTCAGCCAATATCCCGAGACGTTGGGAAGAATAAAAACGTTGTAAAATAATTTATAATATCCATCCCCTATACTGGGGCTGGACATATAGCCTCTGCCACCGGTTGGTGTCCCACCTTTCTGGTATCCACCACACAGCCTGAACTTCTGAGGTGACCAGAAAGGGGCAGTGGTGGGCACTGGCACCTCAAGTCAGAAGGGAATCCCTGCAGCCGCACATCCATGTTGTCCCTGGAATAGATGTAAGAGTGGCAACCTCAGCCTGGACTCCGACCAGGTCACACCGCCAATGTGTTTTGCTCCGACCCTTGGAGCTTAGTCACGGAGGGGTTCCTCCTCCCGACCCTCCTCCGTCTCTCCCAACCCTCCTTCCCCTCATACCTCCCTCCTTCCCTCTCTCTCCCCCTCCATCTTTTCTTTTTCCATCTTCCCTCCCCCTCTCTTTCCACCTCCTTCCTTTTCTCTCTCCCCTCGTTCCCTCCTCCTCCTCCTTTTCCACCCTTCCCTTTCCTTTCCCTCTCTCTCTCTCAACACCCACCCCCCACCCACCCTGACTGCTGCACTCCATACACTGTGCTGTATGTTACTTACCCCTTACCCCCTACACGCCATACACTATGTTCTACATTATATAGTCCTGACCAAAGTGTCTCAACAATATTGGATATCATTCTGTGCACAGAACAGCATATGTGATTTAAGAAAAAAAGATCCTTTGTCCTGAGGTTTATGTGTGTCTGTGAGACTTGTGGCCGACTAATTAGAAGTATTTTGTAGGTACAAGGACTGTGTCTATATTGTCTGTGCTCGGGTTCTGTTTAACCATCCCTCTTTAAGCCACTCCCACTGCTAGGTGCAACCTGACCATGACCACGATTCCCTGGCATAGTAAACACACTGCAGAGCTTTGTTTTTTTTTGTGTTCTTTCCCAGAGCTTCCCAGACCTTATACAATCCCAATCACACTCACAATTGTCACGCTGTTTTGACTTTTTTGTTTGTAAAGCCGAGCAGATTACCAATGCTTGGTATTGTTAATGTTTACTTACTATATTCTTTAAAATCAATTCTCTTTGTTTCTAATTCGAGTTTCTGTCATAGTTCAGGTTGTCAGTAAAAATGCACTCTGTCAGTAAACTTTCCATGTTTTTGGGCTTCGGGAGACCGATCGCACGGAGAAGAAAAAGCCTGCAGGAGCTAGGAATGAGGTAAGCAGATCACCTTATTCATCACCTGAGCAAAACCCACACAGTTGGGAGGGGCAACCACAGCAAGGGTAAACCTTCTTCTTCTTTTTTTTTTTTTTTCACACAGGAGTTGAGCTTTATATAGCAGTAGGTGTCCTCAGTCAACTCTTAAAGGGGAAGTAAACCCATCCATTTAACCGTTTCAAATAAGTTACATTTTCGGCATGTGCCGGGAATGTAACCCTCCCATTGGTTGTGCTCTCAACCAGACTGTCAAACCATCCAATGGCTGGTGTCATAACTGATCCCCACCCTCTAAAATGCTCACACTAATCTTTGTTATAACGTCCTCTCTCCTCAAACTCTCATTACTTTACCCCCCCTCTCCAGCCCCCAACCTTTATATATCTCCCTCTCTTCTGCCCACTCAATATTACTCCACTTACCACCTCCTGCTCATTCTAAGCCCACACAGTATCACCACGTCCATTCCACCACAGCATCTGCGCTCCTATAAATCCCACTCCCGCCTTACCGCCCTCACCCTCCTACTACTCCTAATGTCTGGGGACATCGCACCAAACCCCGGCCCTCCCACACCCAATTTCCAACGCCAAGATCGGCCATCTACCTCCTCCAACAGTAGTCGCAACTTCAACCTTCTCATCCCAATTCCCCTGATTCCACAAGTCAGCCCCCCTCTTTCATGTGCCCTCTGGAATGCCCGCTCAGTCTTGAACAAACTAGTTTCTGTCAATGACCTTTTCCTCTCCAAATCCCTTGATCTATTTGCTATAACTGAAACCTGGCTCCAGGAATTTGATACTACCTCTCCAGCTGCACTGTCCCACAGTGGCCTTCTCTGGACTCACTCCACCAGACCCAGTGGACGAAAAGGAGGTGGTGTCGGACTTCTCCTCTCCCCACAATGCACCTTCCAGGTACTGCCCACACCTCCCTCTCTTTCCACCTGCTCTTTCGAAATGCACTGCATTCGTCTTTTCTCTCCAGCTTGTCTGAGGGTCGCAGTCATTTATCGGCCTCCTGGACCAGTGTCACGCTTTCTGGATGACTTCTCTGCATGGCTACCCTATTTTCTCTCATCTGAAGTGCCTGCCATCATCCTAGGTGACTTTAACATTCCAATCAATGTTAATAATGCTACCACTTCTAAACTACTCAACTTAACCTCCTCTTTTAACCTAACACAATGGACACAAACCACCACTCACTCCAACGGCAACACTCTTGACCTTGTATTCTCCCATCGCTGCACTCCCTGCAATCTCTCCAATGCACCCTTTCCTCTCTCTGATCACAACCTTATCCGTTTCACACTCTCCTTGTCTCCTATATCCCATGCTGCCAACCCACAAACCACTACCCGCAGGAACCTTCGCAACCTCAAACCTTCCCTTCTTCACTCTGCTACTGATGGCCTTTATGACAAAATCGCACCCCTGTCCTGCCCAGACCTAACCACTTCCATTTACAACACCACGTTGTCATCCTCCCTAGACGTACTTGCTCCTCTTTCTACACGCAGAACCAGGCCCCATCTGCCACAACCCTGGCAAACAGACGACACCAGAAGTCTCAAGAGACGCAGCCGTGCTCTTGAGCGAGCATGGCGTAAATCTAAATCCCTGCAAGACTTTACCCTCTACAAATCTGTCCTTCTCAAATACAACTCCTGCCTCCACACTGCTAAACAAACCTATTACAACACTCTCATCAAAACCCTCTCATCCAAACCTCGTCAACTCTTTTCTACCCTTAATTCCTTACTTCACCCCCCACTGCCCCCTCCCACCAACTTGCTTACCGCTCAACATATTGCCAACCACTTCAATAGCAAAATCAACACAATTCGCAAGGAGATATCCAGAATTAAAATTCCTCCCCTACCCAACATATCAGGTCCAACACCACACTCAATACTCTCCTCCTTTTGCCCAGTTACCACAGAAGAAGTTGATAAACTCCTCTCCATGGCACACCTCACTACATGTCCCCTGGACCCTGTCCCCTCTCAATTGCTGCGACCACCTTCCCACTCTATCCTCAACTCCCTAACCCACATCTTCAACCTCTCCCTCTCCTCCGGCACCTTTCCTTCCCCGTTCAAACATGCACTGGTTACCCCCATACTCAAAAAACCCTCACTAGACCCCACCTGTTTGAATAACTTAAGACCTATCTCCCTTCTCCCGTTTGCCTCCAAGCTCATCGAACGCCTTGTTCATGACCAAATGAGTCGCTACCTCACGGACAACAACCTTCTCGACCCCCTACAGTCTGGCTTCCGCCTACAACATTCGACTGAAACTGCCCTACTAAAAATCACCAATGACCTAATAACTGCCAAAACCAATGGCCACTACTCCATACTCATACTTTTAGACCTCTCTGCTGCCTTTGACACAGTTGACCACCTGCTGCTCCTCAGCAAATTACACTCCCTTGGCCTCCGTGATTCTGCATTATCCTGGTTCTCCTCCTACCTATCTCAGCGCACTTTCAGCGTCACTTACAACTCCACCTCCTCTGCTCCCCTTCCTCTTTCTGTTGGGGTACCCCAAGGCTCTGTCCTTGGGCCTCTCCTTTTCTCACTCTATACCTCTTCCCTGGGCCAGTTGATCACCTCCCATGGCTTCCAATACCATCTCTATGCCGATGACACACAGATCTATCTCTCCACTCCCCAACTCACCCCCACTATCTCCTCACGGATCTCAAACTTGCTGAATGACATATCGGTATGGATGTCACACCACTTCCTAAAACTTAATCTTTCTAAAACTGAGCTTGTTATATTTCCTCCTTCACGGTCCCCCTCCTGTGACTTCACCATTAATATCAACAACACAACCATTGGTCCCTCCACACATGCCAGAGTCCTGGGTGTAATCCTTGACTCTGACCTCTCCTTCAGCCCCCATATCCAATCACTGGCTAAATCCTGCCGCCTTAACCTCCGCAACATCTCCAAAATTCGACCCTTTCTGACTAATGACACTACAAAACAACTTATTCACTCTTTGATTATTTCCCGCCTCGACTATTGCAACTCTCTCCTTAATGGCCTACCCTTAAGCAGGCTATCCCCCCTTCAGTCTATTATGAATGCTGCTGCTAGACTAATACACCTCACTAATCGATCCGTGACTGCTGCTCCTCTCTGCCAATCCCTTCACTGGCTTCCCCTACCCCACCGTGTAAAATTCAAAATGCTAACCATAACATACAAGGCCATTCACAACATCGCCCCCATCTACATCACCAACCTCATCTGCAGATATCGCCCAAATCGCCCCCTCCGCTCCTCCCAGGACCTCCTGCTCTCTAGCTCCCTTGTTACCTCCTCCCATGCTCGCCTTCAGGACTTCTCCAGAGCCTCTCCCATCCTCTGGAATTCCCTGCCCCAGTATGTCCGATCAGCCCCTACCCTGTCCACCTTTAGGAGATCCTTGAAAACTCATTTATTCAGGGAAGCCTATCCCACACCCACATAACTGTCCCTGAGCCACCCCCATCAAATCATTCTTTGCAGCTATTACCTTTTGTACCACCACCCCCTCCCTTTTAGAATGTAAGCTCTACGAGCAGGGCCCTCCTGTACCTTTTTGTATTGTACTGTAATTGTGTTGTCCCCCTTATACATTGTAAAGCGCTGAGTAAACTGTTGGCGCTATATAAATCTCGTATAATAATAATAATAATAATCACATGTGCAGCATCATGGCAGTTGTGGATTAAACAGAGGCCAAGATGGCGGCTTCCTTGGCTGAAAAGAATAGGAGGGTTTTACTTCCACTTTAAGCAGTGTAGAGGGAATAATTCACTCCCAGGAGTGGGGGGTGAAGGTCAGCTCTTTGGTCGAGGAATGGGAATGCAAGGGGGAAAAAGCCCAAAGCAGAACTTCTGAAGTCCAGATTCAGTTTTGTTAGAAAGTGAAGGAAATCCCCCCTAATGGGACAGAGACCGCAAAGAATACGTTTGAACCCTTTACTGCTTTTAAATGCGGACAATTTCACATCAGACTTTTAACATGCGTTTTTATTTCAGGGCCTGAGAGGCGAATAACAGAATATCCGAGTCCCAGAAAGGGCACCCAACTTCCAGACATAATTCCTCCAGCGGGTACCCAATCAGACGGACAGAACCGGCCTATTACCTCAGTAATCCGGCACCTCTCATTCGGGACGTCCTCCTCTGGTGTCTTGGGCGGCAGCTCAGATTTTGCGGCAGTTTTAATATCAGTTTTCAGCTTTTTTATTATATTGGGTTTATTGTGTTTTTTTTAACTGTTTAATTTTTCACATTAATAAAGAGTTTATTTGTAATAGTAGACTTGATGATATTCCTGTTGTTTAGTGTGTGATCTGAGCAGCCAGCAGGGATGCCAAGAGAAACGTAATAATCCGGTTCCTTTTTTTTTTTATATATATATACTTTAGCACCCTAGTATTCAGTCCTGAAGTAGGACATTAAGTAGGTAGGTTAGTGTGAAGCAGTGAAAAACTCACTGGGTAAGAGCTGTGATTGGTCTGCTGGAGACCTGAATTCAAATCCCTGAGCAAGCCTGCTGTGTGGTGCTATGTGCCATGTACCCCCCTTGATGGTGGAACAATATGGTAAGAAATGTTTCAGACCGCACTACCTTGTCCCACCACTAGGGGGTTTAGGTACTGTGCAGTACCTGGGGTGGTGTGTGTGTGTGTGTATGTATATATGTATGTATATGTGTGTGTGTATATATATATATATATATATATATATATATGTATATGTGTGTGTGTTGGCGCCAGGAAAATGGAACATTTTATCATATACTTACAGTACCATCATTTTTCTTCCCTGGCACCAATCCATGGCAGCATACATGTGGTAGTATCCCCGCCTACTACATGTATGCTGCCATGTTGGCTCCAAGAAAACAGAAAAATTGTATCAAATTCCTTAATTTTCCTTCCCTGGCTCCAATCTATAGCAGCATCCATGTGGTACTATCACCGACTACTACAAGTATGCTGCCATGTTGGTGCCAGGAAAATGGAAAAATTGTATCAAATACTGTAATTTTCCTTTCCTGGCATCAACCCATGGTAGTATCCATGCGGTAGGATCCCTGCATACTACATGTATGCCGCTGCCATGTTGGCACCAGGAAAATGGAAAGTTGTATCAAATACCCTCATTTTCCTTTCTTTCCTGGCACCAATCCATGTCCGCATACATGTGGTGGTTTCCCCGCCTATTACAAGTACGCTGCCATGTTGGTGGCATAAAAATGGAAAATTGTATCAAATTCCGTCATTTTCCTTTCCTGGCTCCAATCCATGGCAGCATCCATGTGGTAGTATCACCGACTATTACAAGTATTCTGCCATGTTGGCGTAAAGAAAATGGAAGATTGTATCAAATGCCGTATTTTTCCTTTCCTGGCCCCAATTTATGGCACCATACATGTGGTATGAGGAGATACTACCACATACATGCTGCCATGTTGGCGCCAGTAAAATACATTTTCTGATATTATTGGAGTGGATCTCAAGGATGACTGTTGTGTAGACTTAGTGATGAGAAACATTTGCTCCTGGTCTCCAGGCTCTGATCTGGATGTGGAGGTTTTAGCAGCCAGCATGAGGCTCACTGGAGAGGAGGGAAGTGGTATTTAGTCTTTTTTTTTTTAATTCTTCTTAATTTTTGTAATTCTATGTAGTCCACAAGACGAAGGGAGAGCACATGTGGTAGGCTGTAATAGCTCAGTGGATGGGATGTCTAGTAAGACTTTCTTTCCATTGGACAGGTCCATTCTGCTGGAGACCACTCTGTTCAAAAGTGGGACTTAATATGTTCTTGTATTTTTTATGGTGGGATCTAATGTAATTTTGGATAGTGGGACTTTGCATATTTTTCCTCTACTTTACCTAGTAAGAAGATGAGTACATTTTAATTCTTTATCATCTGCTCAGTCCTTAAGTAGGACAATAAGGACATATGTTAGTATGAAGCAGCGATAGCTCACTTGTTAAGAGCTGTGATTGGTCTGGTGGAGACCTAAGTGTGGTCCCAGGTGCTGTGCAGTGCCGTATCTCCCTGATGGTGGAAAATGTTTGAGGCCCACCACTAGGGGGTTCAGGTACAGTGAAGGGTGTGTAAATATGGGGTGAGGCCATATAAAACCAGTTGCAGTGATGTCACAGACTGTGGACCGAAAAGTTGGGGTGTCCACAATCTAATGTGATGCCCACACATGTTACAGGCCTATGGGGACCTGGGACTGGAGCAGACTAGTGGGTGGTCCATGGCCTTCAAACTTGGTAAGAGCTGTGATTGGTTTGCTGGATACCCTGAGTTTGAATCCCTGTGCCCCAGGTCCTGGGCAGGGCCTGATTTCCCCGATGGTGGAAAAAGTTTGAGGTGCTGTATGTGTGTGTGTGTGTGTGTATATATATATATATATATATATATATATATATATATATATATATATACACACAGCACTGCATACATTTAGGGTGTGAGGCCATAAAACACCAAAGTCTCTGCTTTTGCAACTGAGCCACTGCCACCTCTCAGGCCCAGGACACCTTCTTCTTCTCCTCCTCATCCTAATTCAGTTTTCTATTTGGACCGTTTTAATGGAATGTTTCCTGACAGACTCCATGGCAGCAACGTGTGGGTTAAGTCCCGCCTCTACTACCCTATAGGACACTACTCCCATAAATCTTTGCTCCCTGCCCCCGGCCGTGTTCTTTTTTTTGTCCTCCTCGCAAGACCTAGTGTTGGTCTTCCTACCTGAAGATATTTATCCCCACGATCAAGGTTGGCCGAGCTGCGACTTGGAATAGGAAGAGTCGCATTACTCCACTAAGCCCTAGCTATTAGCAGGGTATGGAGTGGGGCGTTGGAAGAGTCGCAGGAAGAAGCCGTTTCCCTGGCCACTGGCAGGCAAGGCCGCGCATGGGTCGGATAGCCAGCTATTAGCAGGTGACCCCTTATTGCCCCTGGAAAGTCCGGTGCTTACCTTCGGCCCTGATGATCGTGGCGGGAGTGGTGAGATGTTTCCTTACTATCATGGCAGCAGTTTCTGTTTAATTCCTTTGTTGTTTTCTCTCTCTTGTGTGTCTTTCCCCTTCGTTTTTTCCGTTGTATGGTTGCAGGCATGGCGGCTGGTTCTTCCTGTGTACCAGCCGCCGTTTTTACTTTCACTTTGTGTTCGGCCGTACTGCGCATGTCACGGACGGCACGAAACCGAGGCTTGGTTTTCACGCATGCGCGATAGCGGCAAATCGCCGCTAATCGCGCGTGCGCACTGGCATTCGCTCGTCACGGGCGGAGACGTCACTGGGGCGCCCTATTTAAACAGGGAAAATAGCCTGCAGACCCTGGGAATGCCTGCAGGCTGTTTTAGGGTCTTCCACACGCTCCAGTGAATCAGCTACTGGTAAGTGGCTTTACATACAGGAGGGCAGTCGCTCCCTGGCTCATGGCTAAGTTAATTTGTCTTTCTTATGATAACTTTGCAGTCGGATGGATATTTCCGAAGACATGAGTTCCCCACCGCCTGCCTCTGGCCAGCCTCCTCTCACAAGGTACAGGGGCAGGTTCCATCGCCGAGGGTCCGTTGGGCGGGTGGGGGGTATTTCCACAGGTGATTGTTCTTTCTAACTGCTCTGTTTTTTTCTGTGATTCTCTGTCTTTTGCTTTAGCCCTTCCAGGTCAGAACAGCGTCGCAGCTCACACAAAGGAAGTGATTCGTCAAAATCGCATCACCGGCAATCCTCTTTCAAATCTAAGCATTACGGCTCCTCCTCAAAATCAGGACACCGTAGTGAGGAGCGATCGCACTCCTCAGTGGCTCATTCCAGCCACTCATCAAGTGTCTGCTGGGGATGCAGAATGCAAGTACCTGTGGGAAAATCGCTGTGCGATCCCTGCTTCGCCAAAGCTTCCAAGGAAAGAGGTGATTCGGACCAACAACTTAAAGCCCTAGTTGAGAGGGTTGTGAAGGAATCACTTAAGGGTATTGAGGCAGTCCGGCCTGTTACCCCTCAGGCAGAGCCACCATGTTCCCCAGTGAGGGAAACTCATTTGCAGGACACCTGGGAGTCCTCTGTACCTAGCCACCCTTCAGTTGTCATCTCTGACAGTGACTCGGATGAAGATAATACCTGTGTGGGTTTTGACTTCGCTCTGCTACCTCCCTTGGTCAAGGCTATTAGAGAAACTTTAAATTGGGAGGATCCGGTGGCTGTTCCTCCCAAACAGAGAAAATTCTTTAAACAGCTAAAGAAGGAGCGAGTTAACTTTCCATTCTTTTCTGAATTGGGCGAGATCATCACAGATGAATGGAGCAAGGTGGAGAAGAAAAACTCCATGCTTACTAAAGTTTCAAAGCTTTATCCCTTTAGGGAGGAAGAAGTGAAGCATTTGGAATCAGCCCCATTGGTGGATGCAGCCGTGATGAGGCTGGTTAAACACGTGACACTCCCCTTGGAGGACACAGTGTCCTTTAAAGACGTTCTGGACAGATGGATTGATGCTGATCTGAGGAGAGTGTACCTTACAGCAGACATGGCTTGCAAGCCAGCCTTAGCCTTGGCAGCCCTGTCCAAAGCTATGGAGGTGTGGACGGATAATGTTCAAGATACGCTAAGGAATATTTCAGATGACACAGCGAAGAACTCACCTATTCAAGAATTGAGGCTAGCATCGGCTTTTCTGGGTGAGGCCTCAATTGATATCATTCGTCTGGCAGCCCGAGTAATGCTTTCGTCGGTCACCGCCAAGCGGGCTCTTTGGCACCGTCCCTGGCTGGCTGACCCAGCCTCTAAACAGGTATGGTGCCGAATTCCCTATGGGGGGTCTTCTCTTTTTGGCAACAAGTTAGATGAGGCCATTACACGGGCTACTGGCGGGAAGTCGGGGTTCCTACCTCAGGATAGGCGTCTGCAAGGCCAAAGAAGATCCTTCCCGAAGAGGCAATATCAAGACCGATCCAGAGAGGCTCGTTCTTACAAGCCAGGCCGGGAATTCTCCAGATCCTGGAAGTCAAGGCAATCGTCCTTTAAGAAGGCTGCAGGTAGTGAGTCGAAAGGGGAGAGGCAACCTTCCAAATCTTTTTGAAATTGGGCCCGCTCAGACAGACCGTGTGGGGGCCCGTCTTTTCCACTTTCGGCATGTCTGGGCGGCTTCGATTCACCAATTCTGGACAATCAAGACAGTCTCCTCCGGTCATGCCTGGACCTTTACCGACCCTCCCAGACTCTGGTGGGTACCCACTACTCTTCCGAAATCAGAAGAAAAAAGGACAATACTTTTAGCCTACATAGAATCTTTGTTGGCTCAAGGCGCTGTCAGCCCAGTCCCAGTCAGCCAGCAAGGCATGGGAATGTATTCTCCCCTCTTTCTGGTTCAGAAGAAGAGTGGGGCCTGGAGGCCGGTCATAGACCTAACCCATCTAAATCGCTTCATCAAAAAGGAGAGGTTCAAGATGGAAACACTCTCCACAATTCAACAGTCGGTGCAACCAGGGGACTGGATGGTGTCCATAGACCTCAAGGACGCCTATTTTCATGTCCCCATCGCAGAAAACTTTCAACAGTTTCTCCGCTTCTCCGTGGGCAAGCTTCACTTACAATTTACATGCCTTCCCTTCGGGTTATCAACTTCTCCTCGGGTTTTCTCAAAGGTGCTGTTGGCAGTAGTAGCTCTCCTGAGAACCAGGGGGATTCGTCTACATCACTACCTGGACGACCTGCTTCTCTTGGCACAGGACAGGGTGCAACTCATATCACACAGAGGGCAAGTGATTTCCACGCTACAGGAATTCGGATGGATTCTGAACCAGGAGAAGAGTCAGTTAGACCCATCTCAGTCTCTGGTGTTTTTAGGAGCCCTCTTCGACACGGTCAGGGGCACCATTTCGTTACCAGAAGAGAAGATCTCGACAATCAGAGACCGGATCCACCCGGCTCTTTCTATTCCTCATCTTCACGCTCTCCAATGCCTGAGAATCATTGGCACTATGGTGGCGACGATTCCGATGGTGAGATGGGCCCAATGGAGAATGAGGCCTTTTCAGAAGGGTTTCCTTCACCAGTTGAAGGGCAACAAGGCCCAGCTGATTCGGATTACTGCATCCATGAGGAACTCTCTCCTGTGGTGGCTCCAGCGGGAGAACCTCTCCAACTGCCATTCCATCCTTCCCATTTCTTGGGTAACTATAACAACGGACGCCAGCAACAGGGGCTGGGGTGCCCACTGTCTGGCGGAAGTAGCTCAGGGCACTTGGGAATTCCCCTCCAGAAGGATAGTGTCAAACATCCTGGAGCTGAGAGCAGCCTTCCAGGCACTTCTGGCGTTTCGGCATCTCATTCAGGGCTCCTCGGTCCTACTCAGATTGGACAATACCACAGCAGTGGCATACATAAGAAGGCAAGGGGGGACTCGAAGTCTCTCCTTACTGCAAGAGGTAGAGCCAATTATGTCCTGGACCCAGAAAAACCTGAAGGATCTGACAGCGACATATGTGCCAGGGGTTCAGAACGTTCAGGCAGACTTCCTTTCTCGGAGGCTCCTAGACAACAACGAGTGGTCTCTCCACGAAGAGGTATTCAAGTGGATTCTATCGTTGGGGTTCTCTCCGGAAGTCGACCTGTTCGCCTCCCCCTGCAACAAAAAGATGGCAAGATACTATTCCAGGTACAGGGACCCTCAAGTGTATGGGGTGGACGCCCTGACGGAGAAATGGTGGTTCAACAGAGCCTATGCCTTTCCGCCAACTCCGATCATTCTCCAATTCCTGAAGAGGCTCAGAGCAGAAACAGCAGAAGTGTTAGCGATAATTCCTTACTGGACCAACAGGCCCTGGTTTCCTCTCCTAACACTCCTCAGTGTCCGAGATCCGATCCCTCTACCATCCAGACCAGACCTTCTGTCTCAGGGATCGAGACTACACCCTTGCCCGGATCACCTGCGCCTAAGGGCTTGGCTTTTGAAAGGGGAAGGTTGGAGGCGCTAGGCTGCCCGGATGAAGTAATTCCCACTCTCCTTAGTGCGAGAAGGAATAGTACCAACCGAGTATATGAGAGGATTTGGTCGAAATTTACCAGCCATATGTCTTCCAGGTCCAACTCCTGTGATAATCTGGCGATTCAGGACGTTCTAAGTTTTCTGCAGACGGGTCTGGATATCTCACTGTCCGTCAGTTCTCTTCGTGTCCAGGTTTCCGCAATCTCAGCCTTCTCCGGAGTCACATGGGCCAAGCACCCTCTGGTCCAGCAGTTTTTTAAAGGAGCAGTCAGGCTTAGGCCACAGAGGAAACCCAGATTCCCCAAATGGGATCTTCCGTTAGTTCTGGATTTCTTTGCACAACTTAATAAATCACTCTCAGTCAGAGAAATAACCCTCAAGACTTCATTCCTGATAACTATAACTTCGGCGAAGAGGGTCTCGGAAATTCAATCCCTGGGGTCCAAGGAACCGTTCATCACCTTTTTCCCGGACAGAGTGGTCCTAATACCAATGCTTGGGACAAATCCCAAAGTTACCTCGGTCTTTCACGAGAACCAGGATATCACACTCCCTACCTTCAATTCTGCTGGAGGTCCAGATCCACACCCTCTTGATGTGGGAGCTACTCTCAAACAATACCTGGAAGTTACGGCATCTTTTCGTCAATCTGAATCTCTCTTTGTTCTATTCCATGGGAAAAACAGGGGCTCTAGGGCTTCTGTCAGATCCATCGCGGCTTGGGTGGTTCAAGCTATCCAATGGGCTTACAGAGAGAAGGGCTTGGCTCCTCCTGAGGCGGTTACAGCGCACTCTACTAGAAGTCTTTCAACGTCCTGGGCGGCCTCACGTCATGTTGCTCCTGAAGTGATTTGCAGAGCAGCTTCTTGGTCTTCGATTCATACCTTCATGACCCATTATTGTGTTGAACCAGCAACCTTATCTTCTGTTAATTTTGGTTTGAAAGTGCTGTCGGCCGACAGTGTTAAATAAATCTTTTGTTCAGCATTTAGCCCACCCGGGTGTGTACGGTGAGTTATTTCCCACACGTTGCTGCCATGGAGTCTTTCAGGAAAAC
The DNA here is from genome assembly GCA_037952835.1 of Lithobates septentrionalis. Lineage (NCBI taxonomy): Eukaryota > Metazoa > Chordata > Amphibia > Anura > Ranidae > Lithobates > Lithobates septentrionalis. Next base: position 89,795 of record JBBDGP010003188.1, on the reverse strand, counting down.
GGAAAATTCCTATCATAATACTTACCGTAATTTTCCTTTCCTGATGGACTCCATGGCAGCAGGAGTTCCCTCCCGAATGGCTGAAGTAGGCTAGTTACCTAACACGCCCGGGGGCAGGGAGCAAAGATTTATGGGAGTAGTGTCCTATAGGGTAGTAGAGGCGGGACTTAACCCACACGTTGCTGCCATGGAGTCCATCAGGAAAGGAAAATTACGGTAAGTATTATGATAGGAATTTTTCATCTGTTTCCCCCGGTGGGACTTATGCCGCGTACACACGAGCGGACATTACGGCGGACTTTGCCCGGCGGACTGGATTTCGTCGGACAATTCGATGTGTGTGGGCTCCAGCGGACTTTGTTTTCTCAAAAGTTGGACGGAATTAGATTTGAAACTTGTTTAAAATTTATCCGTTGAAATCGAGTCCGGTCGAAAAGTCCGCCGTCTGTATGCTAGTTCGACGGACAAAAAGCCACGCTAGGGCAGCTATTGGCTACTGGCTATGAACTTCCTTGTTTTAGTCCGGTCGTACGTCATCACGTACGAATTCGACGGACTTTGGTGGATTGTGTGTAGGCAAGTCCGTTCATTCACAAAGTCCGTCGGAAAGTACGTCGAAAAGTCCGCCGGGCAAAGTCCGCCGTAATGTCCGCTCGTGTGTACGCGGCATTAGAATACTTCTCTCTATTATCTCTAGTTGGATGATAGGACTTGGAATATTTCTGGTATTTCGGCTTGTTCCTGATGTATAGGAAATAGGAGGATGAGAACATTGGCTGGCAGGTCCGTCGGCCTCATGGCTCAGGTAGTTGGTGCGCCTGTATTCTGGTGAAAGTTCTGGAGACGCCTGATGGAATCCTGGGGCTGCCAACTCATTATTTCCTTTGTATTGTACAATGTGGGTGATGATATTGAGAACAATCTGAATCAGACATCTCCTCCAGCCAGGTAGGTGGCTCTGAGGGTTAGTTGTCAGCCAGTGACCCCACAGAGATTTTTGAGTCGCAGGTTCAAGGCTTGGCGTCTCTTTATTTATTTGTAGCAGATTAATACCTGAACTATGAGAACGAACACCTTGGTGTCTGAGTGCAGGTGATGGCTCAGAGAGTAAGGACTTGTACTGGTATGATGGAGACATGAGTTCAAATCCTTCTGGTGGAGGTTGGTGAGTTCCAAGTGCAGTGCTTGAGCCCCTGTTGGAGGAAGAGGGTAGTGGTAATGTTTCAAACCCACTGCTATGTCCCACAGTTAGGGGGTGCCCCATATATTGGGGAATGGCTTTTAATAAAAGTCAAAATTTTTTTTTGCTAAGTATAGACTTTTGGAATGGGCTGCCCCAGTAAGACAGCCCATTCTATTTATATATGTTGCAGTGATGTCACAGACCATGGACGGAAGAAGCAGGGGTGTCCACGGCCTAATGTGATGCCCACACATGTTACAGGCCTGTGGGGACCTGGGACTGGAGCAGACTGGTGGGTTGCCCATGGCCTCCAAGCTTTCACTCAGCAACTCAAGCATGGGGTCTGCAGGATTTGAACATGGGTCTACGGTCCTTCCATCACTGAGTGATTCACATCCGCCCAATTCACTCAGAGATATGAACTTGAGTTAACGCTGTCTCTGTCAGTGAGTGATTCCTTCCGCCCAAGTCACTCAGAGACTTGACCTGGGGACTATCAGATTTGAACTCAAGTCCATGGCGCCCTGGTTACTGCTCTTATCCACTGAGCTACTTGCCTCTGCTCAGTGACTTCTGTGGTCGTTCTACTATTTCAAGAATAAAAGTCATGAAGGAGTAAAAAACACAAAAAGTGTGAGTTGAGATTTGAACCTGAAACTCTGAGTTAATGGCTGGCCCTCCAGCAGGCTGCTAAACCTTTGAGCCAGAGTGAAGCTTGGAGTTTGGGGCTTAGCAGATGGCCCCTTAACATCAAGTTGTAAAAACACAGCTTGGCTGAGAGTTTGGTTACCACCTCTAAGCCACAAGTGTAAACAAGGTCTAAAGCCCCAAAAACACGCATATAAAAACACTTCTATAAACACTCAAAAAAAACCAAGCAAAGGGGGCGTGGCCACGGCATGAGCGTGTAAGGACACTTGTTAGAGGAGCTCCGAGAACACACCGCAGATATCACACCCACAGCAGCTCTCCTGGGGGGATTTCAGCACTGAACCATGCCATCCAGATGGAGGACGTCCCCACATCCCCAACGGACCTCTCGGAACCGGTCTGGATCCCTGGACCAGTACTTTTTGAAGCCTCGCCGCGCTGCAGCAGGGACTTCCAAGTTGGCGCCGACCAGTATACACCAGGCTGAGGCCACACGTGCAGCCCCTATCCCCTCTCCACATCTACCATCTCCCTCGCTCTCTCCCCCCTTGGCCATGAAGCACCTGATCATATAGAAATAGACTGCGCTCATAGAGCCCTCCGCCCACCTTCGGATGACCCAGACAAGCCAAGGGATATCAACGAAAAGCTACTCAAATATTCCCTGAAGGAACGCATCATGTTTCACGTCAGAGGTATCCGCCATTTGGACTTTGATGGCGCAAAGTTGTCCTTTTTCCCGGATCTTTCCAGACGCACCTTAATGCAACGACGTGCCCTCAAGCCACTACTCGATGCCATTCAGGATGCAAAGCTGGTCTACTGATGGGGTTTTCCTTTTAATTTGTCGGTGACCAAAGATGGCTGCCAGGTCATCTTGCGCAATAAAGATGAGCTGCCGCAGTTCCTGCAACACTTGGGCTTACCCGCCATTGATGTTCCAGACTGGAGGTCCTCACCGGAAATCCCACACCCTTCACAACCACAGCCTTGGCGTCCTGCACATCACAGGTCTAGAGATGACCCCACTCCGGGCCGTATTGCACTCTCCCCCCCTCAGATGAGGTCCTGAAGGGCTCATGTAAACTGAATGTGTAACCTGATATTGTTTCCTTTTACAGGGACCCCCCACCCCCCCAAGGGTTCTATTTTGATTTTTACTACTGCTGTGGTAATCTGGGTGCTGTGCCACTTCCCCCACATAGGTCAACTCCTAGGAGTTATGTCCCATATTTGGGGCCTCCACGCTACTCGCTGACTTCCACTCTATTTTTGGCCAGATGGCAGAGTGGAGATACCCGACTTCTCGACTAGTAGTGGTTGGATATTTTGGGATGCCCTTACGGCAAAGTTCCCCTTGAATGTATTGTATGTCTTGACAATTCTTTGTTTTTATGTTTGTTTTCTATTTTCTCAGCACTCCTTGATTCATAGATGAATCACTTGCAGGTCTCTTCTCCCTCCTGACGGGGACTTGGGATTGCCTCATAAACGCAGTAAGTTGTGGCTTGAAACCAAACGCTTGGGGGCACAGATTCTTTTATTACAGGAGACACACTTTCGCACTGACTCGGTCCCCCGCCTTCCCACCCACCTGTATAATCAATGGTTTCTCAGCAACTCTCCTCGATCTAAGTCGAGCGGAGTTGCTATAGCCATACATAAACAACGCCCCTTTGTCCTGGTGGACCAATTAACTGACTTTAATGGCAGATACGTTTTAATTAAAGGCACCATCCTAGGCCGAAAATTCACTTTTGCAACCGTGTAAGCACCGAACACTCAACAGCTCACCTTCCTAGACTCTTTTTTAGACTCCCTCTCCAATTTAAGAGAGGGCCAAGTGATCTTGGGGGGAGATTTCAATGTCAGCCCAGACCCCCTGATGGACACATCTACGGGGCGTTCCACCCATTCTTTCGCTTTCCCCAAACACTTCAGAAAATTCCTGCACTCCCACCATCTTGTCGATTGCTGGAGGGTAGTCCACCCCACCGGCAAAGATTTCTGATGGATCAGTTCTCTTTGGAGACACTACCTAGTGCATCGATTGGTTCTATCACCCTCTCAGATCACGCCCCAGTATCCCTCTGTATACATTCATTATCCTCTGACGCCAGGTCCTGGACCTGTCGATTGAATGAGAACATCTTGGATGATGTAGGGCTGGCTTCCATATGGGAAGGGCATAAGGAGGTAATCAGAGGGGAGTTCATATCCCAAGGCGCTAGGCTGAAAAAAGCACGTGAGGGGTATCTCCAAACCCTCCTAAAAAAGATACAATCTCAAAACATACTCAAACACAAACGTTGTCTAACCCTGGAGCTGGCAGCAGAACTCCAATCCTTTTGCTTGGAGCTTGCCAACATGCGCGATGCCCGGATACAGGCCCGCCTACACCACATTTCTTACAAATTTTACAAGTACAGGAATAAATGCGGGCAACTGCTAGCCAGGGCTCTAAAGAGACAACAGGCCTCGGGCCACGTACATAAACTCCAAACTGCGATGGGTTCCCCAGTAGTTCACTCTTCTAAGATTGCGGCTGCCTTTAGGGACTACTATGCCCAGCTCTACCATCTCCCTGCTAAACTACCTGGCTCAACAGCAGATCAGAAACAGGGCAATATTCTGGAATATCTGGCAGAGGCCCAAGCCTCCCCAACTTACTACCCAAACTAGCAAACACCTTGAGACGCCCATTACCCAGACGGAGCTGGAAACAGTGGTAAAAGAACTCCCGAAAGGGAAAATCCCGGGTCCTAACGGATATACGAATGCCTACTACAGTACTTTCCTCCCCTTACTGTCTAGCCCAATGTGTGCCTACTTTAACGCCTTAGCTTTGGGTACCGCTATACCTAAATAGGGGTTACTGGCCCATATAACAGTGCTCCCCAAAAAGGGGAAAGACCACACTGTCCCTAGCAGCTACAGACCGATATCACTTCTTAACACCCACATAAAAATATTAGCAAAGATTTTAGCGAAGTGTCTTAAACCCATGGTGCCATCTATCATACACCCAGACCAAACAGGGTTTATTACCGGAAGGGAAGCCAGGGACAATTCTAATCGGGTGATTTAGTTGATCCACTGGGCACAAACACAGACCGACCATCCACCCTGTCTCCTGCTTTCCACTGACGCAGAAAAGGCATTCGACAGGGTGGACTGGGTATACCTTTGAGCTGTATTGACCAGGCTGGGGCTTGGCCCTAACATGCTCTCCTGGATAACCTCACTCTATAGCCATCCTGAAGCCCTAAACCCTAACCCCTAACCCTAAACCCTTTTGGACACCTTCCCTATTGAGATTGCAACTAGGCAGAGCTGCCTACTGTCCCCCCTCATTTTCTGCCTCACCCTGGAACCATTGCTGCTCAATAGGATTCGCTCAAATCTAAATATCAAGGGATTTGGCGTTGGGCCAAGGGAGTAAAAACTATCCCCTTATGCTGATGATTTTTCTGTTCTATGTGGCTGACCCCCTGATTTCTCTCCCCAATATCATGGATGAACTACAGAATTTCAGCTTGCTCTCCAATTTCAAAATCAATTATAAGTCTGAAATTCTATCCTTAAACATCCCATGGAGCTTACGTACACGGCTGCAATCCTCTTTCTCCTTCACTTGGTGCCACACTCACCTAAAATATCTGGGTGTATATCTTACCCTTCTCTGCTCCCAGCTTTATAATAGTAATTACGCCCCGCTACTCTCCTCTATAAAATCAGACTTACACAGGTGGGGCAAAGAGACCTTCTCGTGGATGGGCCGAGTCAGTGTGTTAAAGATGAATGTGTTTCACCTACAAATGGTGCCTATTTACTCTGGTCTTTCTTTTCGATTCTTAACAGTACGTTTCTAAAATACATCTGGAAGGGGCGAAGCCCTCGGTTGCCTCTTTAGACCTTACAGAGACCTAAGAGGCTGGGAGGCCTGGACGTCCCAGATATATGCAAATATTATTAGGTGATCGCCCTGCAGTGGATATTGGACTGGCACCATGGGGTATCCACTAAGGTTTGGGTATCTTTAGAAAAATCTCTGGCTGGCTGCAACTTATCCCATGCCCCATGGCTACCCCAGGCACATAGAGGTCTGTCGGCATTTGTTTCTCCAGTGACTGCTCACGCTTTGAAGCTATGGGATACCCTGAACAGGTCAGGACAGCTTGCCCCTTGGTTCTCCCCACTGCCCCCCCCCCCCCCCTAGGAGGTTTGCCCTAGTTTGCCCCAGGGGAACACTCATCTTTCTTCCGTACTTGGACGGCAGACAGCGAGGTGAGGTGTGGTAGGTTCTTCCAAGACCAGGGGACTAATCCCATTGGGGGAACTTAGAGCTCAATACGACAGATTCTTCTTAGGCGAATGGAGACATGGACAGCTTCAACATTTTGTGCGTGGGTTACCTCAAGCCATACACCCCCCCCCCCCCACCCCTTTTGAGAAGCTGTGCATGTCTGCCAATCCAATCCCGCACTCTATATCTGTCCTGTATGAGATGCCACTAGGGCGAGGATCCAAGGGGAAACCAATATACATTCGAGAATGGGAAAGAGACCTGCAACATGAGTTTACTGAGCTGCAACTGGACCATCTATACCGCCTTACTCACTCTAGTTCTGTTGACATGAAAATGCAGGAGAATGGGTTCAAAGTAATGGCTGGATGGTATAGGGTCCCTACCAAACTCCCTAAAATATACCCAACCTCCTCAGAATGCTTGTTGGAGGGACTGTGGACATAGGGGTTCATTTCTGCACATTTGGTGGGATTGCCCTAAGTTACAACCTTACTGGCAGGACATTAGAACCCAAATAAACCTCACATTGAACATAGACCTCCCTGACTCTCCAATGGGCTTCCTCCTGCATGTCCCCACCATCCCTCTCAGCCTTTATTGAAAGTCGGTACTGCCTCATCTCCTGAATACGGCTAGGAGATTGATCCCCATCTACTGGAAAAGCAGACAAGTTCCAAGCCGCGCGGAATGGACCTGTCTTGTGAATGATATTGGGGCTGCACAGGAATGGATGACGACATGAAAGGACAGACATGATAAATGGTATAAATTGGATTCATTATGTAGACGAGGCCCGTACAAACACACAACCAACGGACACCGATAGGAGTAGTGTAAATGTCAGAAATGCTATAGACTTGACTTGATCATCCGAGAGATTTGATACATGAATGCTAGCATCATTTATTAGAGTGCGTTCTTTCTTTTCCTTTATTTTTGTTGTTTGCTTTCAATGTTTTATGTTTCCTTTATCTGTTTGCCATCTGGCTTTATTTGTTTTTTTTCTGCCCAAACCAGTGGTGTCTGTTCATTAATGCCGCTAAAGTTTGGTAGCAGGGCTAGAGACAAATGAATAGTGATATGGCTCATATGTTCTCATGACCACGAAGTAGACGCCTCCGTCTCCAACACCCGCTATGTTGGATGGCCAACCGGGCCTTATATTATGTACCCGGATGGGCTGCTTCGTCCTTTTCCCTATCTTGGCTGTTATCTGATCATTATTGTCTTTTTGATCGCTCTGTCAGAATTGTGAACATAAATAAAGATTGTATATAAAAAAGCTCAAGACCCTCAAGTGTGAATACAGTGCTGAGCTCCGTTCACACCTTTGCAGATGCAATGGCCGCGCACGTGCTGGCATTTAGGGCAGCCCATTCATTTCAACAGGCCGCCCCATGTGCGGAAACCACACAAAGGTAGCGTGTGACTCATTTTTGAATGACCAAAATGCAGGGTGACTTGGTATTGTGCGTCTCGGGAATGTGTGAAAACGCATGTGCTGGCAAGGTGAGTTGGGGTGTCATTAGGAATGAATGGCTCCGCTGTGTGCCTTGAACAGGGATGTGCATTGTCTGTGTGTTGCAGGAACGCACGTGATTTTGCGCGCACAAATGTGAACCGAGCGTTACAGCGTGGCCTCATTCACAGAGCGATCGTTCTCCCTCTAATACAATGTTACAATTTATTTCCATTCTGAGCTCCGGGCAGAACTGATACATTGTATTCCTTCCTGTAACTGGCCAACGCAGAGACCTCCTCATTGTTACTTTCTACATTCCAATACATTGTATTCCCCACTTTATTGGCCAGAGTCCCCCTCATTGTTACTTTGTACTTTCCTCAAATATTGACTAAATCCACTATGAGATAAATTAACAATTTTTTTTTATTTACTGAATTAACTTTTATGATTTATCTGATTTTTTGCTGTATTTTCCTCATGTATTCACTGAGTTTCCAGTAATAACAAATTTAATAATTTATTTGAACTGACTCCTGTGTTATCTTTTATTATTAGATGATAACCTGGAATGGACCCCATTGAATAAAAAAAAAAAAAAAATTAAAAAAAAGGGGCACAGCAACCACTAGCACCAGGATAGGAGAACCCCCCGCAGTGAGGGTCCACTCCCCAATGCTGGTAACTCTATAGAGTAAGAGGTTGCATTATTCATAGTATTCCTCTCTAATGCTGCTGGCTGGGGGGCGGTTCCTGGGCATTACAACATACAATGTGGGACTGTTAGTCCTGCGTTGTATGTGGGTAAGTCAGTGTGTGATGGCAGGCCTGAGGACCTTAGAGAGGAGGACACACAGATAGAGGAGGCATACCGGAGCGGGGATAATGGTAAGGACCTCCTTCCTCATCCCCCGAGAATAAGAACCTGTCCACACCGCATCCACTGAGCTGTTTTTCTGCTATGGTGCGAACAGGGCTTATAGGAAACCATTGTTCACTCCATATACGTGCAGCTCAGCGAAGGCGGTGTGAACCACCTCTAATTGGGGCCCCACTGAAGGGGATTTCTATTCTTGTGCCCGGAGTTGGGCTTTAAAAGGTTTTCTTAGAACCAATCCAGACATATCAACTGACCCCCCCCCCCCCCCCCCATGCTGGAATCTCAAATGGTTCAAATCCACATTGACCTATTATTATTACCCCCCCTTCTTCTCCCAACACACAACATGGGTTAGTCCTCATCTATGATTTGGAAATACCCCACAAAGATCTCATAGGCAGAGGACCAACCTATGTTAGTGAGGAGGGGGTTCATAGGTTGAGGTAGAGTTAAATCATTTGAGATTGTATATCACAGCTTGGGGGGGTGACATTTTCTGGATAGTTTCCGGAGAAAACCATATGGTGTGTGTGGGGGTACCCCCAGTGGTGTGGAGTGTGGGAGTACCTCCGTGACATGGAGTGTGGGCGTACGCCAGTGGTGTGGATTTGGGTGGTACCCCAGTGGTGTGGAGTGTGGGGATACCCCCAGTAGGGTGGACTTGGGTGGTACCTGCATTTGTGCTGAGTGTGGTGGTACTCCAGTGGTGTGGAGTTGGGTGGTACCCCAGTGGTGTGGAGTTGGGTGGTACCCCAGTGGTGTGGAGTTGGGTGGTACCCCCCCCCATATGTGTTGAGTGTGGTGGTACTCCAGTGGTGTGGAGTTGGGTGGTACCCCCATGTGTGTTGAGTGTGGGGGTACCCTGGTGTGTTTAATTGACTGATCTGTCATTTTTTTTTTTGGGATTGTCAGGGGCTCATTATATGATGGGGGAGGAAGAAACTAAAACTGGAGCAGGTGTACCTGGCAACCAATCAGCTTCGCTCTTCATTTGGTTAAGTTGAGGTTTGAAAGCGAAAGCTAGAAGTGGATTGGTTGCCAAGCACAGCTGGATCCTTCAGTTGTAGTCGATTCTCCTCCTTGCTTTAAGGTCTGTGGCTCATTATAATTAGCAGAACTTCCTTTCTGTTTTTTAGTCCTCATTCCCATGCTTCCCTGGTCAGTCATTGGCCCCATTAGGAAGGCAGTCCAGAGCAATGATGCGAAGGCGAATACAGGATTAAAAATCACACACAGAGCAAACTAAAGGTTTACCTTCTACCTGAATAGGAAAAATGAGGAGCCAAGCCCCACCCACTGCACATAGTACCTCCCCCACCTCTCCCCTCACCCCACTGGTGATTGCAACACACAAGAGACGAGGATCGATTTGAAAAATAGAAAACTTTTAATAAATGCTACATCTCTTCATCAGAATAGTTCCGGTACCATTTACATCATACGCTGCACAGGATGCCGAGAGCTGGAATTACATATGAAAAGAGGCATATATTCTATTTATATATATATATATATATAAATATATATATATATATATATATATATATATATATATATATATATATATATATATATATATGATATACAATAACCCCTCGCAGAAGAAGGGGAGATTCTGACCCTGCCGATGAGGGGGTAATATCTATAAACGGTGATCGCTCACCACCAGGCACGGATACTGGACTGTACGCGGGGCAATATCTACATACATATCATACAGGCTGACTACCCCAGAAGGGGTCCTTGGGGGGGGGGGGTCTAATAACCGCCATGATGTGCGTACACCCAGAGGGGGAAACTATGTTCTGGGAGACATGAAGGGTCTCAAAACCTTGGTCCAGTCATTGGTTGAGGAACGTACCCCTCACTACTGCATGACAGATCCACCTTTAAAAGAAGCCTTTTTTTGAGAGGAAGACGATGGCGGCCAACGCTGACCTCCTGAAAATGGCGGAGAGTCCATGACCTGGATGTCAGAACTTCAGTTGTTGGATATTGAAGCCATTGACAAGAGGTCAGCAATGGCGGCCCCCTCCAAGTAGAGGTTTCTGCTGATGACATCATAAGGGTCTGTGTCTAAAGGGCAAAGGTCATGTCACCATTGCTGGGGAAACCTCTGTCTACAGCTTAGACAAGAAGGAACCATAAAACTCTCTGACCATATAGAAAGACACAACCATGTCAAGTCTGGTGTCACCCATCTGGGATGGTGGGGGTCTCAAGGCGGCCATGACTGGTGAAATGATTGGGCGTTCGAGCCAAGGTTGCCAACTGTCAGTAAATTTACAGACAATTTGTAAAAATAACAGATTTCACTAACTGTCCATGAATTTATTGACAGTTGACAACCCTGGGAGCTTCCAGGGGTGCTCATGCCAGGCAGGAAGGTGAGGTGTCACCCATTTGGGATGATGGAGGTCTCAAGGTGGCCATGACTGGTGAAATAATTGGGCATTGGAACTTTCAGAGGTGCTGAGGCAAGAGGGTGAGGTGTCACCCATCGGGGATGGTGAAGGTCTCAAGGTGGCCATGACTGGTGAAATAATTGGGCATTGGAGCTTTCAGGGGTGCTGAGGCCAGGCACGAGGGTGAGGTGTCACCCATATTATAGCTCTATCCTGAACCCAAAAGATCCACCATTGCAGTCATGTAGCACATGCACAGGTCTCTAGGACAGCTGGCACCCCTGGTACACAATCCATGCTCAATGACATTTGGAGTCTTCAAAGGGAAAGTCTTGGAAAATCCCGGTGTGCCGTGACCCAACCGGAAAATAAATTAAAACACTGGAGTATTTGGTCAGGTGACACGACGGTGGGGGGAGGTGGGAATTGGAAAGGGGAATAAATTAAAGGGACGACAAAGGAAAACAGAAAAGGCACAGCGACACCATGGCAAAGTGCCGCAAAAGAATTAGCCAACGTTTCACAAAGCAGCATGAAATTCCCGGCAGAACGGTGGTGCGTGATTGGGCTGTTCCACACTGTTCAGTCCTACCAAAGTCTCGTGCATTAAGTTCAATTGTTTAGCTTAGAGAGCGCCGGGGGGATAGACCTGCAGCACAGAGGGCGGGAAGGCAACACTACTCCTGGACCGGTCACATTCAGGACATCATATACCCTCCACCACCAATGGAGCCACACCCAGCTCAGCCCCTCCCTTTCCAGCTAAGCCCCTCCTTTCTTACAAACAGCCACTGTACGGATAGGAGGTTGTGGAAGGATTCTGTGCCCCTTGAAATGAAGTTCTAAGATGCTGAAGGTCAACCTTCCAACGACCCCCGCAGTGGCACGCCAAGGCTCATATCACACTGGCGGCAGAGAGAGCTCCTCTGCTCCTACAGTGTCACTTCCTCCAACAAGATGGCCAAAACGCAGCCTAATCGCCTGAGGGAGCGGCAACACAGGAACAGGCAAGAGCTTCAATGCTCACCAGTGTGACATGCCCCCAAAATACCCCGAAAACCTTCATCAATGGAAGCACCAGGAGCAGCGATTGCCTCCCACCCGGCATCTGGGCAGATCATGGTGGAGCACCACAGTCTCTCCCGATCGATAAGCAGCAAAAGGTCACAGCAAGCTCCGCCAGGTCAATAAATATCAAACACGACTCTGTATGCCACTCCGTCCGTCCGTCCGCCCGCCAGCGTTTTCCAGGAGCTCCTCCACAGTTTTACAGGCGGTGCTCATAGTGGTTCTCTCTTCCCATACAATAAATAAACCGAAAGTACATTTTATCTTCACAGATCCATCTCCCTTCCTCCGCCATTCTACTGGTCCACCATGGTAAAGTCTCTTCTCTTCACCAGATGCATCGGCCTCATTCTCTGCTCCTCCCGCCGGGCCGCGGATCAGGCCATGTGACCAGGGATGTCAGTCGATGCGCTCCACCTTACCCAGCACTCTGCCCTCGTAGGTGGGGAGGAAGGTGTTATCATCGCGGATCTCCTCGAAGACTGCGCCGCACTCGAATTCCTGGCTGGCCTTCTTAAAGTAATACCTGCGGGGGAGGAGAAGAGAGACAATGAGGGGGTGGGAACATTTCACAGCCCATAATATCCAAACATCAATCCTGGATCAATACTTGTAATAGAAAGGTCTATGGTGGGGGGGGGGATTTCTGATCACTATTCACAGGTGAGGTTATCCTGAGAACAGACACACCGGCTGAGAGGTACCGGGCGGAGAGCCAGGGCCGTACCTTTCAATGAGTGGAACGCTCTGTAATATGGTGACGCCTGAAGCCAAACCTCATAGTAATGGCCCAAATTGTTCACCATTTTCCCTCTTCTGAATACTAACCAATGGCCATGTGCTGAGAGCTTCCAATTCCTGCAAAACCCAATAAAGATCTACAGAAGCTGCAAACACTAAGCCCGTTCAGTGATGGAATTCCCAGAGGAGGCGGAAACCCACAGCAACCAATCAGAAATAACCTGTTAAAGGGTCAGTCTATTCAAAGTTCAATTTCTTTCATGAGTGAAGTCTCCTGACAGGAGTTATCTGCTGGTGTCTAATATTTCATAGAGACTCCAGGCGTGAGATCTCCCACCATGGTTCCATCATGACTCCTCCAAGCTTGGGGTGATATGGCTCCTCCTGTTACATTCTCCATAATGAAAACATAAAATCCCACAGGGATGGTGGGAACCCCTCATAATGGGCACAGCAGGTGTACAGACCAGGGAACTCAAAACAGGGATGGTGGGAACCCCTCATAATGGGCACAGCAGGTGTACAGACCAGGGAACTCAAAACAGGGATGGTGGGAACCCCTCATAATGGGCACAACGGGTGTATAAACCCGGGAACTCAGCAAGGGATGGTGGGAACCCCTCATAATGGGCACAGCGGGTGTACAGACCCGGGAACTCAGCACAGGGATGGTGGGAACCCCTCATAATGGGCACAGTGGGTGTAAAGACCCAGGAACTCAGCACAGGGATGGTGGGAACTCCTCATAATGGGCACAGCAGGTGTACACACCCGGGAACTCAGCACAGGGAACGTGGCAACCCCTCATAATGGGCACAGCGGGTGTACAGACCCGAGAACTCAGCACAGGAATGGTGGGAACCCCTCATAATGGGCACAGCAGGTGTACACACCCGGGAACTCAGCACAGGGAACGTGGCAACCCCTCATAATGGGCACAGCAGGGGTACAGACCCGGGAACTCAGCACAGGAATGGTGGGAACCCCTCATAATTGGCACAGCAGGTTTACAGACCCGGGAACTCAGTACAGGGATGGTGGGAACCCCTCATAATATATCTTAGGAGTGGTTTGAAAGTTTGTGATACCCAGACTGGCCTTTCATTAAAACATCCACAAGGTCAAGCAAAAAAACAACCATCGTTTAGAGGGGAGAAGCAGGTCAAGACCCAACATAGGAGGCCAAATTCTACAGATCAAGATCTAACATAGGAGGACAAATTCGACAGATCAAGATTCAACATAGGACAAATTCGACAGGTCAAAACCCAATATAGGAGGACAAATTCTACAGATCAAGTCCCAACATAGGAGGACATATTTGACAGTTTAAGATTCAACATAGGAGGATAAATTCGACAGGTCAAGAAGATTCAACATAGGAGGACAAATTCTACAAATCAAGACCCAACATAGGAGGACAAATTCTACAAATCAAGACCCAACATAGGAGGACAAATTCTACAAATCAAGACCCAACATAGGAGGATAAATTCGACAGGTCAAGAAGATTCAACATAGGAGGACAAATTCTACAAATCAAGACCCAACATAGGAGGACAAATTCTACAAATCAAGACCCAACATAGGAGGACAAATTCTACAAATCAAGACCCAACATAGGAGGACAAATTCTACAGGTTAAGACCCAACATAGGAAGACAAATTGTACAGGCCAAGACCCAACACAAGATGACAAATTTTACAGGCCAAGATTCAACATAGGAGGAGAAATTCTACAGGTCAAGGCTCCGCATGGGAGGACACATTCTACAGGTCAAGACTCCGCATGGGAGGACACATTCTACAGGTCAAGACCCAACAAAGGAGGAGAAATTCTACAGGTCAAAACTCAGCATGGGAGGACAAATTCTACAGGGCGAGACTGTTTTCCCACACCTTAAGGAAAGGGACATCCTTTTGATGTCAGCGAGGTACACATTTTGGACAGAGAGGGCAAATGATTCATGAGAGGCCTGAAATAAGCCATCTACTTCAAACTGGAGCAACCATCCCTGAACAGAGGTGGAGGCCCATATTACCATCTGTCTTCAACATATGTTTTACCATCTCTACTCTGGACATTGGACAATTTACAACTTCGACCATGTGATTGTAAGGATTACCATCTATGCAGACTTCTGACAACAAGGATGGGATGATCTAACTAGAACAGGAGGTTCCGCAACTATTATCCTTCTTATCCTATTCTTGGACAATCAACATCTACCTTGACACATTCCATGGTGACTGGTTTAAGAAGTTTGTGCTACCTGTGTGGATATAAATACAACCCCAGTTCCAAAATGTTTGGGGCACTGTTAAAATCTGCATAAAAACAGAATGCAATGATTTGTAAATGTCAAACCCCAATTTTATGCACAAAATAAAATAGAAAAAAATACCAAATGTTTAAACAGAGAAAATGGACCATTTTAAGAAAATAAATCAGGTCATTGTGAAATTGATGGCAGCAACACATCTCGAAAAAGTTGGGACAGGGTAACAAAAAGCTGGCAAAGTACAACTCCATTTCCAAAAAAGTTGGGACGGGGCCATGTTTGGCACAGTGTAGCTTCCCTCTTCTTTCCCCAACACTCTGTAATGTTTGGGAACTGACAAGACCAGTAGCTGGAGTTTTGGAAGAGGAATGTTGTCCCATTCTTGCCTGATATAGGATTCTAACTGCTCAGCACTCCTGGGTCTTCTTTGTCATGTTTTCAATTGGTGAAAAGTCTGGACTGCAGGCAGCAAGTAAAGCCCCTGGACTCTTCTACTAGGAAGCCATGCTGTTGTCATAGATTCTATTGTCCTGCTGAGATATACAAGGCTTTCCCTGAAAAAGATATTGTCTGGGTGGGAACATATGCTGCTCTAGAACCTGGATATCTTCAGTATTCATGGTGCCTTTCCAGATGTACAAGCTGCCCATTCCATGCACACTAATGCCTCACCCCCCCCCCCCCCCCCCATACCATCAGAGATTCTGGCTTCTGAACTGAGAGCTGATAAGCTAGAAGGCCCCTCTCCTCTTTAGTCTGGAGGACGTGGTGCCCATAGTTGCCAAAAAGAAAGTCAAATTTCGATTCGTCTGACCAATGAACAGTTTTCCACTTTGCAACAGACCATTTTATAATGAGCTTTGGCCCAGAGAACAGTTTCCATTTTGCAACAGACCATTTTAAATGAGCTTTGGCCCAGAGAAGACGGTGGCATTTCTGGATCATGTTCAGATATGGATACTTCTTTTCATGATAGAGCTTTACCTTGTATTTCTTGATAGCACGGTAAGCTGTGTTCACAGACAGTGATTGTGGAAATATTCCTGAGCCCATGCAGCAATGTCCATCACAAAACCACGCCTGGTTTTAATGCAGTGCCATCTGAGGGCCCGAAGATCACCGCTATACAATATTGCATCTCGCCCTTGTCCCTTCCACACAGAAATTCTCTAGATACTTTGAATTTTTTGATGATATTATGTACTGTAGATGATAAGATGTTTAAAGTCTTTGCAGTTTTACTTTGAGGAACATTATTCTGAAATTGTTCGACAATTTTATAGCAGCTTTTCATAGATTGGTGAACCTCGGCCCATCTTTACCTCTGAGACACTCTGACTCTTTGAGATGCTCTTTTTATACCCAATATGTTACCGACCTGTTGCTAATGAACCTAATTAGTGGCAAACTGTTCTTTCAGCTTTTTGGTGCCCCATCCCAACTTTTTGAGACGTGTTGCTGCCATCAATTTCACAATTGCCTGATTTTTACTTTAAATGATCCATTTTCTCAGTTTAAACATTTTATAAGTTTTCTATTTTCTATTGAGAATAAAATCCGTGTTTATGAGATTTGCAGATCATTGCATTCTGTTTTTATGTAGATTTTACACTGAAGAAGTGGCTTGGAGAAGCTTTAAAACGTCTTCAATATTGGAGACCAAGTCCAGCTGAATGTGACCAATTACTACTAGAGATCTCGTTGTTTAGTATGCACGATAATGACAACACCATTGGTCAGTGCTGGATAAATGAGTACAATAAAGAAATATGAAAGGTTTGTGCTGCCCCACATCAACTAGAACAAGAGGAATGCCTGCTGTAGGGCAACACAGACAGTTTGTATTTGGGCTAATCAGTGATGGGTATGGAGGTGGAGTCTGGTGATGGTGGGTGGGGGTGAGGTAGGGTTGGGTAAGTTGCACTCACACTGTCGGAGGGAAATCCTTACACGGGAATAGTGCTGGCTTCGTACCTATAATTTCCTTTTTTGCTGAGCTGCTCTTTGAAGTGACCCAGCGTTAGGCTGTGCGTTTTCAGCATCCGCCGGTACGGGATCTCCTCCCCACAGAAGAAATATGTCACCGTCAGCTCTCCGGGGGGAGGGGCGGCCGGCTGTCTCTTTGGTTCTTTTTGTCTGAAGGTGAAAAAAAAAAACACAAAACTGTTATTACTATTATTATAATACATTGTGTGTATACAGGTAATGGAAACTAAGGCATGTCCTGTTCATCCTCACAGTTCACTACCATGGTGGACCAAAGGAGTCTGACAGTTGTGTGCGTTCCGTGCTTCCCACTACGTCGCCACTTTGATAGTGGCTTTACTGCAAGGGAAGGCTACACAACAACATACCTGTTAAATGTTTTTACCCCATTACTTTTATACTCCTGCAGATGTTTTCTACTGAATCATCAGCTAAATCCATGTTTTCTACGTTCTTCTGGATGACTGCAAAACTCAGGCTGGTTCCTGTGGCTCTGCTGGCCAACAACGCTGTTCAATCCCGTAGCGCAATGACATCACTTGCCGGCATCCACAGCTCCGGGACATTGTCAGCGGGCAGAGAGTTCACGGTCTCCACCCGAAACAATGCCAAAGGAAGGGAACAGCATTGGTGCTTTGCGGTCACGTGACCACATAGAAAAACGAAGAAATCCATATTTACACGGCGATTTTGTAAAAATGTCTGTGGGAGTATGAAAGCAACAGGTAAAGAACATTTACCAGGTAATATTTATGTGCAGCCTTTCCTTCTACTTTAACTAAATGACTGAAAGTCTGCTGAACCCTGACCACACCTCTCCATGACCAATAACATGGGATTGCCCTCCCATGACCTTTAATATGGGATTGCCCCCCCATGACCTTTAATATGGGATTGCCCTCTCCCCATGACCTTTAATATGGGATTGCCCCCTCCCCATGACCATTAATATGGGATTGCCTCCTCCCCATGACCTTTAATATGGGATTGCCCTCTCCCCATGACCTTTAATATGGGATTGCCCTCTCCCCATGACCTTTAATATGGGATTGCCTCCTCCCCATGACCTTTAATATGGGATTGCCCTCTCCCCATGACCTTTAATATGGGATTGCCCTCTCCCCATGACCTTTAATATGGGATTGCCCTCTCCCCATGACCTTTAATATGGGATTGCCCTCTCCCCATGACCATTAATATGGGATTGCCTCCTCCCCATGACCTTTAATATGGGATTGCCCCCTCCCCTCGACCTTTAATATGGGATTGCCCCCTCCCCATTACCTTTAATATGGGATTGCCCCCAAATGACCATTAATATGGGATTGCCCCCTCCCCATGACCATTAATATGGGATTGCCCCCTCCCCATGACCATTAATATGGGATTGCCCTCTCCCCATGACCTTTAATATGGGATTGCCCCCCAATGACCATTAATATGGGATTGCCCCCTCCCCATGACCATTAATATGGGATTGCCCCCCAATGACCATTAATATGGGATTGCCCCCAAATGACCATTAATATGGGATTGCCCCCTCCCCATGACCATTAATATGGGATTGCCCCCTCTCCATGAGCATTAATATGGGATTGCCCCCTCTCCATGAGCATTAATATGGGATTGCCCCCTCTCCATGAGCATTAATATGGGATTGCCCCCTCTCCATGACCATTAATATGGGATTGCCCCCTCCCCATGACCATTAATATGGGATTGCCCCCTCTCCATGACCATTAATATGGGATTGCCCCCTCCCCATGACCATTAATATGGGATTGCCCCCTCTCCATGACCATTAATATGGGATTTCCCCTGTTGTGGCTTTCACTCTTCTGAGAAAACTTTCCACAAGATTTTGGAGGGTGTCTGTAGGAATTTGTGCCCATTTGTGAGGTCAGGTACTGATGTTGGATGAGAAGACCTGGCTCATACATCAGGCCTCACATCTGGCACCAAAAAAAAAAAAAGACCGGGCTTGCAAATGGCATTCATATTCATCCCAAAGGTGATCAGTAGGGTTGAGGTCAGGGCTCTGTACAGGACACTCCAGTTCCTCCACCTCAAACTGCTCACGCCATGACTTTATGGAGCTGGCTCCACTCTTCTTGCAAGACTTCTTACAATTCGTGTCCATTCGTGAGGTCGGGTACTGAAGTTGGATAAGAAAACCTGACTCACATATCAGGTCCCACATTGGGCACCAAAAAAAAAGGCCTGCATACAACTGGCTTTCAATTCATCCTAAAGGAGATCAGTAGGGTTGAGGTCATGGCTCAATGTAGGCCTTCACGTTCCTCCACCCCCAGCAGGTCAAACCATGTCTTTATGGAGCGGGCTTTGTACACGGTGGTGGGGGATGGAAGAGCACAACTGTTTACAATGTCTTTGTATGATGGAGGATTACAAGGAACCTTCACTGGAGACACCTGAATTCCATCATTGGTAAGGGGCTGTTCACAGATCCAGGAATGAAAAATTAAATTATTTGACAAAAAAAAAACTGTAAACTGGTCCAATAAATTCTAACAGCGGAGGATTAAAGCCAGGGGAAGAATCGGACATACGGACAGATGAAGTTCTGGCTCGGAGAAGATAAAAATAAAAAACCAAAGTCTTCTATGGGGAGGCAGCTGGGGGTCCCAGGGTCAGCCAATTAAAAATGAAAGGTGTCTGATGGCCGGACTTCAAAGCTTGCGGCGTTGTGAAGATGAAGAGGGCAGCGCGGAGCGGCGTTAATTATTCAGGCCACGATTAGCCCCGCTCTAGCTGCGATCCTAGTTATAACGATAGCAAGGCCCTGTAATTACACTCATTGAGGTGCTTAACTCTGTCTGCACCACACATGGCCCTGATTGGTTCCTCGCTGCACACACACAGTTCAGTAGCACCTCCCAGACCAGGAAATAGCAGGTTTTCCATATTTCCAGGTAGAAGCACAGCAGAGGTATAAGAATACACTGCATAGACAAATGAAGGCGATGAGGTGTCTCCAGTGAAGGGTCCTATACTATACAAACATATTTTAGTAAATTGGCCCTTCCAACCTCGTCACTTCAACCCTACCGAACACCTTTGGAATGATTTGGAATGTCAATTGGGAGCCAGGTCTTTTTTTTTGGTAGGGATGAACCGATATGTATCAGCCCCTGAAAATTGCGTTTTGCCGATTAAAAAAAAAGGTGCCGATAATGGGCCCCGAAAATTATCGACCGAAAACATGCCAATAATGGCCGAAAATAAATACATAATTATTTAAATTTATGATATTAATTAACCACTTCCCACCCGGCGGTGGTTCAGCTATCCTGACTGAGTGTCATATGACGTCCTTCAGGATAACAGCCGTGGGGACGCGCATCGCGGCGATCGGTGGTGCGGTGTGTTGGTCTGACACACCGCTACGTCGATCTCGGTAAAGAGCCTCCGACGGAGGAGGGGCAGCTCCATAATAATGATCTTGGGAGGAGGAGGTAGCTTCATATTAGTGGTCGTGAAGGTAGGGTGCCAACTCTATATTTTATGGCCACAGGAATGGTAGGGGGGCAACTTCATATTAATGGCCATGGGGGGGGGGGGGCAGTTTTATATTGATAGTCATGGTTTGGAATAGGATATCCAACAAACTCATGTACCCAAACACACAAGACGCATTCTTCTGTGTATTTTTATGATACATTACAACAAGCTTTATTAGTACCAGACAGGTGAAACAGACATTGACCTGAATCCTCACCCTGAAACTCATTTAGGGGTGATGGTCAATGATCCACTTTGGACGCATCATTATTGAGCGGACTATGGAGCTCTGGGATCCCTCTGGTCATCTGGTCTACTAAAGAGAATCAGAAAGAGCTGCTGATTGGCCATCTCTGCCTGAAGGTCAGACCCAGGGACCACATGGCCAGTGCCTTGGCTCTGATCACATGACTGGCAGCTGGGAGGAGCATATAGATACGTTTTTTCTTCTCTGTGTTTCGGACGCCATCTGTCTAACTGCAGATTTCCTGATGGGGGCGCTATGATGTGACACGCAGGGCCGGTGCTACCAATAGGCAGGTTAGGCAGCTGCCTAGGGCGCCAGGGTAGGGGGCGGCAAAATCCGGCTCCCCAGCCACTCGCTAAGGATTCGGATTTTTAAAAGACCTGTCTGTCCCTCCAGCTAGCAAAATAAAACTTCCACCCTGTGCCCCATAGCAGAGATGGTGCAGCATAGTATCTTTAGTTTACCTGTGGGGATCGGGATGCGGAGCCGGGGAAGGGATCCCGATGGTCGGGGCTTGTCTTATAACGAGAGACCCTATGCATGACTTGAAGATGGGGGCACTGTACATCTTATCATAGAAATTTCCTGTGTGACCTGAGTGTCACTCTCTCCCACCCCTCTCTTTTTCTCACTAACCCACCTCTCTCTTCTCTCTCTCATCCCCCCTCGTCTCTCTCAACCCGCCCCCCCTCTCGTCTCTCTCTCCCTCCTCTTTCTCACCCCATTCTCTCTCTATCATCCCCCTTTCTCCTCCCACCTCTTCCCCCTCCCCCTCTCTCCTACTTTCTGATCTCCCCCATCTCTCTACCCTAGCCTGTCCACATACTACCCTAGCCTGTCCATATACTACCCTAGCCTGTCCATATACTACCCTAGCCTGTCCACATACTACCCTAGCCTGTCTCCATACAACCCTAGCCTGTCCATTACTACCCTAGCCTGTCCCTATACTGCTCTAGCCTGTCCACATACTACCCTAGCCTGTCCCTATAATACTCTAGCCTGTCCATATACTACTCTAGCCTCTCCCTATACTGCTCTAGCCTCTCCCTATACTGCTCTAGCCTGTCCCTATACTAATCTAGCCTGTCCCTATACTACTCTAGCCTCTCCCTATACTACTCTAGCCTGTCCACATACTACCCTAGCCTGTCCACATACTACCCTAGCCTGTCTATATTCTACCCTAGCCTGTCCATATTCTACCCTAACCTGTCCACATACTACCCTAGCCTATCCATATTCTACCTTAGCCTGTCTACATACTACCCTAACCTGTCCACATACTACCCTAGCCTGTCCACATACTACCCTAGCCTGTCCACATACTACCCTAGCCTGTCCACTTAATAACCTAGCCTGTCCACTTACTACCCTAGCCTGTCCACATACTACCCTAGCCTGTCTACATACTACCCTAACCTGTCCACATACTACCCTAGCCTGTCCATATTCTACCCCAGCCTGTCTACATACTACCCTAACCTGTCCACATACTACCCTAGCCTGTCCATATACTACCCTAGCCTGTCCACATACTACCCTAGCCTGTCCACATACTACCCTAGCCTGTCCACATACTACCCTAACCTGTCCACATACTACCCTACCCTGTCCACATACTACCCTAGCCTGTCCATACTCTACCCTAGCCTGTCCATACTCTACCTTAGCCTGTCCACATACTACCCTAGCCTGTCCATACTCTACCCTAGCCTGTCCACATACTACCCTAGCCTGTCCACATACTACCCTAGCCTGTCCACATACTACCCTAGCCTGTCCATACTCTACCCTAGCCTGCCCACATACTACCCTAGCCTGTCCACATACTACCCTAGCCTGCTCACATACTACCCTAGCCTGTCCACATACTACCCTAGCCTGTCCATATTCTACCCCAGCCTGTCTACATACTACCCTAACCTGTCCACATACTACCCTAGCCTGTCCACTTACTACCCTAGCCTGTCCATATACTACCCTAGCCCGTCCACATACTACCCTAGCCTGTCCACATACTACCCTAGCCTGTCCATATACTACCCTAGCCTGCCCACATACTACCCTAGCCTGTCCACTTACTACCCTAGCCTGTCCACTTACTACCCTAGCCTGTCCACATACTACTCTAGCCTGTCCACATACTACCCTAGCCTGTCCATATACTACCCTAGCCTGTCCACATACTACCCTAGCCTGTCCATATACTACCCTAGCCTGTCCACATACTACCCTAGCCTGTCCACATACTACCCTAACCTGTCCACATACTACTCTAGCCTGTCCACATACTACCCTAGCCTGTCCACTTACTACCCTAGCCTGTCCACATACTACCCTAGCCTGTCCACATACTACCCTAGCCTGTCCATATACTACCCTAGCCTGTCCACATACTACCCTAGCCTGTCCACATACTACCCTAGCCTGTCCACATACTACCCTAGCCTGTCCACATACTACCCTAGCCTGTCCACATACTACCCTAGCCTGTCCACATACTACCCTAGCCTGTCCATATACCTGCGAGCTGTAGCCGCCACTATTAGTCTTCAGGCCAAGTCCAGAGGCACAGGTGTGGGCGGAGAGGTGCCGCAAAAATCTCCTCCCCCGCCACCTCCATGTATACATGGGTAGGACAAAGGGGGTGGAGTCAGGGGCGGAGCCATGGAGGGGTGGCAAAATGAGGTTTCGCCTAGGGTGTCATAAATCCTTGCACCAGCCCTGGTAACACAAAGGCGGTTTTGTAGACATGATTAGGGTACACACCTATCATCTGACGCATCACTGAACTACAAATCCCAGCATGCAGAGAGGCTGCCAAGACACGAATGATGGAAGCAGAGAAAAGAGAAAAATCGGACCCTGTGATTCATCTGAAAAGTGATTGGCCGCTTGGCCATAGACACCCCCTCCCCCCCCTTTGTACATGGCAGTCATGACTGTACTCACTCTTCATGCTGGGGGGTGGAAGTTCCCGGCTGGCAGGGCACCGAGTGACTCCGCTGGTGACTGCTGGATGGGCACCTGGAAGACACGTAAAGAACGGAGTTAATTTGGTTAAAAAAAGATGTTTAAAAAATCCTGAACAGAAAGTATAAACCCGAATAAAGTGTACTCTACTGTGACAGGAAGAACACCTTCCCTTCTAACACCCAATCAGATCCCTGGATTCCCACTCTTTAATATTATTCTTTACATACAGTGCCTTGAAAAAGTATTTATACCCCTTGAAATTTTCTACATGTTGTCATGTTACAACCAAAAATGTAAACGTATTTTATTGGGATTTTATGTGATAGACCAACACAAAGTGTCACATAATTGTGAAGTGGAAGGAAAATGGTAAATGATACAAATAAATATGTGAAAAGTGTGTGGGGGGGGAGGGGACATTTGTATTCAGCCCCCTTTACTCTGATACCCCTAACTAAAATCTAGAGGAACCAATTGCCTTCAGAAGTCACCTAATTAGTAAATAGAGTCCACCTGTGTGTCATTTAATCTCAGTATAAATACAGCTGTTCTGTGAAGCCCTCAGAGGTTTGTTAGAGAACCTTAGTGAACAAAAAGCATCATGAAGGCCAAGGAACACACCAGACAGGTCAGGGATAAAGTTGTGGAGAAGTATAAAGCAGGGTTAGGTTATACAAAAAATCTCCCAAGCTTTGACCATCTCACGGAGCTCTGTTCAATCCATCATCGGAAAATGGAAAGAGTATGGCACAACTGCAAACCTACCAAGACATGGCCGTCCACCTAAACTGACCGGGCCGGGCAAGGAGAGCATTCATCAGAGAAGAGCCAAGAGGTCCATGGTAACTCTGGAGGAGCTGCAGAGATCCACAGCTCAGGTGGGAGAATCTGTCCACAGGACAACTATTAGTCGTGTTCTCCACAAATCTGCCCTTTATGGAAGAGTGACAAGAAGAAAGACATTGGAGAAAGAAAGTCATAAGAAGTCCTGTTTGTAGTTTGTGAGAAGCCATGTGGAGGACACAGCAAATATGTGGAAGAAGGTGATCTGGTCACATGACACCAAAATTCAACTTTATGGCCTAAAAGCAAAACGCTATGTGTGGGGAAAACTAACACTGCACATCACCCTGAACACACCATCCCCACCGTGAAACATGGTGGTGGCAGCATCATGTGGTGGGGATGCTTTTCTTCAGCAGGGACAGGGAAGCTGGTCAGAGTTGATGGGAAGATGGATGGAGACAAATACAGGACAATCTTAGAAGAAAACCTGTTAGAGTCTGCAAAAGACTTGAGACTGGGGCGGAGGTTCACCTTCCAGCAGGACAACGACCCGAAACATCCAGCCAGAGCTACAATGGAATGGTTTAGATCAAAGCATATTCATGTGTTAGAATGGCCCAGTCACAGTCCAGACCTAAATCACATTGAGAATCTGTGGCAAGACTTGAAAATTGCTGTTCACAGACGCTCTCCATCCAATCTGACAGATCTGAGATATTTTACAAAGAAGAATGGGCAGAAATGTCCTCTCTAGATGTGCAAAGCTGGTAGAGACACCCCCAAAAAGACTTGTAGAGAAAGGGGGTTCTACAAAGTATTGACTCCGGGGGGCGCCATACAAATGCCCCCCCCCCCCCCCACTTTTCACATATTTATTTGTATCATTTATCATTTTCCTTCCACCTCACAATTATGAGCCACTTTGTGTTGGTCTATCACATAAAATCCCAATAAAATACATTTACGTTTTTGGTTGTAACATGACAAAATGTGGGAAATTTCAAGGGGTATGAATACTTTTTCAAGGCACTGTAGTTACATAGTTAATCTGGTTGAAAAAAAGACACAAGTCCATCCAGTTCAGCCAAGATTGATTTCTGATCACTCTTCTGATACATTGGATTTACAAACACATCCAGTTTAGCCAACTATAGCCACGTCCTGGGGAAGATGCTCTTACAATAGAGAACCCTTTCCATATGCAGAAGTCAGACCTCAATTCCTCGGTTACAAAGGTCTAGGATGAGAACCTCAGCTGTGCACCCGCCCCATGACCGACGTGTGATCTGCAGGACTGGTGGGGGTGGGGGAAGGGGTTAAAGCCTCCTCACGGCTCAGGAAGTGAGTTGTGCATATATATATATATATATATATATTATCATTGTGTTTATTACGCTCTTTCTGCTTTTATTCTGGCCGCCTCGCTGTAAAAAAAATGCAAATGAAGAACGCAAACAGAAAGTTTCTGGGCAGATGGGAAGAAAAATCACACGCAGCACAGAAGCGAAAGCTCACGCTGTGCGTTTCATGTCAGGAAATTCTGCAGCAGCAGCAGGTAGTGCTGACAGTTGGACGCCGCGCAAGCGGAGGCCTGATAAAGGCGGGAGCAGAGGAGAGAGACGTGGGGGGGCAGAGCATGACAGCGGGGAAAAAGATGAGGCGTCGTCTTTGAAGTGGGAGCGTCCTGCTCACCTGTAAAACGCTGCGTTCTCCAAGTCCAAGTCAGTGCGGGGGAGGGTATGTACGTTATCCGAAAGGAAGGAATGTTCCGGGGGGAAGCCATATTTGAATGAGACGTTGGACAGCTTGGGAGGCCGGGGGTAACGGCGGTTCTTACCTTTGCTTTGAAGGTCTGGAGACCTCCGCCAGCCTTCGGCAGGCCTCTTCTAGCTGAGCCAGAGTGCTGGGCGACGACACGGCCAAGTCCTGGACCAGAGGATGCGAGGACGGCCGAGGGTGGCCGACTCCGTTGAGCCACTGCTGATGGCGTGCCGGCCTCTCCGCCGAGGACGCTCGAGGGGTCTCACAGGCCGCCGCGCTCCTCTTGGTGCTCTGCGCACTGAAAAGAAGGCATGAAGGGTCAATGCATGAACACGACACAATGTGAACCCCCAAATAACCCTGACATTAAAACTCTTCTACAAGAGGACCTCGATTCTCAGTCTATGATGTCATAGAGATATTTTGCAGCACCAGCCATCTTAATTAGAGGCCCACATGGCCGGTCACAGAAGCCCCCCCAGAATATCGGAATTAGCATAGAACAGGCTTGTAGGCCTTCAGAGGTTAATACCTCCACGTCGTACCTGTGAGATCTGTGTTTGCACTGTCGCTCCGTCTCGGACTCCACCACCCGCTGCCACGTTGCTGGTACGTGTCCTTCCATTGGTAGTTGGTATATAATGGTTGCGCCGTCTATGCCCTCCACTGAATATTCGGACATGGTCTTGCAGTTCCTTCTAGATAAGGTTCCGGCCCGACTGCTGTGATAGAAGAAAGAAGGAAAAGGCTGTAACACTGCGATGTCACATAACACGGAGACCAGAGAGCGGCCATTTTGAACTCCTCTACTGATGAACACATTGCTGCTTTCATTTTTTTCAAGGCATTTTGTTTATTTGAGGGTCACCTGCTGGATACGGCAGGGAGAGGCCTCTACACATTATCTACAGACAAGAGATTTGTGACTTACCCTGTGCTTTCCACATGTAGCAGGGACAGGTCCACCCCCTTGGCGTTCGCCCGGTTCCTCACATAGGAGCAGTAGTCATTGGATCCGGCACACAGGCAGTGCACCCTGCGAGCAGCCTCCGCCTCGATCTCCTCCTTGGTCTTCAGCATTGTGTGGTGGTGGATGTAGTGGTGATGGATGTGTTTGGTAGTCTGCTTGGTGACAAAGCTCTTGGCCAGCAGGGGACATGGCGTGGAAAGTGCTGGGGTCGGTAGCGAAGGCCGTAGGGGGCGAGAGCGGTCAGGAGAACGGGATCTGCCTACGCCTGGGGACTGGCAGCCGGGCGTCTTGAGGACTCGGGATAAGTGGTCGTCTAAGATGGCTTGAGGGTCTTCCTCGCAGGGGGCAGAAGATGCCAGAGCCAGCGGCTGGTGGGACGGGACAGAGACGTCCTGGGTGGGCTGGAAGCAGCTGGGAGATTCACATTCTTCTTGTTCTTCTTCCTGTCAAGAGGACAAAACTCGAATCCTCAACAAGCAGAAAAACCAACAAAGTTCAAAAGCGTTGGCAAAGAGCAGGAAGCCACAGAAAGCAATAACTTTACAGAAGGTGGTCAACTGTGGTTGGTGATTGGCTGTAATGAGTTACTAAAATTTGCACATTACTCAGTAAAACCAACAACCAAATTTTGTACACTGACTGCTACAAAATACGGCAAACCAAAACCAACCGACTCATATACCTGCCGGTTCTTCCTTTCTATAGTGGAAAACAGACATGGAAGGAACCGGACTGCTATGGGTGACGCTTTCCATATATCTTTGTTAAGAAAAAACAATACACAGGACCACCAAGTATATATCACATCACGGTGATGGTGGTCAGGTCTTTAGAAGACACTGCCGTAGGACCATGACCATGGAGTCACTATGAAAGGGGGGGTTGGGTACTGGGTGACTGCGACAGGTCAGGTCTTTAGAAGACACTGCCGTAGGACCATGACCATGGAGTCACTATGAAAGGGGGGGTTGGGTACTGGGTGACTGCGACAGGTCAGGTCTTTAGAAGACACTGCCGTAGGACCATGACCATGGAGTCACTATGGAAGGGGGGGCTTGGTACTGGGTGACTGCGACAGGTCAGGTCTTTAGAAGACACTGCCGTAGGACCATGACCATGGAGTCACTATGGAAGGGGGGGGTTTGGTACTGGGTGACTGCGACAGGTCAGGTCTTTAGAAGACACTGCCGTAGGACCATGACCATGGAGTCACTATGAAAGGGGGGGTTGGGTACTGGGAGACTGCGACAGGTCAGGTCTTTAGAAGACACTGCCGTAGGACCATGACCATGGAGTCACTATGCAAGGGGGGGTTGGGTACTGGGAGACTGCGACAGGTCAGGTCTTTAGAAGACACTGCCGTAGGACCATGACCATGGAGTCACTATGGAAGGGGGGGTTTGGTACTGGGTGACTGCGACAGGTCAGGTCTTTAGAAGACACTGCCGTAGGACCATGACCATGGAGTCACTATGGAAGGGGGGGTTTGGTACTGGGTGACTGCGACAGGTCAGGTCTTTAGAAGACACTGCCGTAGGACCATGACCATGGAGTCGCTATGAAAGGGGGGGTTGGGTACTGGGTGACAGCGGCAGGTCAGGTCTTTAGAAGACACTGCCGTAGGACCATGACCATGGAGTCACTATGAAAGGGGGGGTTGGGTACTGGGAGACTGCGACAGGTCAGGTCTTTAGAAGACACTGCCGTAGGACCATGACCATGGAGTCACTATGAAAGGGGGGGTTTGGTACTGGGTGACTGCGACAGGTCAGGTCTTTAGAAGACACTGCCGTAGGACCATGACCATGGAGTCACTATGAAAGGGGGGGTTGGGTACTGGGAGACTGCGACAGGTCAGGTCTTTAGAAGACACTGCCGTAGGACCATGACCATGGAGTCACTATGAAAGGGGGGGTTGGGTACTGGGTGACAGCGGCAGGTCAGGTCTTTAGAAGACACTGCCGTAGGACCATGACCATGGAGTCACTATGAAAGGGGGGGTTGGGTACTGGGTGACAGCGGCAGGTCAGGTCTTTAGAAGACACTGCCGTAGGACCATGACCATG
Source organism: Lithobates septentrionalis (assembly GCA_037952835.1). Classification (NCBI taxonomy): domain Eukaryota; kingdom Metazoa; phylum Chordata; class Amphibia; order Anura; family Ranidae; genus Lithobates; species Lithobates septentrionalis. The sequence goes on along the minus strand of JBBDGP010003188.1, from coordinate 60,497 downwards.
GAGTCACTATTGAAGTGGGGGTTGGGTACTAGAACAATGCGACACAGGCGATACCGATCACCGCTATTGATATTTGGAGACACACAGAGGGAAGACGTATTGACGAGGAGTGTGAAAAATCCCGGCACTGATTACTACAAAGGGAAGACAGGTGGGACATGGGGAGCGGGATGGCGGGACAGATGCCTCGTACCTCTTTGATCTTCTGCAGCCGTTCCTCCAGCGTGTTCATGGTTTCTTGTTCCTGTTTAACCTTCTCCAGCCGGGCGATGAGTTCCGCCGCGAAGATGGCCGGCTCGATGGGGGTCATCTCTCTGGGCGGCCGGTGCGTCCTCTACAGAGAGCGGGGGGAAGAAGGAGAGGAGTCAGACATGCTTTAGCCGGAGCTGCATCTGTTCGGCTGCGTCTTGGAGAGCGAGAGAGAAGAGCGTTTCGGCTGTGCGACTGCTCGGGATATTTATGAGGTAGCGCAGTGGCTTCACGGAGAGGCATACTGC
>JBBDGP010003188.1:0-57500 GCA_037952835.1 Lithobates septentrionalis | reverse complement strand
ATGATCCTCAAATCGTATTTTCCCCCCACACAGTAAAATTGATCAACAATAATATCATATATAAAATCAATCTAATAAAAACCATCATTTAATTTATCTAAATTCTGATTGGTTCTCACAGCACACCATTTATTTTTTTTTGATCAATCGGCAACAAAATTCTGTCATGACTGAAGGAGCGCTCACTAAACTGATGGAATGGGGGGGGGGGGGGGTCTTTATATTGAATTTGATGAGTTTAGTGGCGCTCATTGATTGATTGAATATTGATCACATTGATAGGTGTGTGGTCACATGACAGCGGTGACACTTACTGGGAAGTGAGGTAGAGCCACCTGGCCATTGGCCTTCATGCTGCGGTGCATCTCGCGCTGTAGCTGCTTCTTGCTGCCCGATCGGTACGGCGGAATCCCGTCCCTGAAAAAAGACGAAACATGGCGGCTTAATCAGAGCACCAATCCCAGGAGGAGGAAACTACAACATTGTAACGTGTATGTCAAATAGAACATTGTTACATTGTAACACTCTGTCCCCTTTCCCAGAGTCGAGTTCTCTTTCATACAAATAACATATTGATGATGTATTGATTTATTGTTATTGATGATGTTTTGATTTTTCTACAATCCCTCCAGCAGGGGGCAAACTTCTCCTTTACATATAACAGATACTTTAAGAGTCTGTCCCCTTCCTGAGTCTGTCCCCTTTCCCAGTGCAGGATCTAAATGTATACAGTGTGATAGATTGTTATTGATTATGTATTGATGATATACAGTGTGGTATATTGATTTTTATTGATGATGTATTGGTATTTCTACAGACCTTCCAGCAGGGGGCAAACTTCTCCTTTACATATAATGTAAAGGTTGTCCCCTTTCCCAGTGCAGGATCTAAATGTATACAGTGTGATAGATTTTATTGATGATATACAGTGTAGTATATTGATGATTCATTGATTTTTCTACAATCCCTCCAGCAGGGTGAAAACTTCTCCTTTACATATAATGGATAACTCAAGAGTCTGTCCCCTTCCCTAGTGCAGGATATAGAAGTAGACAGCGTAGTATATTGGTTATTATTGATTATGTATTGGTGATATACAGTGTGTATATTGATTGTTATGGATGATGTATTGATTCTTTTACAAGCCTTCCAGCAGGGGGCAAACTTCTCCTTTACATATAACAGATACTTCAAGAGTCTGTGCAGATGTATCAGAAGATAGATGAACACTAATTGTAGAGCTGATGAGGTTTGCTCCTTAAAAGGGGGCCTGTGGGGATAAACAAAGGGGCCCCCATTGCCGCAGTGATTGGTTGAGTTGGAACGGAAGGGCCCCGGAACCTGCAGACCCTCATCAATGGCGGGGTCCCTCACAGGTCCACTTTAAACAACACTCAGAATTGTGTTGTTTTATATACTCGCCAAGTGACCTTAGGGTAAGGCTGCTCAACCTGCGGCCCCTCCAGCTGTTGCAGAACTACAAGTCTCATGAGGCATTGCAAGGCTGACAGTTCCAAGCATGACTCCCAAAGACAGAGGCATGATGGGAATTGTAGTTCTGCAACAGCTGGAGGGCCCCAGGTTGAGCACCCCATGCGCTGGGCCAGGGGCGTACTGAGGGGGGAGGGGGTCACTCACCGCCACATATGGCAGAAAGCCACCAACCAATCACACCAATGCTTTCCTTCTTATTTACAGACTGCTGATTGGCTGTCCAAGTTTGATGCCAACTTTGCGGTTATATAATACCCAATATATGTTATGATGTAAAGCGCTGCTGGCGCTATAAAAATCCTGTATAATAATATTAGTAACTAGAAAAGGTACAATTTCTGGGGAAATTGTGAAAGTGTTCTTGCCTCTACAACTGGAGTGGGCGGAGTAACTGGGTGGGGTGGAGTGGCTTGAGTAACTGTGAAAAGTGTTAAAAAGCTTAATATTTTAAAAAGTATAAATAGTAGTAAAAAAGTTCCATCATTAGCTGAAAGAGCTGAACATTTTTTTCAAAAGTAATTTTTTTTTTCAAAAATCATTATTTTTTTCAAAAATGAATTTTTTTTTCAAAAATAATTTTTTTTTTCGAAATGATTTTTTTTTTAAGTAATTTTTTTTTCAAAAATATTTTTTTTTTTCAAAAATAATTTTTTATTTTTTTCAAAAATAATTTTTTTTTTTTCAAAAATACTTTTTTTTTAAAAGTATTTTTTTTTCAAAAATTATTTTTTTTTTTTTTCAAAAATACTTTTTTTTTTACATGGGGCGGTCATAATGTTTTGGCTGATCATGGGGTGGTCATAATGTTTTGGCTGATCATGGGGTTGTCAGCTTTTGTCACTTCCCACTCTAGTTTTGAACATTTCGCCATTCATTCCTATGGGACCAATTTCGCCGCAAAAACGACATTTCGTGGACCATTCGGCGAAACATTCCACAAAGTAATAACACACCAATCGGGAACAATCCGCTCGTTTCGGTATATTATTTGTCTCTGTAGTGTAAAAACTGTGGGAGGAGTCTAGATGAAGTCACATGCATTTGGGGTGTCTCAGCATCTTGTGTTTACAACCACTGTTTCCTAGCAACGCTCATGCCCTGTTTATGCTTCCCAAATACTGCTTCATCAAAACTGCCCCATCAGAATTACCCCATCAAAACTGCCCCATCATATTCCTCTATTATAAATCAGTACATGGTGTGTCTGTCCCCTCCCCCGGGCTCTGTAATCAGAGCTGAGATGCTCCAGCCACCTCCCCCCCTGTGTATAACAGAAGCTTTGGTAACCATGGCAACAAAACAAACACTAATGCCGCGTACACACGAGCGGACATTACGGCGGACTTTGCCCGGCGGACTTTTCGACGTACTTTCCGACGGACTTTGTGAATGAACGGACTTGCCTACACACAATCCACCAAAGTCCGTCGAATTCGTACGTGATGACGTACGACCGGACTAAAACAAGGAAGTTCATAGCCAGTAGCCAATAGCTGCCCTAGCGTGGCTTTTTGTCCGTCGAACTAGCATACAGACGGCGGACTTTTCGACCGGACTCGATTTCAACGGATAAATTTTAAACAAGTTTCAAATCTAAGTCCGTCCAACTTTTGAGAAAACAAAGTCCGCTGGAGCCCACACACATCGAATTGTCCGACGAAATCCAGTCCGCCGGGCAAAGTCCGCCGTAATGTCCGCTCGTGTGTACGCGGCATAACAGTACACTCTGATTAATGGCTAAAATTTCCTGAAATGACCTCTAAACAAATGGCCGTATTTTAAAAACTATACATCCTACAGCGAAGATCTTTATATTGTGAGAATCACAAGACCCAGACCTAGATTTTGATACATAGTATGTCTCTGAAATATTAAAAATGAAGGCACGGTCGCAGTTTAGAAATTGCCCTTCAAATTTGGAGGGGGCTAGAGTGTAGTTTCAATGAATGTCAATGGACGGCGTGAGTTGCAAACAAATGGTCATATTGTGAAAACCATCAGGACTATGGCTTAGCCGTGGACATGTTTAGTGGCAGCAGGGGTAGCTGAACGTTTTGATATAAGATTTGTGTAGGTGGGCTTGAAAATGAGGGAGTGGCGGCAGTTTAGAAATCATGTTCTGATTTTCCAGCTTTTGTCATCTCCCACTCTAGTTTCCCCATTCATTCCTATGGGACCAATTTCGCCGCAAAAATGACGATATTTCGTGAACCATTCGGCGAAACGTTCCACAAAGTAATAGCACACCATTCTGGAACAATCCGCACGTTTCGGTATATTACTTGTCTATGTAGTGTAAAAACTGTGGGAGGAGTTAGGGTGGTAAATTTGGCTATAATAATAAGAATAATATATATGTGAGATAACAATAAGTGGTCTTGCTATGCAAGAACACTTAATAATAATATAGGAAGAGAGGAAATGTCATTGAGGAATACCCAGCTTCACCAGCAGAGGGCACCCTGGTAACACTTTTTATGGTTTATAGACGGTTCCCATTACCCCATCCCATGTACTGAGGGAACGGTACCGAGGGCTTCCCGCCTCGCAGAGAGGTCCAAAACCATCTGTGTGCGGTCCGACCTTCCAACAGCCGGGGGGAACTAAAAGTCTCAGCAAGCTCCACTTCCCCGACCGCTGGGCGTTTTAGTTCCCACGAATGCTGTAAAAGAAAATGGGTAAAATGTTAATTTGGAGTATTGGGGGTGACATTCCCAAGACGGGACGTTCCCCTTACGGCGAGGGTTCAGCAGATGCCGCACGGCCAAAAAATAAAAAAGAGTTGCGCCGCGGCGGCTTTTGAATGAGGATTGGGTGGCCGATGTATTGAGAGTCGCCTGCGTTTGGCAAGGGCTGGATAACGGCGCTGTGATCTCACGCACATCAAAAGGCTGGTTTGTAAGATAAGGTGATGTTTGAAGTTCAATGCGCTCCGTTCCCTTGGCGTCCGACGCTCGCCTGTAAATAAAGGAAGAGCGAGGAGGGGAGGGGGGGGGAGAGGGGGGCCCCCGAATAAAGACACTCCGCCGTATGGGAAGGAGAGACTTATCCCGATAATTAGGAAGAGATTCGCCCGGAGAACGGCGGGGGATGGAGAACATCAAGCGATGCAACGAGGGGTAGTGGAGGCCCGGACTGGACACTGGGCAGAGGTGGCTCGGATCGATGGAGGAGGGGCCCGTTATGCTCATCTGGGGGGGGGGGGTTCCATATTTGAAACCGCTTTGTAGTTTGGCCCCCTGACGGTTCAATCGGCCATTGTCCACAGCAGACGGTCGCTTCAAACGCCGACCGGCGGCAGGGGGGGTGGGGGGGGATGGTCTGAGTGTGGGGATTGGGGGGGGGGAGGGTGACAATCACTTCACCTACCATCTCTGAAGCCGTAGGCCGGCCCGCAGACCTCAGAGGAAACATGAGACTGTCAGAGGACCACCAGATGCTTATTACCTACAGCAAGGATTTTCATAGCTCCGCCGGCTCTTGAAGTATCCTTAAAGTGACACACACACACACACACACAGGACAGTACCACCCGGGGTGAGGGGGGCCACTTACACGCTGCTGTCAGTCATGGACATGGAGTCGTCCGTCATGGCGTCGCTGGACACTTCGCTCTCATTGGTGCTGGCGGCCGGGGCGAAGACGAATCCGGAGGCGACGTGGTACGGGTTGACGGGGTCGCTCCTCTTGTAAGCCCTGCGGGACAGAACAGAGATGAGGTCACTGAACGTCGCCCCAACTTTAACCCTTCCTTATCCACACTGGCCCTGCGCACAGGCCTCACCTGCCGGCTGAAATGTATATCCGGATGTCCCTGGTGTACACCCCGACGCCTCCGTATCTGATCTATGTGCGGCGCCGTGGAGTATGTTGGTGCTAGATCAATACCACAAAATAAACTGCCACTGAAATGATTACACCCGTTATTTATCTATTACCCAACATGGCGCCAAGCTGGCCGCAACCTACAGTAACCAGTCAGGCCGGCACCAATTATTGTCTCCCAGCCGGATACAATACTGACTGGGAGGCTGGGGGTCACGATTTTGGGGACTCTTCATGTAGAGGTTTTATCGCCCTCTCCAAGCCTCTGACATTGGCCTGCTGGGGGTGCTGGGATCTCCTTACATGGGCTGACATTCCCGTCATAAGTGATAACGGGGTCCCTGGCCTCTGCTAATGTGTGACCTGGACTCCATGTCAAGGGCTGTCCAACCTCCCACCACCTATCCCAACCACCAACCAAGGTTCCTCCACCGGGGGCTACAGGATACTGGAGTTGTGACTGATGGACCTCCCAAACGAGGGTGTCTACATAGTACTGAGACCACCAACACCCAACAGAGCCAACTGAAGGACAGGAATTATCTTTTTGTCTGTCTGATAGGGCAATATTCTGACCACCAATGTAAGGAACTTTCTTCCCTCTGACCACCAATGTAAGGAACTTTCTTCCCACTGATCACCAATGTAAGGAACATTCTTCCCACTGATCACCAATGTAAGGAACATTCTTCTCACTGATCACCAATGTAAGGAACATTCTTCTCACTGATCACCAATGTAAGGAACATTCTTCCCACTGATCACCAATGTAAGGAACATTCTTCCCACTGATCACCAATGTAAGGGACATTCTTCCCACTGATCACCAATGTAAGGGACATTCTTCTCACTGATCACCAATGTAAGGAACATTCTTCCCACTGATCACCAATGTAAGGAACATTCTTCCCACTGATCACCAATGTAAGGGACATTCTTCTCACTGATCACCAATGTAAGGAACATTCTTCCCACTGATCACCAATGTAAGGAACATTCTTCTCACTGATCACCAATGTAAGGGACATTCTTCTCACTGATCACCAATGTAAGGAACATTCTTCCTACTGATCACCAATGTAAGGGACATTCTTCCCACTGATCACCAATGTAAGGAACATTCTTCCTACTGATCACCAATGTAAGGGACATTCTTCCCACTAATCACCAATGTAAGGAACATTCTTCTCACTGATCACCAATGTAAGGAACATTCTTCCCACTGATCACCAATGTAAGGAACATTCTTCCCACTGATCACCAATGTAAGGAACATTCTTCCCACTGATCACCAATGTAAGGAACATTCTTCTCACTGATCACCAATGTAAGGAACATTCTTCTCACTGATCACCAATGTAAGGAACATTCTTCCTACTGATCAGCAATGTAAGGAACATTCTTCCCACTGATCACCAATGTAAGGGACATTCTTCCTACTGATCACCAATGTAAGGAACATTCTTCTCACTGATCACCAATGTAAGGAACATTCTTCTCACTGATCACCAATGTAAGGAGCATTCTTCTCACTGATCACCAATGTAAGTGACATTCTTCCTACTGATCACCAATGTAAGGGACATTCTTCTCACTGATCACCAATGTAAGGAACATTCTTCCCACTGATCACCAATGTAAGGAACATTCTTCTCACTGATCACCAATGTAAGGAACATTCTTCCCACTGATCACCAATGTAAGGAACATTCTTCCCACTGATCACCAATGTAAGGAACATTCTTCTCACTGATCACCAATGTAAGGGACATTCTTCTCATTGATCACCAATGTAAGGAACATTCTTCCCACTGATCACCAATGTAAGGAACATTCTTCTCACTGATCACCAATGTAGGGGACATTCTTCTCACTGATCACCAATGTAAGGAACATTCTTCTCACTGATCACCAATGTAAGGGACATTCTTCTCACTGATCACCAATGTAAGGGACATTCTTCTCACTGATCACCAATGTAAGGGACATTCTTCCCACTGATCACCAATGTAAGGGACATTCTTCTCACTGATCACCAATGTAAGGAACATTCTTCCCACTGATCACCAATGTAAGGAACATTCTTCCCACTCACCACCAATGTAAGTGATATTTTTCCCACTGACCACCAATGAAAGGGTTTATCTTGGGGTTCCTCTGGGAAGAAAGGGTTGATCTATAGCAATGCAGGTTCCAGTCAGGTTCTGATGGAGGTGGAGAGAAATTCTCACTCCAGAGAACCTCAGAGGTCTTATCAATGGCATTTTAGGCCATTATAATGGAGACAACAGGGACATCTCTGAAATTCTACCAGTAAAGCACCCCACATGACACAGCCTTTGGCCCCTGTGGTACCTCTTACAACGCTCTATGGACTGTCATGTCTCCCGGGTATTCAGGTAGCAGTTTAGATCCAATAATAATGTGAAATAAGACGATTATTATGTCACCAGAGAGAGGAGACCCTGAAAAAGTCTCTTCAGAAGTTTCATCTTCCAGGTGAGCTGCAGACACTGGGGCTCAGACACCGGCTCAGGGACTCGCTGGTCAGCCTTGTGACATCACAGCACCGGGGTTCTGGATGCTGATCCCATCACTTCTCTATTTCCATCAAGTCTGGAGGGTTTTTGTTTGTGGGTTTCCTCTATGGACTCTGAGACTCATCCCAAGACTTGAGAGAGTCACATCCAACCAGGCTGGCCCCAGTGTGTGTCCATGCCGGCGTGGGGGGGGACATTGGATTGTAAAGTTTGTTTATTAAAAATCTTACAAACATAATAAAAACATATTTACACATTATATATATATATATATATATATATATATATATAAACAAAAATAGCTTACATCAGCCAGAAAAAATATAAACAAAAGTAATATCATAATGTTCCTCAACAAAACTATAACCTCCACCTAAACACACCCTCAGGCTAAGAAGTGATTACACATTGATCCCATGCATGCAGCCTTTTTTCAAAAATCTGATCTTAGAAAGGTCGTGAAATGAGAGAAAGAAAAGTCGCACACCCAGAGACTGACAGACAGCAGCTACGGGAACCTGACATTCCTCCACGCCTTTGACCAAGCCCCCGGCCACCACCTGTCCTTCTCAAGACCCTGAATCCTCCCAGCCTCACCCAGAATATTGTGCACCACCACCTTGACAGGAAGGACTTTTTTCCGAGTAGAAACCTGACACCGTGCATTCCATGTGAAGTAACGGACTACTAAGCTAACTAGCCAAAATCAAAATCCTGATCAGTCTGAAAGGCCCCGTATGACCACTCCGCATAACTCAAGCGGGAAAGGAAAGGGATAGCCAGAGCTCGACCCACCCGCTTATAGATTACTATATTGAAGGGGCACTGAAGCAAGAAATGGTCCATTGCCTCCTACACCCTGCCACAGTCCACTCTTGGACAACCACGGTTCTCCACAGAACGATGCTTCAAGTTGCCCCTCACGTAGAGTCTGCCATGGAATGAGAGTAAGGCCAAATCTCAAAACTTTAAAGGGATTCTTTCCAGATTAATCAAACGCAGACCCTCCCTCATAACAGGGCCTGGGAAATTCCTCAAGGCCAGTGGCTCGCTAAAGGCAGATTCAACAACCCTCCTCTCCAGGGCCTTCCTAGGAAGAGACTTAATTTCCTCCGCTGTCACTCGCCACTGCTACTCTTCTGGTACGGAGACTGATGTGACTGGCTCAGTGATCTCTGTACAGCACTGCTGTAAATGTCAGAGCTATATAAATGTATAATAGTGTGTGACTGTGGGGGAGGGGACAGTAGAGTGTAAGCTCCTCTGGTACAGAGACTGGTGTGACTGGCTCAGTGATCTCTGTACAACACTGCGATATATGTCAGAGCTATATAATTGTATAATAATAATAGTATGTGACTGTGGGGGAGGGGGCATTATTAGAGTGTAAGCTTCCCTGGTGACTGATGGGAATTATTATGGATAATATGGTAAAGCTCCTGTTAGAACTAAACACTTTATCTTCCTGAAGGAACTCTGGTTGGAGTCCCAAGACAGGCTAAGCCAGGCCGGTAAAGCTCTTATGCGGGGCCCCGTAGGATACAGCTGGGATCCCCGGGGCCCTTCCCCTGAGCTGTACACATCTGATGATATAAAGTGGGACTTTCATCTCAGAATCCTCTGTGCTGCAATAATAGAATGGTGCCGGATAGAAGTACAGACTGCATCCATTATATGACTCCAGATCAGAGGGGATCTTCTTCCAAGTCATCCCACTTCAAAGCCAAGACATTCCTTTCAATTAACCTCCGGCTTTCATGCCTTAACCCTTCCACCACCACAGGAGACACCTCCACAACATGACAACAGCAATCACAAGACAACCTCCATGGCACAAGTCAGGTGACCAGGAAATGGTGGACTTCCTGTGTGCAATTATTTTCAGAAATTGAGCTAGTGGTGCAATAATCTGCAGAATATATCAATATGGATCTGTCAGGAGGGGGATGGGACGGAGCACTGATCTGCAGAGAGGTCAGTGATGGAATAATCTGCAGAATGAATCAATATGGATTTGTCAGGAGAGGGATAGCACGGAGCAATGTTCTGTAGATCTCTAGGTCAGTAATAATAAATACTATATCAGTATACAATAGACAATTATTGATATGGCTGATGGCCAGGTCAAGCATACTATGTTCTATCATCACAACACTAATAAACATGTGGTTGGATCAATCATCACTCCTCCCGCTGATGTACCGCGCCATGGCATCCCAACGTGGTCATTGGCGCTCTCACTGTTGGTGTAGGTGCAAGCTGAGTCAGCAGAGGGCGATGTCCACCACCTAGTGAGCATCTCCTGAGGAGGGTCACCTGGGGTGAGCAGGGTACCAGCTGTGTGCGTATTCATATGACCGAGGTCACCTCACTCCACACACATTCACCAATGGCTGTTGATCTCAATATATGCAACAAGATGACCTTCAAGGTAAACCCAAGACTCTGCATACACCTCAGATCCCGGGATCGCCTTCAAGACAAACCCCAGACTCTGCATACACCTCACATCCCGGGATAGCTTTCAAGGAAAACCTAAGACTCTGCATACACCTCACATCCCGGGATAGCTTTCAAGAAAAACCTAAGACTCTGCATACACTTCAGATCCCAGGATAGCCTTCAAGACAAACCTAAGACTCTGCATACAACTCAGATCTCAGGATAGCCTTGAAGTTAAACAGAAGATTCTGCATAGACCTCAGATCCTGGGATAGCCTTCAAGACAAACCCAAGATTCTGCATACAACTCAGGTCCCCTGGATAGCCTTCACGACAAACCCATGATTCTGCATACACCTCAGATTTCAGGACAGCCTTCAAGGCAAAGCTCAAAACAACTTTCTTCTTTCTCTCAAAGTTTGAAAACAAAAATAAAAACCAAACACATTCAGAATATTTTGTTAATAAATATTGAAGTAATAAGTATGACGATAGTTGGTAGTCCGTCAACATTGACTAAACCCATTCTTTCCATAAGATATTCTGTATATAAAGGATGAAGATGACACTGAATGGATCTATAGTCCACCTCTGATCACCAACATTGGGACAACTGGGACAAGTACTGGAACAGTCACTTTCATTCAAAGCAGGAACAACCAAGAGAAACCTGAGACGTAGTCACCCATAAAGTTCCATCTACACCAATGGACAACTCCTTATTGATAGTAAATTGGTTCACAGAAGAGAACTACAACTTGCCATTACTCAATGAAGATACACAGGATCCTTAGGATTCCATGAAGAGCACATTACACACAGTGAAGGGGAGAAGACAGGGAAAGCTGGGTCCTACCTGTAGCAGTGGTCAATGGCCTCCTTGGCTCGGGAATTTGCAGTAGCCCTCAAAGATTTGCTGGACAGAGCCACCACCGATGGTGAGCCCTTGTGTTTTAGGTCCACACAGTTCAGCTCTTCCTCCTCGTTTAAAGTGGGCAGATAGCCGCTGACCAGTTTTAAACTCCCGGGTCCCATGTTTTTGAAGTAAGCCGTGTTCTCTCCTCCAGTCCTGACATATTCGAGGTATATATCGGAGGTGAGGAACATGTGGTAAGCATTGTCTTCCATCATGGCCTGGATCTCCGCCTGAGCTTGGTCAAACATGGTGGAATCGATCTGCTGCTTCTTGATGGAGTCCCGGATGAAAACTTTGGTGGGGGGCTTCAGCTGTTTGGGCACGACGCCGCAGTTCTCAATGTAGCGTTTGTGAATAGCCTTGGCCACCCTCAGTGTTTTGGGGTCCTTGATGTCCATCTGTCGGAAACCATTGCAGGCAAACCAGAAGTCTAAAGTATCCACGCATTTTTCCCTTTCCAAGAAAGTCCGGAAAAGGTGAGCTCCATCCTGATCACCCAGCAAGGAATGCAAGGACTTGTTCCACCGTGCCAGCGGAGAGTCAGGGGACGCGCTGCCTTCCGGCTCCCCCAAACCATCTTCATTTCTCCGGGGGGTATCAGAGAGCGGCGCGGACTTTGATCTTTGGCTCGGGGCTGGGAACTGGCATGGCGTCTGGCCTTCTTCTCCTGGCACTGGCGGGCGAGGGGCGTCTTCTCGAAAGCTGCTGGTCTCATCCGAGAGGTGAGTCCCCAGCAAGGCACTGCTCATGGCTCTCCGGCTGCTATTGTAGATGTGAAATTCCTCTGTAATCTGCTCTCTCTCTCTCTTTCTCTCAAGTCAGCAGGGGATCCTGCGAGCCTTCTTCCCTCTGTAAATGAAAAGAAAGTATTGATTTAATCAAAACCAGATCCGCCCAACATCAAAAGAAAAAGTAAACAGTCTTTTCAACTCCTCACTGCCACAGAGAGCCACAGACGTACACAATGCAAATCACACAGCGCCTTCAAAGGACGCCATGTGAGTGGAGAGCCTTAACCCCCTATGTCCAGAGCCCGGCGGAGAGGGAACAAGACCATAGATAGGTAGATAGATAGATAGGTAGATAGATAGATAGATAGATAGATAGATAGATAGATAGATAGATAGATAGATAGATAGATAGATAGATAGATAGATAGATAGATAGATAGATAGATAGATAGAAATTCTTTTCATGTTACCACGGGAGAACGACTCTATACTTTGGGCAGTTTTGGTTCTGAAGCCTAACAGGGTGCCCAGGCCAGTGTAGGGTGCCCGGTGTAGCAGGAAGGCCGGTGCAGGGTTTGGGGTACAGTGTGAGGGGGTGCAAAGATGGAGTGCATAGTGCAGGGTATGGGATGCTAGGTGGAGAGTGTAGGGAATGGACAGTGTGGATTGAGGGGTGTGTGGTATGTTGTAGGGTATGGAGTGAAGGATGAGGGGTGCAGGGTATGGATTGAGGGGTGCAGGGTATGTGATGTAGGCTTTAAAGGTATGGGGGTGAAAGGGTGTTGGGCTAGAAAGGCATGGGGTGAGGAATGCAGGGCATAGAGTGTAAAAGTGCAGGGTACAGGTTGAGGGATGCAGGGTACGGGTTGAGGGGTGCAAAGTATAGGATGCAAGGGTACAGGTTGAGGGGTGCAGGGCACAGGATGAGCAGGCTGCAGAGAACTGCAATTGCAGTGTATGGGGTGTAGGACTGCTGGGTATGGATTGAGGGTTTCAAGGTATGGGGGTAAGGGATGCAGGGTATGGGGTGTAGGCTTAAAAGGTATGGGGTAAAGGGTGTTGGGGTGCAAGGTATGGGGTGATAGGTGCAGGATGTGGGATTTAGGTTTGCAAGGTATGAGGTTTAGGCTTGCAGGGTCTAGAGGGTAGGGGTGCAAGATATGGGTTGATGGTTGCAGGGTATAGAGGTGCAGAGAATGGACTGAGGGATGCAGGGTATAGGGCAGAGGGTGCAGAGTACAGGTTGAGGGATGCAGGGTATGAGTTGGGGGTTGCAGGCTATAGGATGTAAGGGTACAGGTGGAGGGATGCAGGGTGCGGGTTGAGGGGTGTGAAGAACAGGCTGAGGATGCAGGGTATACGCTGTAAGGGTGCAGGGTACAGGTGGAAGGGTGCAGGGTATGGGTTGAGGGGTACAGGGTATAGGATGTAAGGGTGCAGGGTACGGTTGAGGGGTGGGAAGAGCAGGATGAGGATGCAGGGTGTAGGGTACAGGATGAGGGGTGTAGAGTACAGGTTGAGGGGTGCAGGGCACAAGTGGAGGGGTGCAGGGTCTGGCAGTGGCAATGTGCAGGTGAAAAGGATTTGAGAGCGCTCTCCTCCCCGGCGTGTTGCGTTGCCTCGTCTCTCATCTGTTTCCCATTCCCAGATTAATATCAGAGGAAACCCACCCAGCACATCAGCCAACCTCCCCAGCTCTCAGCGCTCCATCCGCCTGTTTACCAGGGAGCCCAGCCACATCTGGGGGCACACTGCGCTCCGGACCACGCTGCCACTTCAATGGGAATACGGCCCACGGCAATTTACAGACTGTCCCCGGCAGAGGAAGACTCCAACAGCACAAACATTAACCAACATAACACCAAACAAAAAAACACAATCTCCAAACACCGACCTCATCTAGAAATATTGTCCCCGAATGTAGAGGAGGAATTCATCGCACAGCGCAGACCGCAGACATCAAAAGGGAAATAAAACCGTCTTCATCCCAACTTCTATCCACATCAATCCTGACCATCCCAGGGCAAGGGGACAGCTCAGAGACCCCCCATACACAAAGCCAGGGGCCAGCTCAGAGACCCCCATACACAGAGCCAGGGGCCAGCTCAGAGACCCCCATACACAGAGCCAGGGGCCAGCTCAGAGACCCCCATACACAGAGCCAGGGGCCAGCTCAGAGACCCCCATACACAGAGCCAGGGGCCAGCTCAGAGACCCCCATACACAGAGCCAGGGGCCAGCTCAGAGACCCCCATACACAGAGCCAGGGGCCAATCCAATCCAATGTCAGATCCTGTGCTGTGGTTACCTGGTGGGATGAGCCCCCATTGCTGCCCTCCTCAGTGTAGAATGACCCCTGGCCAGGCATGCACAGCTTCTTAGAGATCAGAGGGAGGGGGAGGGGGAGGAGGCTCAGGAGGGGGGGGGGGGGGGTCTCACACACATTGGTCACACTATAGCCCACCTTGCTACATTGTATCACACAGCAGACACTTCAAAGAGCAGCCACATCAAAGGTGAGGCTTACCATGCCTGCAGGGGTGCCAGGGTGCCCGGAGATGGTGCTGTGCCCCCCAGGCTCCTCTCTCCGCTCACAGCTCAGTGTTCAGCCACAGCAGCAGCAGCTCAGAATGATGTGTAGAAAGCTGAGAATCCATCCAGCCCCCTCCCTCTCCTCCTCCTCCCTCCCCCCCCCCCCAACACCAATATAACTGTCACTCCAATACAACTCCACATCAAAGAGAGACTGTCACTCACCCAACTGGGCTACTGCTGCACCCCCACTGCATGACTGAACCCCCCCCCACTGCATGACTGAACCCCCCCACCCCCCCACTGAATGACTGCACCCCCTACCCCCCCACTGCATGACTGAACCCCCTACCCCCCCCCCCCCACTGCATGACTGCACCCCCCCACTGCATGACTGCACCCCCCCACTGCATGACTGAACCCCATCCCCCCCCTGCATGACTGAACCCCATACCCCCCCACTGCATGACTGAACCCCCTACCCCCCCACTGCATGACTGCACCCCCCCCCACTGCGTGACTGAACCCCCCTACCTCCCACCACTGAATGACTGCACCCCCTACCCCCCCACTGCATAACTGCACCCCCCACTGCATGACTGAACCCCATCCCCCCCCCTGCATGACTGAACCCCATACCCCCCCCCACTGCATGACTGAACCCCCCCTACCCCCCCACTGCATGACTGCACCCCCCCCCCCACTGCATGACTGAACCCCCTACCCCCCCACTGCATGACTGCACCCCCCCACTGCGTGACTGAACCCCCCCTACCTCCCACCACTGCATGACTGCACCCCCTACCCCCCCACTGCATGACTGAACCCCCTACCCCCCACTGCATGACTGCACCCCCCCACTGCATGACTGAACCCCATACCCCCCCCTCATGACTGAACCCTCTACCCCCCCACTGCATGACTGAACCCCATACCCCCCCTGCATGACTGAACCCCCTACCCCCACTGCATGACTGAACCCCCCCCTACCCCCCCACTGCATGACTGCACCCCCCCACTGCATGACTGAACCCCATACCCCCCCCTGCATGACTGAACCCCCTACCCCCCCACTGCATGACTGAACCCCCCCTACCCCCCCACTGCATGACTGCACCCCCCCACTGCATGACTGAACCCCATACCCCCCACTGCTTGACTGAACCCCCCTACCCCCCCACTGCATGACTGCACCCCCCCCCACTGCATGACTGAACCCCATACCCCCTGCATGACTGCACCCCCTACCCTCCCCCCACTGCATGACTGCACCCCCCCTACCCCCCCCACTGCATGACTGAACCCCCCTACCCCCCCCCACTGCATGACTGAACCCCCTACCCCCCCACTGCATGACTGCACCCCCTACCCCCCACTGCATGACTGAACCCCCTACCCCCCCACTGCATGACTGCACCCCCTACCCCCCACTGCATGACTGAACCCCACCTACCCCCCACTGCATGACTGCACCCCCTACCCCCCACTGCATGACTGAACCCTCCCTACCCCCCCACTGCATGACTGCACCCCCTCCTTCCCCCCCACTGCATGACTGAACCCCCTCCTCCCCCCACTGCATGACTGAACCCCCCCCTACCCCCCCACTGCATGACTGCACCCCCTCCTTCCCCCCACTGCATGACTGAACCCCCTATCCCCCAACTGCATGACTGAACCCCCCCTACCCCCCCACTGCATGACTGAACCCCCTCCTTCCCCCCGTTGCATGACTGCACCCCCTCCTTCCCCCCACTGCATGACTGCACCCCCTCCTTCCCCCCACTGCATGACTGAACCCCCCCTATCCCCCACTGCATGACTGCACCTCCTCCTTCCCCCCACTGCATGACTGAACCCCCCCACTGCATGACTGAACCCCCCCCCTACCCCCCACTGCATGACTGAACCCCCTCCTTCCCCCACTGCATGACTGAACCCCCCTACCCCCCCACTGCATGACTGCACCCTCTCCTTCCCCCCACTGCATGACTGAACTCCCTCCTTCCCCCCATTGCATGACTGCACCCCCTACCCCCCCCCCCCACTGCATGACTGAACCCCCCCTACCCCCCCCCCACTGCATGACTGCACCCCCTCCTTCCCCCCACTGCATGACTGAACCCCCTACCCCCCCACTGCATGACTGAACCCCCCTACCCCCCCACTGCATGACTGCACCCCCTACCCCCCACTGCATGACTGAAGCCCCCCTACCCCCCCCCACTGCATGACTGCACCCCCTCCTTCCCCCCACTGCATGACTGAACCCCCTACCCCCCCACTGCATGACTGAACCCCTCCTACCCCCCACTGCATGACTGCACCCCCTCCTTCCCCCCACTGCATGACTGAACCCCCTACCCCCCACTGCATGACTGAACCCCCCTACCCCCCACTGCATGACTGCACCCCCTCCTTCCCCCCACTGCATGACTGCACCTCCTACCCCCACTGCATGACTGCACCCCCTCCTTCCCCCACTGCGTGACTGCACCCCCTCCTTCCCCCCACTGCATGACTGCACCTCCTACCCCCCCCCCACTGCATGGCTGAACCCCTTACCCCCCCCCCCCATTGCATGACTGCACCCCATACCCCCCCACTGCATGACTGAACCCCATACCCCCCCACTGCATGACTGAACCCCTCACTGCATAACTGAACCCCCCCACTGCATGACTGCACCCCCTACCCCCCCACTGCATGACTGAATCCCCCCCCTACCCCCCCACTGCATGACTGAACCACCTCCTTCCCCCACTGCATGACTGCACCCCTACCCCCCCCACTGCATGACTGCACCCCCTACCCCCCCCACTGCATTACTGAACCCCCTAACCCCCCACTGCATGACTGAACCCCCTACCCCCCACTGCATAACTGAACCCCCTAGCCCCCCACTGCATGACTGAACCCCCTACCCCCCCACTGCATGACTGCACCCCCTACCCCCCACTGCATGACTGAACCCCCTACCCCCACTGCATGACTGAACCCCCTACCCCCCCACTGCATGACTGCACCCCCTACCCCCCACTGCATGACTGCACCCCCTCCTTCCCCCCACTGCATGACTGCACCCCCTTCCCCCACTGTATGACTGCACCCCTACCCCCCCACTGCATGACTGCCCCCTCCTTCCCCCATTGTATGACTGCACCCCCTACCCCCCCACTGCATGACTGCCCCCCCTCCTTCCCCCACTGCATGACTGTACCCCTTACCCCCCACTGCATGACTGAACCCCCTACCCCCCACTGCATGACGGAACCCCCTAACCCCTCACTGCATGACTGCCCCCCTCCTTCCCCCCACTGCATGACTGCACCCCCTACCCCCTCACTGCATGACTGCCCCCCTCCTTCCCCCCACTGCATGACTGCAACCCCTACCACCCCTACTGCATGACTGCCCCCCACTGCATGACTGCACCCCCTCCTTCCCCCACTGCATGACTGAACCCCTACCCCCCACTGCATGACTGCACCCCCACTGCATGACTGAACCCCCTACCCCCCCCCCCTGCATGACTGAACCCCCTACCTCCCTATTGCATGACTGCACCCCTTACCCCCCCCCACTGCATGACTGCCCCTCTCCTTCCCCCCACTGCATGACTGCACCCCCTCCTTCCCACCACTGCATGACTGCACCCCTAACCCACCCCACTGCATGACTGCCCCCCATCCTTCCCCCACTGCATGACTGCACCTCCTACCTCCCCCCACTGCATGACTGCCCCCCCTCCTTCCCCCACTGCATGACTGCTCCCCCTACCCCCCACTGCATGACTGAATCCCCTAACCCCCCACTGCATGACTGCCCCCCTCCTTCCCCCACTGCATGACTGCACCCCCTCCTTCCCCCACTGCATGACTGAAGCCCCTACCCCCCACTACATGACTGAACCCCCTACCCCCACTGCATGACTGAACCCCCTACCCCCCACTGCATGACTGCACCCCCACTGCATGACTGAACCCCCTACCTCCCTACTGCATGACTGCACCCCCTACCCCCCCCACTGCATGACTGCACTCCCTACCCCCCACTGTATGACTGCACCCCCACTGCATGACTACACCCCAAACTGCATGACTGAACCCCCTCCTTTCCCCACTGCATGACTGCACCCCCTACCCCCCCATTGTGTGACTGCACCCCCACTGCATGACTGCACCCCCTACCCCCCCACTGCATGACTGCACCCCCTACCCCTCTTTGTATGACTGCACCCCCACTGCATGACTAAACCCCCCATTGTATGACTGCACCCCCACTGCATGGCTGCACCCCCTACCCCCCATTGTATGACTGCACCCCCACTGCATGACTACACCCCCTACCCCCCTACTGCATGACTGCACCCCCTACCCCCCCACTGCATGACTGCACCCCCTACCTCCCCACTGCATGACGGCACCCCTACCCCCCCCATTGTGTGACTGCACCCCCTACCCCCCACCCACTGCATGACTGCACCCCCCCACTGCATGACTGCACTCCTACCCCCCATTGTATGACTGCACCCACCCCCTACCCCCCCACTGCATGACAGCACCCCCTACCCTCCATTGTATGACTGCACCCCCTACCCCCCACACTGAATGACTGCACCCCTCCTTCCCCCACTGCATGACTGCACCCCCTACCCCCCCATGGTGTGACTGCACCCCCTACCCCCCCCCCACTGCATGGCTGCACCCCCTACCCCCCATTGTATGACTACACTCCCACTGCATGACTAAACCCCCTACCCCGCACTGTATGACTGTACCCCCCATTGTATGACTGCACCCCCACTGCATGGCTGCACCCCCTCCTTCCCCCATTGCATGATTGCACCCCCTTTTCCTTTCACTGCATCCCCTCCTTCCCCATTACATGACTGCACCCCTTTTCCTTCCACTACATAACTGCACCCCCTCCTTCCCCATTGCATGACTACTCCCCCTCCTCCCCCCACTGCATAACTGCTCCCCTCCTCCCCCACTGCATGACTACTCCCCCTCCTCCCCCCACTGCATTACTGCTCCCCCTCCTCCCTCTACTGCATGACTGCACCCCCTTTTTCTTCCACTGCATGACTGCACCCCCTCCTTCCCCATTGTATGAGTGCTCCCCCTCCCCGCCACTGTATTATTGCACCCCCTCTACCACCCCCACTGTATGACTGCACCCCCTCCTCCCCCCACTGCATGACACTCAAGATGCTCCAAAAACAACCCTTGGAACTGACAATAGAGAGCGCCCCCCCAGAGCTGACAATCAGATGGTAGAATGGTCACACCCTTAAAGAGACCCTGTCTCCAGACCATCCCTTACATCAATAACCTTCCCATGTACAGACCGCCATCTTGGATGTGATGTCAGCAGACCCAGAGCTGTGACTCTATAGTATTCCCCTTCACTCCTCCCCTAGTAGCCATATACAGTATATATATATATATATATATATATATATATATATATGTCCGCTCTGCAATGCCAACACTGATTGGTCATTTGACCAACAGATAGTGGCTTCTGCCTAAGGTCTCTGTCTGGATTTCCTACTGAGGGTGATGGACACTAGAGGGCGGTAAGAAGACGCTGAAAGAGCAGACAGGTGTACCAATCAGGTCAGAGAGCTGCTCTCATTCACTAAAAATAACAGAATGCTGCAGGTTTAAGGCGGAGTAAATAAATAGCAAAATGCGTCAGCTGGATCCCAGAAGAAAAACTGCCACATCATGTAAAAAAAAAAATCTGTCCCTGAGCGTCGTCATGTGACTTAAAGCCCAGGCAGAGATCATATGGTCTGCGGCTACCAGGAGCATTATGGGGGTTTCAGGTCATTAGGGACTGAACTGCTATCTGGCAGACTTGTATGAGATAGAGGGAGCTGCAGGGGGCGGAGCCGGGACTCCACCATGAATGAATAGGATCCCAGGCTCCAGTAGGATCGCTCACACAGTGCGACACATTTCATCTGGACGCATGGAGTCCATTACACCCCTCCCCCTCATATAACAGACACATGGAGTCAGTTATACCCCCCCTATCTCACCTGGACCCATGGAGTCCATTTCACCCCCCCATATAACAGACACATGGAGTCAGTCATACCCCCCCCATCTCACTTGGACCCATGGAGTCCATTTCACCCCCCCATATAACAGACACATGGAGTCAGTCATGCCCCCCCATCTCACTTGGACCCATGGAGTCCATTTCACCCCCCTATATAACAGACACATGGAGTCAGTCATGCCCCCCCATCTCACTTGGACGCATGGAGTCCACTTCACCCCTCCCCCCATATAACAGACACATGGAGTCAGTCATACCCCCCATCTCAACTGGACGCATGGAGTTCACTTCACCCCTCCCCCCATATAACAGGCCCATAGAGTCAGTCATACCCCCCCCTATTTCACCTGGATCCATGGAGTCCATTTCACCCCCCCATATAACAGACCCATGGAGTCAGTCATACACCCCTCCCATCTCACCTGGACACATGGAGCCCACCTCACCACCCATACCGGACACATGGGGTCCTCACCCTCCCTCATACCGGACACATGGGGTCCTCACCCTCCCTCATACCGGACACATGGGGTTCTCACCCTCCCTCATACCGGACACATGGGGTCCTCACCCTCCCTCATACCGGACACATGGGGTCCTCACCCTCCCTCATACCGGACACATGGGGTCCTCACCCTCCCTCATACCGGACACATGGGGTCCTCACCCTCCCTCATACCGGACACATGGAGTCCACCCCCACCCATAATGGACACATGGGGTCCTCACCCTCCCTCATACCGGACACATGGGGTCCTCACCCTCCCTCATACCGGACACATGGAGTTCATTATAGAGGAAACCTTTAAAGTGGAACTCCAGATAAAACTTGTATGTATTTTGGACATGGAGAGGGCAGAACTCTTCCCTGTGTCACCAGCGGAGTTTTTCCCTCACTTCCTGTCCCAGAGACACCACTGAAGTTCAGGGAATCCGCTCTGCTGGGGGCACAGAGATCTGAAACCCTGTTGTTGAGTGACTGGTCCTTCTGGCCATTACTGACCCATCCACCAACACATGTATGGGCCCCGCTATATATCCATCCTTGGCAAGGAATGGCGTGGGTCATGTGACCTCATCGGACAGCCAAAGAAGAGGCTGGTTGGACAGACAGAGGGAGAGCACTCAGACGTCTCCTGTTTGTATTTCGTATTTTGTAGGACTTGGCTCAGCGAAAGCAAAACATGAACCGCCTCAAAGACACACAAGGCTTGTCGGCCCCTTTCATGTCTGCAAACATTTGTAGAGGAATGTGCGCTGAGGAGGATTCTAATTGTGTCTTCTGTTATTTGTGCTTCAAAGTACCGCCAATACTGACAACGCAGGGTACCGCGTCACCCCCACCACAGCCAATCACATCCAACCAGGAGCGCTCAGGGGTCATTCCATACAGAGGACAGCCTGTCTGCCACCAATCTCCTGGGTTTGGGAAGCCAAAACGCTTCTTCTTTCCTATAGATGGAGCAGGGAATTGTTACATTCACTTCCTGTCCTGGAGACACAACAGGAAGTGAGAGAAAAGCTCCAAAGATTTTGCCAGAACAGGTGTCCCCAATGGAAGATTTTCCCTCTCTCTCTGTTTTGGTGACAACTCAAAATATTGGATATCCCATCCATTATCTTCAGGAAGAGGGGGATGGGAGTGACTGAGGACACAGAGACCAAAAATATAAAAATTCTTTGTCCTAAAGTGCAGCTGTTCCTTCAAGTATAATTAAAGCCACAACATTTATTTTCATTTTGGGTGCAGCATGGAACAGAGATTATTACAGAGATTTCCCTTCACTTCCTGTCCTGCAGGGAAGAGTTCCCCTGGAACGAGCAGCTCATTCAGGAAGAGTTCAACTAAGATGACACCTGGCTCAGTAAGAGTTCCTTCAGGAAATAACACCACCTTGGGAAGAGTTCCCTTATGGACAAGCACCACCTTAGGAAGAGTTCCCCCTGGGATTATTAGCACCAGCTCAGGAAGAATTACCCCTGGGATGAGCACCACCTTAGGAAGAGTTCCCCCTGGGATTATTAGCACCAGCTCAGGAAGAATTACCCCTGGGATGAGCACCATCTCAGGAAGAATTACCCCTGGGACAAGCACCACCTTAGGAAGAGTTCCTTCAGGAACTAACACCCCCTTAGAAAGAGTTCCCCCCTGGGATGAGCACCATCTTAGGAAGAGTTCCCCCTGGGACAAGCACCACCTTAGGAAGAGTTCCTTCAGGAACTAACACCCCCTTAGAAAGAGTTTCCCCCTGGGATGAGCACCATCTTAGGAAGAGTTCCCCCTGGGACAAGCAACACCTTAGGAAGAGTTCCCCTTGGGACGAGCACCATCCCAGGAAGAGTTCCCCCTGGGACGAGCACCACCATGGGAAGAGTTTCCCTGAGGTGAGAACTACCTTAAGAAGTGTTCCCATTGGAACAAGCACCACCCTAAGAAGTTTCCATGGGATGAGTTCCTCACTCAAGAATAGTTCCCTATAACATGAACACCATGTTACAAAGAGTTCCTTTATGGACAAGAACCATCTAAGGAACAGTTTCCCCTGAGACAAGCACCATATCACCTTGGGATGAGGACAACCTTAGGAAGAGTTCCCCCAGGGATGAGCACCATGATCAGAAGTTTTTCTCCAGGGATGGACAACAGTGTTGGGAGTGATCTCTCAGCGATGAACAGTTGAACACCACCTTAGAAAGAAGAGTTCTCCCTGGGACAAGCACCACCTTAGAAACAGTTCCCACAGGGACGAGCACCACCGTAGGAAAAGTCCCCCCTGAGTTGCAAGCACCACCTTAGGAAGAGTTCCCCTAGAGACAAGCCCAATCTTAGGAAGAGTTCCCCTAGAGACAAGCCCAATCTTAGGAAGAGTTCCCCTAGAGACAAGCCCAATCTTAGGAAGAGTTCCCCTAGAGACAAGCCCAATCTTAGGAAGAGTTCCCCTAGAGACAAGCCCAATCTTAGGAAGAGTTCCCCTAGAGACAAGCCCAATCTTAGGAAGAGTTCCCCTAGAGACAAGCCCAATCTTAGGAAGAGTTCCCCTAGAGACAAGCCCAATCTTAGGAAGAGTTTCCCTAGAGACAAGCCCAATCTTAGGAAGAGTTTCCATGGGATGATAATCGCCTTGTTCCCCTAGGGATGAGCACCATGATCAGGAAGGGTTCCTCCAGGGACAAACACCACCTTAAGAAGAGTTCTCCCTAGGATGCGCTCCTTGCTCAGGAAGTTCCTCCAGGGACAAATGCCAATTTAGGTAGAGTTCACCAGGGATGAGCATGATCTTAGGTAGAATTACCCCGGGACCTGCACCATCTTAGGTAGAGTTACCCTGGGATGAGCACAATCATAGGAAGAGTTCTTCCTGGGACAAGCACCATCTTAAGAGGGGTTCTTCCTGGGTAAAGCACCATCTTAAGAGGGGTTCTTCCTGGGTAAAGCACCATCTTAAGAGGGGTTCTTCCTGGGTAAAGCACCATCTTAAGAGGGGTTCTTCCTGTGTAAAGCACCATCTTAGGAGGGGTTCTTCCTGGGTAAAGCACCATCTTAGGAGGGGTTCTTCCTGGGACAAGCACCATCTTAAGAGGGGTTCTCCCTGGGTAAAGCACCATCTTAAGAGGGGTTCTCCCTGGGACAAGCACCTTGCTCAGGAACAGTTGCTTCAGGGACAAAAGCCAATTTAGGAAGAGTTCCTCCCGGGAGGAGCCTTAGGTACAGTTCCTCCAGGGATGAGCACCACCTAAGGAAGCGTTCCCCCCTGGGACGAGCACCACCTTTCACTTTCTGCAGGATGAAAACCGTCATCATTATATATAACAAACCATCAGCAGATCACCCAGCACTGCTCTGTGCAGTCACTGTGAGGAGCTCTGCTAAACTGGTTAAACATGGATGAAAGCGTACTGGGGTGGGG
The DNA here is from genome assembly GCA_037952835.1 of Lithobates septentrionalis. Taxonomy (NCBI): domain Eukaryota; kingdom Metazoa; phylum Chordata; class Amphibia; order Anura; family Ranidae; genus Lithobates; species Lithobates septentrionalis. The sequence goes on along the minus strand of JBBDGP010003188.1, from coordinate 33,037 downwards.
GTGCAAAGATTGAGTGTGCAACGTGAACGCAATTTATGTGCTATTATAATTGCTTTAGTTACATCAGAAGAGAGACTGATTGACATAGCACCAGCTAACGGGGCCTGTCGCCCCCCCCCCCTCCCCCCAATCCTATCGATGTATTGAGCAGAAATGGGCAGCTTATTCCTCTTTGGCTTGGATCTCTGCGTGTAGATTGCCCGCTCTGCTGAATATCACACGATTCGGAAATCTGGGCTTCCATACAATCAGCGCGAGAATGTTGGCAAACCAAAAAATGTGAAATTCTGAAAAAAGACGAGCTTTGCTAGAAAACAGATGAATTGCACCCGGAAGCGGGTGATACGGCTGGGGGAGGGGGGCTGACCGTCAGGGAATTCACCTTGGAAAGTCCTGTTTTCTCCTCCTTTGAAGTTCGGGAGATTTTAGGATTCAGTCCTCTAAAATAAAAAGCTGCGTGGAAAGTTTTGTTTGAAAGAGAACCTGTACTGATTGCTGCCAATTACCTGGTGTCCAGTCCTATGTAGTTGGGGGGTGGGTGGGTCGTCACGCGTCTCTTTGAAGTTATTAATCCTTTTATCTGTTAGTGGCCGGAGGAAATTCTAGACAATGAGTGGCGGAGAGAGGCCTGGAGATGAAAAGACAGGGGGGGGGGGGCAATAATACTGGGACATTATAACCCCCCCCCCCCCCCCCCCGACAGGAATATGGGTTGCCGTGTGCGGACAGATCATACATAATTCATTTCCTGTATGTAGATCATCGATCTATAAGTCCACCATCATCGGAGGACCCCCAAATTTTGTAAACGAGCGGCGATCTTCTTATCAAAACCAACCAAAGTCTGAGTGCAGGTTCAATTTGATTGGCTCCTGTAAAGAGATACAGACAGTTCTGCTTCCATTCTTCTACACCAGGTCTCTCCTGGCCGAGGATCGGCCTCACTTTTCTTGGTTGGATCTGCGTTTTCTTTCTCCTGGGGATTTCCCAAAGTTAAAAAAACTCAGGAGCTCCGAGTACAATCCAAAGTGGAAAGATGGCGAACGGCACCGATGATGCAACAAAAACGTCTAAAAAGAACAATGGCGCAACCTCGTAGTAGTACATAACCGATTAGGCCCAATTCTAAATTATCTTCAAAATTTGTGTAAAATTTTTTCAGAATTTGGCCGAATCCATCCAATAAATCAGATGTTGGCGAATTATGTCATAACCTCCGCCGAATTGTGGTGCAAAAACTGTGCCCCAGAGTGGAATTTGATGAATTCTATCAGAAAAATGACAAAATATACATTTGGACCTTTTTGGCGCAGACCCCCCACCCCACCTTTTTTCCCTCTCGAGATTCCCAGACTCCCCACCCCTCCCTTTCTCATTTCGGGATGTGAATAGCTCAGCAGGGAGAAGATCTAATGGAAAGTCATTGTGGCCTCCATGGAGACCCAATGTCAGACGTGAAATATCTCAGCAATATCTGAGCCCCGCCAGGACACAAGAGACGGGCCGCTGCTTCATGTAGGGAGGACAAAACTTCATGGAATGCCAAGTACAGGGGAAGAGACTTCTGGGAATCCCGAGCAATAGGTGGTGGGCAAAGGACAAAACGTTCATAAATAATATCCAGATTATACTTTATGTTCAGAGACGGAGAGGAGAACCAATCAACATTAAATGTTTCTTTTATATTTCCATATCCCTAAACAAAGAACACCCTCATTGGTCAGAATAATCCTGAATGGTCCAAACATTATCCAGCGTGCTGGACATTTTACTAGAAAACTTGGGTAGGAAAGAAGGAGCCCCCGGTGTCTGGGAAATTTCAACTTGGTCCAAAAGATGTTCATTGTAGGCAGGGCTTTTTTTCAGCGGGAAGGGGGGGGGGGGGAATGCAGCTTCGGCCCCTTTATCGCTGAATATATGTAATGACAAGGGGTTCTGGGGCATGATGGAGGGTATATTGATACTGGCTGCTGGGGGATGTATTGCTGCGGGGGGGGGGGGGGTAATTGTTGGTGGGGAGATCTATTGTTGCTGGGGGGCCTTGTGTTGCTGGTAGGGATCTACTGTCGAGGAAGAAGTCTATTGCTGCTAGCTGTGGTGGGGGTGGGGGGGGGGGGGATATTTTGTTGCTCAGGGGTTATTGTTGCTGAGGGTATCTATTGTTGTTGGAGTGGATCTATTGTTACTGGGGTGGAGGGGATATTTTGTTGCTCAGGGGTTATTGTTGCTGAGGGTATCTATTGTTGCTGAGGGTGTCTATTGTTGTTGGAGTGGATCTATTGTTACTAGTAAGGTATATTGTTGCAGGGGGGGGTCTATTGTTTCTGAGGGATCTATTGTTGTTGGAGTGGATCTATTGTTACTGGCGTGGAGGGGATATTTTGTTGCTCAGGGGTTATTGTTGCTGAGGGTATCTATTGTTGCTGAGGGTGTCTATTGTTGTTGGAGTGGATCTATTGTTACTAGTAAGGTATATTGTTGCAGGGGGGGGTCTATTGTTTCTGAGGGATCTATTGTTGTTGGAGTGGATCTATTGTTACTGGCGTGGAGGGGATATTTTGTTGCTCAGGGGTTATTGTTGCTGAGGGTATCTATTGTTGCTGAGGGTGTCTATTGTCGATGAGGATGGTTATTGTTGCTGAGGGTGTCTATTGTCGATGAGGGTGTCTATTGTCGATGAGGATGGTTATTGTTGCTGGGGGAATCTATTGTTGCTGAGGGTATATATTGTTGCTGGAGTGGATCTATTGTTACTAGGGGGGTATATTGTTGCAGGGGGGGGGTCTATTGTTTCTGAGGGATCTATTGTTGCTGAGGGTATCTATTGTTGCTGAGGGTGTCTATTGTTGCTGAGGGTGTCTATTGTCGATGAGGATGGTTATTGTTGCTGAGGGTGTCTATTGTCGATGAGGATGGTTATTGTTGCTGAGGGTGTCTATTGTCGATGAGGATGGTTATTGTTGCTGAGGGTGTCTATTGTTGCTGGAGTGGATCTATTGTTACTAGGGGGGTATATTGTTGCAGGTGGGTCTATTGTTTCTGAGGGATCTATTGTTGCTGGGGGAATCTATTGTTGCTGGCTGCAGGAGATCTATTTCACTCCTTTCCTTCTATCAATAACACATTCCATACAAATTATTTAGCACCACTAGACGATAGTTGGTTCTGCATTCTCTAAAAGGGGCAGTACTGGGAGGTGGGTAGGGGGTGGAAAAAGGGACGGTGCTTGGAGGTGGGTAGGGGGCGGAGACAAGGGTGACTTTGAAAGGGGAAGTACCTGCACCTATTCTCTGAGAGAAAAAGCCCTGGTTGTAGGCGTAAAAACATACATCAAGCCAACACATTTCGATAGGAATGGACTCCTCCATCTTTAGGGGGAGAAGGGGGGGGACCCTTTTCCCCGAAACGCGTTGGCTTGATGTATATTAGGAGGGTCCACCACCACCATTGGGCACGACCCATTTGCCCACACAATCACCCACCCATAACCAGAGACTGATCCAGTCCGGCGTGGTCTCCAACACAACCTGGACATTTGACTGTGTCGGGAAATTCTGTGAATTGGCAAATCTTCCACCAATCTCTGGAGCCACCGGTCCTACTTTCAGTTGCTCCCCTCCTGAATGCCGTCCATTGGGAATGGATCAAGGAGGGAATGTCCAGCATGCTGACACATTGTAACATCTGGCTGAAAAAGAGTTAAATCCATTGGTGGCCTCGGAGCCGGCCCCTCGGACAGAATAAATGGAATTGTCTCGTTTATAAAGGGGCTTACACAAAGCTGTGCCATTGACCCCAATTTATCTCCAGTCTCCTCGTAGAGGGACGATTGCCCCCAAGATTTCTCCTTCTTCTCCAACTTCAAAGTCGTGTGGAGCTCTAGGAGAGCGTGATTCCAGAGCCCGGGGCCACATACAGCTCAGATAAAATCCGCTCCTAATTGGCCACAGTTGGCGTCAGATGTGCGGTAAGGCCGGAGGTCACCTAGAACGGCTCTTCTGTCCTGGAGACTCCGGTCATTATGGAAGCCTTTCATCGGTCAGTCATCTCCATCCTGCGCTTCCTTCTAGAATGTGCTGCTTTAAAGGAACGCATCAGACAGCTGAACCGGGACACAGCCGACCCTCTAATGTTCTTAACGTGAACATGCTCCCAGACATCTGACCGAAAAGGGACGCACAGCACCAAACCATGGGACAGGACCTGCAGCCCAACCCAGAGGTCCTGTGAAAAGCCTACTGATTGAAGCACAGTGGGTGGACCTTAATGACTTTCCCACAGTTGCCTTGTCTGCCATACTGGAAATATCTTATTTTGTAACAACCAACACGTTTCGGGGGCTAAGCACTCCCCCTTCATCAGGGCTTAAAAACAGATGATGTAGGCACTTGGGTTGGAAAGGCCTTTCCAATCCAAGTAAAAAACAAACACAAGAGGGCCATGGGCGTCCGCAGGTAGAGGCAAGGGGGGGCTAGTGCCCCCCCCCTGGAGCAAGGTGTCCGCACATGGACACTCAGGGGCCAGGCTGATCCTGGGTGGGTGCAGAGCCGGCGCCAGCATGAGGGAGGAAATGTGGAAAGGAGGAAAGCGTTAAGGTACCAGGAGAGGGAGGGCACTAAACCTACGGGTCCCTCAAGAAAAGCTGATGCTGACGCTGGCCCCGCTCACACCTTTACCCAGCGAATGGGGTCATATGCTGCGGAAGGCCTGGGCGGTGCATGTGCGAAGGCTGTTCCTGGAGTCCCATTCCGCCTCCTTATTTGTGCCGCCGCCATCGTCTCCTCCTCCTCTCCATCTGACCGCGCCGGATCCGGATCTGGAACTGGGACGTCATCTGGCAATCGGCAATGTGGCAGACTGATCAATAAAAAAGCAGGTGAGTCGTCTCAGAGGAGGGACAGAGCAGCCACCAGCCAGCGAGCAGTTAGGGAGAGTCACGCTGCCTACATCCATGCATTCATTTCAGCCAGTGAGCAAACTTGCAGCATGCCTGACAGTGTAGTGGGGTGGGCAGTGTAGTGTTAGTGGGGTGGGCAGTGTAGTGGGGTGGGCAGTGTAGTGTTAGTGGGGTGGGCAGTGTAGTGTTAGTGGGGTGGGCAGTGTAGTGTTAGTGGGGTGGGCAGTGTAGTGTAGTGGGGTGGGCAGTTTAGTGTAGTGGGGTGGGCAGTGTAGTGTAGTGGGGTGGGCAGTGTAGTGTAGTGGGGTGGGCAGTGTAGGGTAGTGGGGTGGGCAGTGTAGTGTTAGTGGGGTGGGCAGTGTAGTGTTAGTGGGGTGGGCAGTGTAGTGTAGTGGGGTGGGCAGTGTAGTGTAGTGGGGTGGGCAGTGTAGGGTAGTGGGGTGGGCAGTGTAGTGTTAGTGGGGTGGGCAGTGTAGTGTTAGTGGGGTGGGCAGTGTAGTGTAGTGGGGTGGGCAGTGTAGTGTAGTGGGGTGGGCAGTGTAGTGTAGTGGGGTGGGCAGTGTAGGGTAGTGGGGTGGGCAGTGTAGTGTTAGTGGGGTGGGCAGTGTAGTGTTAGTGGGGTGGGCAGTGTAGTGTAGTGGGGTGGGCAGTGTAGTGTAGTGGGGTGGGCAGTGTAGGGTAGTGGGGTGGGCAGTGTAGTGTTAGTGGGGTGGGCAGTGTAGTGTTAGTGGGGTGGGCAGTGTAGTGTAGTGGGGTGGGCAGTGTAGTGTAGTGGGGTGGGCAGTGTAGTGTAGTGGGGTGGGCAGTGTAGTGTTAGTGGGGTGGGCAGTGTAGTGTTAGTGGGGTGGGCAGTGTAGTGTTAGTGGGGTGGGCAGTGTAGTGTAGTGGGGTGGGCAGTGTAGTGTAGTGGGGTGGGCAGTGTAGTGTTAGTGGGGTGGGCAGTGTAGTGTTAGTGGGGTGGGCAGTGTAGTGTTAGTGGGGTGGGCAGTGTAGTGTAGTGGGGTGGGCAGTGTAGGGTAGTGGGGTGGGCAGTGTAGTGTTAGTGGGGTGGGCAGTGTAGTGTTAGTGGGGTGGGCAGTGTAGTGTAGTGGGGTGGGCAGTGTAGTGTTAGTGGGGTGGGCAGTGTAGTGTTAGTGGGGTGGGCAGTGTAGTGTAGTGGGGTGGGCAGTGTAGTGTTAGTGGGGTGGGCATTGTTGTGTGCAATAATTTTAATTCTAAAATGATGACCAACTGGGGCGAGATAGAGAGATGTACATCCAACTGGTGCGGCACTGCCCACTCAAGCCCCTCCCCTCTATGATGTTGACAAAAAGGGCGGAGCATGGGTGACCTTAAAATGATGCCCCCCCCTGAAAAAATTTCTGCGGACGCCCATGAAGAGGGCGCCTTCATCTAGGTGTAGCACCAGTTGCACAGCTCCCGATGTCCACAGGACGATGTCTTTTGGCACACTCGGCAGGCAAGCGGCTGGCTGAAGCAAAGTTCTTGGTGGAAGTACAACAGTAGACAACAGTGGCTTCCAGGTATAGCAAGATGGCTGTGGCTCCAAAGAGCACCTCTCTCAGGTTGGTGATGGTGACAGGAAGTGGAGGGGCGTGACTACATGTTTCCGGGCAACAGGACTGCCCCTTTATCAAACCATAGCTCTGCTTCATCCAGCCCCATGCCTGCCAAGCTCTGCAGTCTCACAGAGATCCTATGGAGGTGTATATGGGTTTACGACAAGCATTGATCCCCTTTTAACTAGTGAGTGCATTTTTATTGTTTTTTATTCTTTTTTAATAAATCGCTACACCTAGATAGAGGCGCCCTCTTGTGTTTGTTTTTGTTTATTAGGATCCCAAGACCCAGTGGCATCGCTAGGGGGTGGCTTTTGGGGCTATAGCCCCGAATCTGGGGCCCATAGCCCCGTGTCTCTGCAGGGGTCCCCAAGGGGAGGGGGGCTCTCTGGGGACCCTGATGTATGGAGGGGGCTCTCTGGGGACCCTGATGTATGGAGGGGGCTCTCTGGGGACCTTGATGTATGGAGGGGGCTCTCTGGGGACCCTAATGTATGGAGGGGGCTCTCTGGGGACCCTGATGTATGGAGGGGGCTCTCTGGGGACCCTGATGTATGGAGGGGGCTCTCTGGGGACCCTGATGTATGGAGGGGGCTCTCTGGGGACTCTGATGTATGGAGGGGGCTCTCTGGGGACCCTCATGTAAGGGGGGGAGTTCTATGGGGACCCTGATGTAAGGGGGGGTTCTATGGGGACCCTGATGTAAGGGGGAGGCTCTCTGGGGACCCTGATATAAGTGGGGGGGGGGGCTCTCTGGGAATATATACACACACACACATATATTACTGTATATACATGTGTATGCCTGCCCAAGCGTATGACTTTCTTTACTACGCTGCTATGGGCTCTAGCCCCAGATCTTTTGAAGACCTACAACGCCCCTGCCAAGACCTAATCTGAGAGGAGCTGCATCCACTTCACCTGGTGTTCCCTGCCACTCTCCTGGCCCTCTTATGTGCCCCGTTCAATGTTGGTTGGGGTCTAGTCAGCGCAAAAGCTTATTCATTTTCTTTAGCTTTCCAATCCAAGTGTCTACATTTTCAGTTTTTTTTTAGCCCTGATGAAGCCCCGAAACACGTTGGCTGTTGTCTTTACAAGCTGGTGTGGCACTCCCATCCTTTCAAAATGTCAACAAACTCCTCGGGGGGTCCAGCAAGACCCCAGAGTTGCTGGTAAGCAGCCTCTAAGATCGTACACCACCCATTGTGTTCTAATGCATTAGCATAAGGTTCAACGCTCCTACATTACAAAGATACTGAAAATAAGTGGAATCCGGTGAAAGTTGTGAAGGATGTGACCCCCATGGCCTTCCTCCTGGCCTGGTGCAGGGTGACCACACCATATGGGAGTTGCAGGCAGTTGTGACGTTAGGTCCCCATGCTAGGAGATACAGACAGATGTCACTGAGCGGCAGGTGTATGTACACACCTCAGACGTCACCGGGAACTGTCACGGTGTTTGCTTGGCTCATTGGGATTCAGTGACCCGGCTCGCCCAGGATTACCGGCTCTGTTTTCCCAGGTGTTCCTCACACTCCCCTCCACACAGAAATCCACAGAAACCAAGAGCCACCCAATGACAGGTCACATCTTCCACCCTGGGGTCCCGGGGCCCCTGCCTGTAACAGGAGCCCCCAGACTTATAGAACACCCGGCTTACTGGCCTCAACCAGAAGATCCAATCACAGGAGACCCACCACCTCCAGACTGACAGCAATGTACGGGAAGATCCAGAGACATCCTGTACAATCTCATCCCCCCAACCATGGAACCTGATGAAGAGGACACCTTGGGAAGGAGAGGACATGCGGCACACAGAGTGCGCGGCGCCAGATATGGGTGTGGCTTAAAGGAGAATGGCTGGAGTCTGAGCCTACATATTGTGTACGCCGTACATAGACTGCAGTCCACAATCACCGAGATGTGAGTGAAAGTCTAACAAACATAAACCTAAAGGACCAAAATATATACTGTATATACACTCCACACATATATGAAGCTAACACAAAACACAATGTATAGAGTGCAGGGGTCAGGAGTATGTAATACACAACATAGTGTATAGAGTGCAGGGGTCAGAGGTATGTAGTACCTACACAGTGTATAGAGTGCAGGGGTCAATAGTATGTAATACATACATAGTGTATAGAGTGCAGGGGTCAGGAGTATGTGATACATAACATAGTGTATAGAGTGCAGGGGTCAGAGGTATGTAGTACACATGCATAGTGTATAGAGTCCAGGGGTCAATAGTATGTAATACATAGATAGTGTATAGAGTGCAGGGGTCAGGAGTATGTAATACATAACATAGTGTATAGAGTGCAGGGGTCAGAGGTATGTAGTACACATGCATAGTGTATAGAGTCCAGGGGTCAATAGTATGTAATACATACATAGTGTATAGAGTGCAGGGGTCAGGAGTATGTAATACATAACATAGTGTATAGAGTGCAGGGGTCAGTGGTGTGTAGTACACATGCATAGTGTATAGAATACAGTGGTCAGGAGTATGTAATACATAGTGTATAGAGTACAGGGGTCAGGAGAATGTAATACACAACATAGTGTATAGAGTGCAGGGGTCAGGAGTATGTAATACATAATAGAGTGCAGGGGTCAGAGGTGTATAGTACATACATAGTGTATAGAGTGCAGGGGTCAGGAGAATGTAATACACAACATAGTGCATAGAGTGCAGGGTCAGAGGTATGCAGTACATACATAGTGTATAGAATACAGTGGTCAGGAGTATGTAATACATAGTGTATAGAGTGCAGGGGTCAGGAGAATGTAATACACAACATTGTATAGAGTGCAGGGGTCAGAGGTATGTAATACACAATATAGTGAATAGAGTGCAGGGGTCAGGAGTATGTGATACATAACCTAGTGTATCGAGTGCAGGGGTCAGGAGTATGTAATACACAATATAGTGTATAGAGTGCAGGGGTCAGGAGTATGTAATACATAACAGTGTATAGAGTGCAGGGGTCAGGAGTATGTAATACACAACATAGTGTATAGAGTGCAGGGGTCAGGAGTATGTAATACATACATAGTGTATAGAGTGCAGAATTCAGGTCTATATAAAACACAATATAGTGTACAGAGTGCAGAGTCAGGACGATGTACTACACAACATAGCAAATAGAGTGCAGTGCAGGGGTCAGGACTATGTAATATATAGCATAAGGGTATAGGGGTCAGGAGTATGTAATACATACATAGTGTATAAAGTGCAGGGGTCAGGAGTATGTGATATAAAACATAGCTTAGAGAGTGCAGTAGTTAGGATTATGTTATACACAACATAGCAAATAGAGTTAAGGGATTAGGACTATGTACATCATGGCATATAGAGTGCAGGGGTCAGGTCTATGCAATACATAACATAGTGTATAGAGTGCAGGGGTCAGGTCTATGCAATACATAACATAGTGTATAGAGTGCAGGGGTCAGGTCTATGCAATACATAACATAGTGTATAGAGTGCAGGGGTCAGGTCTATGCAATACATAACATAGTGTATAGAGTGCAGGGGTCAGGTCTATGCAATACATAACATAGTGTATAGAGTGCAGGGGTCAGGTCTATGCAATACATAACATAGTGTATAGAGTGCAGGGGTCAGGTCTACGCAATACATAACATAGTGTATAGAGTGCAGGGGTCAGGACGTTGTATACACAGCACAGAGTGCAGCAGTCAGGATAATACAAAGTACAACACAGTCTACAGAGCACAGCAGTGAGGAGTGTGTATTATAGAGCCCCTTATAATAATGGTCAGTGTGAGGAAAAAATCCCCCATTGTTTGTGGTCAAGGGAAGAACACTTGTACCAATCGTGGAAGGGGGTGCGGGTTGGGGGGGGGGGTGTAAATAATAGTGCCCGTTGGGGTGGGGGGAGAGGGACAATAATGCCCAACAGTGGTTGTGTGGGAACAATAGCACCCAGCGGGGATGAGGGTTAAACAGCGGTGTCAATGGACAAGTACAACACTGGAGACTGCAACAATCTCAGGAGATGCAACTATTTCCGGCACACTTTGGGCCCCTTAGTACCAATTGAGCATGGTTTATACACCACGGCCTACCTGAGTATTGTTGGTGACCATGTCCCTCCCTTTATGACTACAGTGTCCCCATCTTCTGATGGCTCCTTCCAGCAGGATAATGCACCATGTCACAAAGCTCCAATCATCTCACCACTGGACAATGAGGTCCCTGTCCTCCAATGGCCTCCACACTCACCACATCTCATCCAATAGAGAACGGGAGATTCGGCATCATGAATGTGCAGCCGACAAATCTGCAGCAACTGTGTGATGTTATCAGGTCACTATGGAGCAAAATCTCTGAGGAACGTTTCCAACACCTTGTTGTATCTATGCCACCAAGAATGAAGGCCAAAGGGGGTCCAACCTGCTACTAGCAAGGGGGACCTAATAAAGGGGGTCCAACCCCCTACTAGCAAGGGGGACCTAATAAAGGGGGTCCAACCCGGGACTAGCAAGGGGGACCTAATAAAGGGGGTCCAACCCCCTACTAGCAAGGGGGACCTAATAAAGGGGGTCCAACCCGCTACTAGCAAGGGGGACCTAATAAAGGGGGTCCAACCCGCTACTAGCAAGGGGGACCTAATAAAGGGGGTCCAACCCGCTACTAGCAAGGTGGTCCTAATAAAGTGGCCGGTGAGTGTATGTGACATATAGAGGGGTAGTACTATACCTGTAGACCTCTCATCAATGATCATATGGAAGATGTGGAGACTTCTATCTCAGCCACCTCCTGGTACTGAGGGTTGTTCCTTCTTGCCCCACCGCTGAGCCGCCTCCATTCATTGCACAGGGGGTCATTCCATCTGCTTGGTTTATCCCTTAACTCTACATTTATTGGCACCTTTGCATGATTTATTTTCCTGTCTATAAAAGGAGCAATCCTTTTTATCTGCTGTATCTCAGTAGCTTCCTAGAGCTGATCTAAGCTGTGGCCGGACAGCCCCAGGGCCATCTACATAAGAGCAGCAATCACCAGAAGAGTGCAAACACAACTTCAAATGTTAGAGGGCTGGGGGGCTTAGTGCTGATTGAAGGGCCTCCAGCCCCACCTATTAGAGCCTTTCATGTTCTATAGAGAGGTCAGGCCTGGGGTCATGCTGGGTGACCCCTCCAAGCCTCGGCCATTTCACCAGTGACATGCGGCTGTCTGCAATTATCAGCCGGCTAACACCTAAATTGTTAGTTTGTGCTATTGTGTTACTTTTGTCGGCCTTTTGTGATTTACTGGCTCTAAAACGTGTCCCCTGGAGGGTGCAGAGTGCCCCGAGGATTCCAAACTTGTAACTAATAGTTAGAAATTAACCTTCTTTTAGCGGGGTGGTGTCAATGGATACAAACGGTTTTAGGGATGGTGGAAATGGTGCTTTCACCTGCTGGAAGATCAAACATTGCCCTTTTTTAGGGGGGGGCACATATGTGGTGCAGGCCTGGGGGGGGGGGGGGGCCCGGGGCAGGAGATTAGCTGCACTTTACACTTTCATCTGTGGCTTGTTTGTCTTTTGTTGCCCACATTTATCTGTAAAAGGACTCATGTAGGGGCAACAGTACACCACAAGGGGTTTGTCATTGTATGAAATAAATTAAGTGAAGAACCGATGGCGCTACACACATGGGAAGGTTAGATGTCTACAATTTCTCATCGAAAGTTTGGTCTACGCTTAGTGTTCTTACAGTTTCAGCCAGATGTATGGTGTAAATTTTCTCCACGACACAGACTGGGTTTGATAACCAATTTCATTCACAGCGATCATTTATCGGGCAGAAGTGGCACAATGTCTAGATCTGTTATCAATCTAGGACAGGGCTTCTCTCCCAGGGTTCCTCCAGAGGTTCCTCCAGAGGTTCCTCCAGAGGTTCCATGAGCAATTTCTGCCTCTCAGATATGTTCCCATCTATGTGTTTGACACCATTCATCTTTTCAGCTATCCGTAAGAGGACCATCCTTCCCAATTTTTCTTTATTAAAAGTCTTGCAATCAATAAGCATAAAATCACTATAATATACATAAATATATACATATTTACATAAATGAAAATAAATATAGCAAATCTGCTCTCAAACAAAAAATGACTTTACAGCAAAAACAGAACTCATCATGAACATGTCATTATTGGGGATAATCTCACTATAACTCACACCAATACACCAGACATCTAAACTATGAGGTCAAGAAACAAACCCGCACCCATTATGCATGCAGCCCTTCTTCAAAAAGAAGCTACTAACCAACAAAAGCTAAGGGAGTGAAAGAAACAGAAAAAGAAAAGAGCTCCTCACCCAGAGATGGGCAGTTCACCAAAGGCAGGTCTGATATTCCTCCATGCCCTTTTCCAGACCGCCCGAGGCTCCCTGCCTTTCTCAAGACCCCGAATTTTCCCAACCTCACCCAGAATATCGTGCACCACCACCTCAACAGAGAGGACTTTTTTCCGCAGGGTAATCTGGCACCGTGCATTCCATGTGAAGTAACGGACAACAATACTAACTAAAAACAGTGTATCCAAATCAAAATCCCAGCGAGTCGGGAATGCCCCGTACACCCACTCCGCATAACTCATGCGATAGAAAAAGGGGATGCCTAGAGCCCTCCCCACCCTTTTATACACCTCTATGTTAAAGGGACACTGCAGCAAAAAGTGGTCCATAGACTCCACTTTACCAACACACTCCGCTCTAGGACAATCCCGATCATCCACAGGGCGATGCTTCAAGTTCCCTCTGACATAGAGCCTTCCATGGAAAGCGAGCCAGGCTTGATCCCTAAACTTCAAGGGGATTCTTTCTAAATTGATTAAACGCAACCCCTCCCTCATTACAGAGCCTGGGCAATCCCTTAAGGCCAGTGACACACTGAAAGCAGAGCTCAAAATCCTCTTCTCCAGAAGCTTCCTGGGGAGGGACTTGATATCCTCCACTGTCACCTGCCACTGCCGAAGTATTTTCAGACACGGGGCAACATAAGCCGGGAGCTTGCCATGTCGGACTCTCAGACTTTTCACTGGCCCGCCATCTTCCCAGCATCGCAGAAAAGGCCTAAAACAAGATTGAAAAATGCCCACCCATCCCGGCGGGTTCTCTGCTAGCATGTTACCAAGATTGTACTTTAAAAAGAGCAGAGAAAAGAAAACTATTGGGTTGACCATTCCTAGGCCACCCTCCCGCCTAGACAGGTAAGTTACATTGCGTTTGATCAGGTTCAGCCTACTTCCCCATAACAGTTGGAAAAAACAGCTGTACACCCTTGCATAGAGAGATGCTGGCAAGATACAGACGAAGCTGACATATAAAAAGATTGGGACCAGGTACGTTTTGATCAAGTCAACCCTCTCCCTCAAGGAAAGCTTCCATTTCTTCCAGCTTGCTACTTTGGCATTGGCACACACCAACCTGCTTTCCCAATTTCGATGACCATAGTCACCAGGACCAAATTGGATGCCCAACACTTTAATTTCCTGCTGGGGCTCTGGGAAGGCATCCGGAAGTTCGAAGCTTTCACCCTCCTCACCCATCCAGAAAACTTCACTCTTTTCATGGTTGACTTTAGAACCAGAAGCCTCCGTGTACTGCTCTATCATAGAGACCACCTCCTGCGCCTCCTCTGTCCCAGAGACAATAACAGACACATCATCGGCATAGGCCACGACCTTCAGAGGCGGCACACCAGCAATGCCCAAAGGCACCCCGCACAAAGATCCACTCTCTAGCCTTCTTATGAAGGGGTCGATTGCGAATACATATAACAGGGGGCTCAGAGGACATCCCTGGCGCACACCAGAGCCAACCTCAAAAGGCCGTCCAACCCAACCATTAACCAGTGGGAAGCTCTCAGCCCCTCTATATAATGTCTTCAGCCAATCTATAAACCTCCCCTGCAGGCCGTATCTACCAAGTAGCAAATACAGGTACTCGTGATTGACTCTATCAAAAGCCTTCGCCTGATCCAATGCCAGCAAGTACTTTCTCCATCCAGCAGCCCTGCATCGTTCCAAAGCCTCCCGGACAGCTAAAACCGCTGAAAAGGTACTTCTACCTTGGACCGAGCAGTGCTGATGACTGGACAACAAATCGCCTGCTACTGACGACAAGCGCCAAAAAAGAATCTTCGCCAGGATCTTTCTATCAACATTGAGAAGACTGATGGGGCGCCAGTTCTCAATCATTGAGGGGTCCTTACCTTTTGACAGAAGAATCACAGCGGATTGCCTCATGGAGGGAGGGAGCGAACCCTCTTCTAGACAGCTGTTATAAACCTCTGCTAAAAAGGGAGCCAGAATGGACTTAAAACACTTGTAGAATTCAGCTGTCAACCCATCTGGCCCAGGCGATTTTTTGGTAGCCAGCTTCTCTATAGCATGAACTACCTCATCCACTGAAATTGGTTCTGTCAAATCCATCAAAGGCAATGTACCATTTCCCAATCCTGGAGTAGAATCCAGAAAGCTTTCCATCCTGTCCCGACAAAGGTCCTTTCTTCCCAGAAGGTCTGCGTAATATGATCTGAAGATCTCCAGGATCCCTGATCTGGACTTCACCAGGGAACCCGTACTATCCCTCAGGCCTATGACCGTCTTAACTGCTATGCCTTGCTTACAGTTCTGGTAAGGATCCAGAACCAAGGAGGCATGCCGGTCGTATTGACACTTCCTAAGAAGAAACTTCACCTCAGAGATCTCCCCTGGATCCCTTCTATACGAGACAAGACGATCAAGCTTCCTCCGCAAATGCTGGTAGGCAATGTACATACCAAGCTGCTTCTTCTTACTTATGGCCTTGAAAAGTCCAATTGCCCTTTGTTTCACAAGCTCCCACCACTCTGACTTACTGCTGCAAAAGTCCAGAATAGAAACCTGTGCCTGAAAAAAATCCTCAAAGGATTGTCTTACCTCTACATCTTCCAGGAGAGCCGAATTCAGTTTCCAGGTACCCCTTCCCCTGGGTGGAGTGTCCGAGGCATTCAGAGTCACAGACAGCATACAGTGGTCAGAGAACTCCACCGCCCTCAACTCAGGAGCCGAGAAAGTAGAGTTCTCCTTTAAAAAAAACCTATCTATCCTACTCTGACTATTCCCTCTCTGAAATGTGAATCCCGTGCTGCCAGGGCAGTGCTTAATATGCACATCTACCAGGCCTGCTTGTCTCACCATATCTCTAAGAAAAACGCTATCGTAACCCAGCCTGTCTATGGAGCCTCTCCTGTCTTCAGGCCTAATTATGGTGTTAAAATCACCTCCAAAGACAACCTGCTGGGACGTAAAAAGGAAGGGCTTGATCTCTGTGAGGAGGCATTTCCTGCCCCATTCTGACTGCGGTCCATAGATATTGATCAGGCGCAGGTCCTGCCCCCTAACAGAGATGTCTAAGACCATGCATCTCCCCATTTCTACCTCAATTACCCGCCGGCACGTTACCATATCGGTTTTAAAAAGGACCGCAACTCCGCTGCAGGGCTCAGCCGCAAGAGACCAAAAGGAGGGACCGCATCTCCACTCCCGTTTTGCTAGATGGACATCGGCCAAAGTATTGAGCCAGGTCTCTTGCAAAAATAAAATCTCGGCATCAAACTCGCTGAGCAAAAATAAGGCAATATCACGAGCTCTTGCAGATTTAATGCTGGCGACATTAATGGTCGCCACCTTTATCGGAGTGGGAACTGCCATCAAGATGATTGGGGTAGTTGTTTCTTAACCTTCGCCACACTCTCATCACCCGAAACAGCTCTCTTAAGACTACGTGACTCCCCCTCATCCATGGATGATAAAGAGAAAGATATATCAGACATCTCATCACCCGACAAAACTGAAAAAGTATTACCAAGAGGAACCCCTCCTGGGTCCGACCCTGAGGAAGAAATGACCACTTTACTTGTCTTCCTCTTCTTCTTTTTCTTCCTCCTAAACTTCTCCCACCCCTCATCATCTGAATCCCCCTCAACAGAGGGTGAGACATGGGATATGGTCACCTTTCCCTCAACCCCTCCCCCATCCAACACCCTCACAGGCCCCTGACCACGTTTACGCTGCCGAGGGACAGGGACTGGAGGCTGAGATGGAAGATCCGCCAAACCCGCCCCCCCAGCAGCTTCTGCCAGTCTGGAGGATCTACGTACAGTAGGATTAGGGACCACCACATGGGGGACAGACTCAGGGACCACATTACTGGGGGAAACAGAATCCGAAACAACAGATGTAACAGACACAGGAGGGACAGACTCAGGGACCACATCACTAGGGGAAACAGAATCTGGAACAGATGTAACAGAAACAGGAGGGACAATAACAGTTTTAGCGGCCTCATCCTCTTTATCAAGCCTCTGTAGCTCAGCCTCCAATCCTGGCAAGTTATGTAATGCCTCCGGGCACTGACTATAAGGATGACCGAGCTTCTGGCACAAATTACACCGAATTTCAGTACAATCCTTAGCCAAATGGCCCAAATCCTGGCATAGTGAGCATTTCTTACGGGTACAGGTAGATGCAAAATGGCCTTTGTCTCCACATTTATTACAGACTTTAGGCTGACCCTGGTAAAAAATAGTCAGCCTATCCCTCCCCAGAAAGGCTGAACAGGGAAGGTGTTGAACTACATTTCCAAGCACCCCCAATTTTAGTGACACTGTCCAGGCCCCTGTCCATATCCCATGCTCATCAAGAACCTTCCGCAGTGGAGCGAGGACCTCACCATATCGGCGTAGCCATACTATCAAATCAGCCTCTGGTATGGATTCGTTACGCACCAGGATCGTCACCGACTTCATCAGAGGCTGCCTGGAAATCACCTTTGGCACCAAACCACTCCACTGCGGAAGGCCCTTGCACCTCCTATATCGCTCCCAAAATAAATCCAAACCCTCAGGCTTTACAAAGGACAAATCAAATTCATAACTCCCCACTGGGCAAATCAAAGCAAATATATCCAAGGCTTTAAACCCCATTTCCAGAACCAACTCAGCCACCCTCCCCCTTACTGGTGGGGTCCCCTCCCCCTCCCACTTCAATTGAACCACATTCCTTCTTCTGTACCCACCAACCATCCCACCACCAAGCCCCCCCAAATTGTGACCACTAATATTTACAAAATTCCCTCCACCCTCCTTGATGCGACTCCCCAGAACAGACGCATAACTGCCCATATTCCTCCCAGCAGAAGAAACATTTGTGTGTTTTGAACCGTCTGTCACATTTCTAGCAGATATCGATTGTACAGATTTGGTCTGCACAATCGATGAGTCTTTCCTCTGCTGAGCAGGGAGAGCAATGTCATTTTTATTTTTCCCAGCAGTATTAACCCCTTCACCACCACCCACCACATTCATTGTTTTATCATTACTGTCATTCTTAATACTTGCTGGTATATTCACAGTTCCTGTAGTCTTCCCAACAGTGTCCTTTCCCACTGCTGTGCTGGTGGAATCTTCAGCTGGCCTGTTTTCTTCCATCAGGACAGGACTTTCAGCAGGCTGGTCTGACACTTCCATGGCTTCCACTACACATGGTGCAATGTGCTGATCCCCTCCCCCATCAGCATCAATCAGCTCTGCTGGAACACAGAGAGGCTCAGGTGAGGCAATCTCTTTGCTGGTGTCAGCCTTATGCTGGCCATACACTATACAGAAATTCGGCCGAACCCATTTTCGAAAAACGAACGTTCGACCGTGACCGCAAACGATCGTGCCATCATATAATGACCGATAATCTGTTCAGTGGACATGAATAAATAATTTTGTGTTCGTTTTTTTACATATACCTAGTGCAGAAAGTTCGGACGGGAAACACATTAACCTTGCAATTTATCGTACGTTCGGCAGAAATTTTCCAAACATGCCGTTCGTTTTTTTTACACAAAAACGTCACAAACGATTATCGATTTGTACCCACTAACTTGCCGAAAAACGAACGAAGTGTCCATTCGAACGATTTTTCGGCCGATTTTTCGTATAGTGTATGGCCAGCATTACTGTGTGAAACACATGCAGCAAACTTGGTAGAGGAACTACTGGTCTCAGCAAATGCAGGAGTAGAAACATCCATGTTCAGGGTGTTTGGTGCAGGTCCATCTTCATTCCCTGGTTTATTTTTCCTCTCATCCTCAGGGATTTCTGATGGATCATCAGATATGGAAACCTTGTCTGCTCTCAGGGGTGACTCCATCTGCTGGATGAAGGTCAGGGTGCCATGCTCACTCTCAACCCCCTGGCTGGTTGCCGCTGGCGATTCCAAGGCCTTACATGGGGGGAGAGGTGCAGAGGCAGATGGACCCGGGTCATCCATAACCTGAGGCTGCTGATCCATGCAACTTACTGACGACTGGCTGGCAAATCTCTTTTCATTGTCAAATTTTTCTTTAAAAGCTCCACTTCTGGCTTTTAACTTCTCCAACAATAAAGTTTGCTGCTTTACTTTTTCCTCCAAATCCTGTAACTCAGGCTTCATGGCTGTGCGATTTCTACTCCAGGCCTGGAAGTATTTGGCTTTAAAGTTTTTATGTTCAGCTTTCAAAACTTGAAGTTTCTCTTCAGCCCTTCCAATTTGCCTAAAGCGATCAACAATCTTCTGACTGAAGATACTCACTTCCATACCAGGGCCTGGACCCACAGTCAGATCCTCCACCTCCTCCTCACTAGGCCCCGTGTCATCAGGGGGATCCCTCCCTGGGCCTCCCCCAGGATCAGGCATTGTTCCTGGGCCAAAACTAGCAGGCAAGGCCCAGGCTTGAAAAAAGGCTGGTTCTCAGAGAGCTCCTTGGGTGTGTCCTCCTCCTCCTTCCCACTGACCACCAATGTAAGGAGCATTCTTCTCACTGATCACCAATGTAAGGAGCATTCTTCCCACTGATCACCAATGTAAGGAACATTCTTCCCACTGATCACCAATGTAAGGAACATTCTTCTCACTGATCACCAATGTAAGGAACATTCTTCTCACTGATCACCAATGTAAGGAACATTCTTCTCACTGATCACCAATGTAAGGAGCATTCTTCCCACTGATCACCAATGTAAGGAACATTCTTCTCACTGATCACCAATGTAAGGAACATTCTTCCCACTGATCACCAATGTAAGGAACATTCTTCTCACTGATCACCAATGTAAGGAACATTCTTCTCACTGATCACCAATGTAAGGAACATTCTTCCCACTGATCACCAATGTAAGGAGCATTCTTCTCACTGATCACCAATGTAAGGAACATTCTTCTCACTGATCACCAATGTAAGGGACATTCTTCTCACTGATCACCAATGTAAGGAACATTCTTCTCACTGATCACCAATGTAAGGAACATTCTTCCCACTGATCACCAATGTAAGGAGCATTCTTCCCACTGATCACCAATGTAAGGAGCATTCTTCCCACTGATCACCAATGTAAGGAACATTCTTCTCACTGATCACCAATGTAAGGAACATTCTTCCCACTGATCACCAATGTAAGGAGCATTCTTCCCACTGATCACCAATGTAAGGAGCATTCTTCCCACTGATCACCAATGTAAGGAACATTCTTCTCACTGATCACCAATGTAAGGAACATTCTTCCCACTGATCACCAATGTAAGGAGCATTCTTCCCACTGATCACCAATGTAAGGAGCATTCTTCCCACTGATCACCAATGTAAGGAACATTCTTCTCACTGATCACCAATGTAAGGGACATTCTTCTCACTGATCACCAATGTAAGGAACATTCTTCTCACTGATCACCAATGTAAGGGACATTCTTCCCACTGATCACCAATGTAAGGAACATTCTTCCCACTGATCACCAATGTAAGGAACATTCTTCCCACTGATCACCAATGTAAGGAACATTCTTCTCACTGATCACCAATGTAAGGGACATTCTTCCCACTGATCACCAATGTAAGGAACATTCTTCTCACTGATCACCAATGTAAGGGACATTCTTCTCACTGATCACCAATGTAAGGAACATTCTTCCCACTGATCACCAATGTAAGGAACATTCTTCTCACTGATCACCAATGTAAGGAACATTCTCCCCACTGATCACCAATGTAAGGAACATTCTTCTCACTGATCACCAATGTAAGGGACATTCTTCCCACTGATCACCAATGTAAGGAACATTCTTCCCACTGATCACCAATGTAAGGAACATTCTTCCCACTGATCACCAATGTAAGGAACATTCTTCTCACTGATCACCAATGTAAGGGACATTCTTCTCACTGATCACCAATGTAAGGAACATTCTTCCCACTGATCACCAATGTAAGGAACATTCTTCTCACTGATCACCAATGTAAGGAACATTCTTCTCACTGATCACCAATGTAAGGAACATTCTTCTCACTGATCACCAATGTAAGGAACATTCTTCTCACTGATCACCAATGTAAGGAACATTCTTCCCACTGATCACCAATGTAAGGAGCATTCTTCCCACTGATCACCAATGTAAGGAGCATTCTTCTCACTGATCACCAATGTAAGGAACATTCTTCCCACTGATCACCAATGTAAGGAACATTCTTCTCACTGATCACCAATGTAAGGAACATTCTTCTCACTGATCACCAATGTAAGGAACATTCTTCCCACTGATCACCAATGTAAGGAACATTCTTCTCACTGATCACCAATGTAAGGAACATTCTTCCCACTGATCACCAATGTAAGGAACATTCTTCTCACTGATCACCAATGTAAGGAACATTCTTCCCACTGATCACCAATGTAAGGAACATTCTTCCCACTGATCACCAATGTAAGGAACATTCTTCCCACTGATCACCAATGTAAGGAACATTCTTCTCACTGACCTCCAATGTAAGGAACATTCTTCTCACTGATCACCAATGTAAGGAACATTCTTCTCACTGATCACCAATGTAAGGAACATTCTTCTCACTGATCACCAATGTAAGGAACATTCTTCCCACTGATCACCAATGTAAGGAACATTCTTCCCACTGATCACCAATGTAAGGGACATTCTTCTCACTGATCACCAATGTAAGGAACATTCTTCTCACTGATCACCAATGTAAGGAACATTCTTCTCACTGATCACCAATGTAAGGAACATTCTTCTCACTGATCACCAATGTAAGGAACATTCTTCTCACTGATCACCAATGTAAGGAACATTCTTCCCACTGATCACCAATGTAAGGAACATTCTTCCCACTGATCACCAATGTAAGGAACATTCTTCTCACTGATCACCAATGTAAGGAACATTCTTCTCACTGATCACCAATGTCAGGAACATTCTTCTCACTGACCACCAATGTAAGGGACATTCTTCTCACTGACCACCAATGTAAGGAACATTCTTCTCACTGATCACCAATGTAAGGAACATTCTTCCCACTGATCACCAATGTAAGGAACATTCTTCCCACTGATCACCAATGTAAGGAACATTCTTCCCACTGATCACCAATGTAAGGAACATTCTTCCCACTGATCACCAATGTAAGGAACATTCTTCCCACTGATCACCAATGTATCATGAGTTGTAGATATAGGAATTTTTAGCAGAAAGTTATTTAAAGAGTTCCTCTGTGCTGGGAAAGGCTGGAGGTCTAGGAGAAATGGTGACTGGTATCTAATTACACATCACTAGGTAGGGGTTCATCACCTCTTCATAAAGGATCACTTCAATAACGGGAACATATTCCAGACACAGTTCCAGGCACACCATACATACGAGGGGTCTGCAGGACACTTCAATAGTTATTTATTACCCGGCAACCTGTTGGATGTGATCCGGGATTATCCTCTAGAAGTAGAGACTGGGGCCTATTCCCAGGAAATCTTCTGCGGGAAAAGCAAGCCTGCCAGTTACCAGGCTACTGACACAAAGCTAGGGAGCCCCAGGAGATGACAGCAGTTGGGAATAGGCACAGATCTAGAGGTAAGAACAATGTTAAAGGGATTTCACGTACCCCGCTGGTGCTCCATCCAGCCTATCCCACGCTCCCAGCAGCAGGCTGACGCCCTCTCGGCGGCCCCTTCTTCACATCTCGTCACAGTGGCCATGGAGAATCTGAGTGAGTGACTAGCAGGGGATTAAGCCACCTCTATCAGTCTACAATCCCCCATCTATAGGGGGAAGCCGACCCCGCTGCCGGCTGCAGCTTCACTCCACACAATTTTCATTTACAGCCAGCCAGCGCTGTGACACCAATTTCCATATGAGTGTCCGCCATCTTTATGTGGTTCATCTCCAAAGCTCATCTTAGAAGTGTTCCTCTATCAGAAAGGTAACAAACTCAAAAAGGTAACAACCCCCCCCTTGCTGCCCCGGCTGCCGGCCAGTTCGATGACCCAGGGTCAGTGCAGCAGGCAGGCGCTGTCCAGCCCGACTCCCCCCTGCTGCCCCGGCTGCCCCCTGCTGGCCAGTTTGGGAACCTGAAGTTGGTGCAGCAGGAGCTGTACAGCCTGACTCCCCCCTGCAGCCCCCTGTCGGCCAGTTCGATGACCCAGGGTCGGTGCAGCAGGCGCTGTTCAGCCCGAATCCCCCCTGCAGCCCCCTGCCGGCCAGTTCGATGACCCAGGGTCGGTGCAGCAGGCGCTGTCCAGCCCGACTCCCCCCAGCAGCCCCGGCTGCCCCCTGCTGGCCAGTTCAGGAACCCAGAGTCGGTGCAGCAGGTGCTGTCCAGCCCAACCTGCCCAGTGAGCAGTGTACCTGGAGTGGAGCTTCAGCCTGGGATGGGGGTCGAGAGGAGGGAGAGCGGGGGAGGGGGGCCAAGTCGCTGCACCATGGGCCTCCTGGGCCAAAGGTTGCCAGTCGGGTGATATCCACTTATTACTGCTTCCATAAATGGTGGACTGTTGCAGGGCACACCCGAATCGGTGACATCTCTGACTTCCCATCAATGTATGGGTACAGCTGAACTCACAAAGCAATGACCGAAAGCTGACATTCCAGAAACATGCTGGAGAATTCTATCGGAAAATATTCTTCCGCCAGCTCTTGTTTTTACTTTTCTGGCCTCCATTTTTCAAGCTGTATCCAAATAAGTTGCATTGCCAATATTTATCTGTCTGTGTATGAGCGCACTCAGTGACTCCCAGCATCCTCGGCGGCTCCTGACACAAGACAATGGGCACTTTACAGGTGTTGATCTGCTTGGCGTGCCTGGCACCTGGTGATGTCAGGCTCTGGATGAGGATGAAAGTGCCGGCTTTGTTGTCACACGCAGGGAGAGGTGAGAGGAAGGCAAATATTGACTCTGGAATTAAAATGACAGGTCGGGAGATAAGAGGAGGGAGAGTGAAAACACAGCCGGCCATGTGACAGCCACCAGCACCAATCCAGCCTTTCTAATGGAAACGTTCGACTTCTCTGGTCACCAACCACCACAAACAGCGGCAAACCTTCTGTCTGTAGACAGTCTGCGGTCATACGGTGTGTCACATTGCTCGAACGATTCCAGGGAAGCATGCCATGAAAAACAAAGCGGCAAGAGAGACGACGGCTGAGTACGGGCTTCAGCTGGCCATACACCCGGACAATTCGAAATGTTCCTTTATGAAATCTTCAATTTTCTGATCGTTAAAAGAGTCAAAGTGACAGAAAAACAAATGGAAGGTGGAAAGTTCTCCTCCGATGAATGAAATGTGAATGTGGTTTTCATTCTGGAAATTCCATTTCAAAATCAAATGTTAAAAGCAAATTCAAATTTAAAGTTCTTTTGAAGGACGTTTGTAAAGTCTCTGATGGCATTACCCAATGTACTGATCAGATTTTCCCTATAAATGTTGGTGTGAAAATCAATCGGTGCGTGTTCAGCTTTACCAGAAGTGAATGTTTTCTGGTGACGGGGGGAGGTGCTCTTCTCCGCCATCAGAACATTTTTCAATCTGGTAAAGCTGGCCATGCAAATTTTCAAGTTTTGGTAAAGCTGGCCATACAAATTTTAGTTTTGGTAAAGCTGGCCATACAAATTTTAGTTTTGGTAAAGCTGGCCATGCAAATTTTCAAGTTTTGGTAAAGCTGGCCATACAATTTTTAGTTTTGATAAAGCTGGTCATACAGTTTTCAGTTTTGGTAAAGATGGCCATACAAATGTTCAATTTTGGTGAAGCTGGTCATACAGTTTTCAGATCTGGTAAAACTGGCCATAGAAATTTCCAGATCTGGTAAAGCTGGCCATACAATCTTATGCCGCGTACACACGGTTGGACTTTTCGTCTACAAAAGTCCGACGGACGCCGGCGGACTAAAGCTGGCTGACAATCCGATCGTGTGTGGGCTTCTCCGGACTTTCAGCGGACTTTGCCAGTCGCAAATCTGACAGACTTTAGATTTGGAACATGCTTCAAATCTTTACGTCGTAACTCCGCCGGACCCAGAAATCCGCTCGTCTGTATGCTAGTCCGATGGACAAAAACCCACGCTAGGGCAGCTATTGGCTACTGGCTATCAACTTCCTTGTTTTAGTCCGATGTACGTCATCACGTACGAATCCGTCAGACTTTTGTGTGATCGTATGTAGGCAAGTCCGTTCGTAAGAAAGTCTGCCGCAAGTCCGCCAAAAGTCCGCCAAAAGTCCGCCAAAAGTCCGTCGAAAGTCTGTCGGACTTTTGTAGCCGAAAAGTCCGACCGTGTGTACGCGGCATTACAGATCTGGTAAAGCTGGCCATACAAATTTCCAGATCTGGTAAAGCTGGCCATACACAATTTCAGTTTTGGTAAAGCTGGCACCCAGATGACAAGGCAGATAGCACTCCAGGGGCCTAATGCCCTGTACACACGAGCGGACTTTTCGACTGGACTGGTCCGACGGACCGAATTCGGCGGACAATTCAACCGTGTGTGGGCTTCAGCGGACTGTTTCTGTCGAAAATCTGACGGACTTTAAATTTGGAACATGTTTCAAATCTTTACGTCGGAACTCCGCCGGACCCAGTTCCTATCCGCTCGTCTGTGTGCTAGTCCAACGGACGAAAACCGACGCTAGGCCAGCTATTGGCTACTGGCTATCAACTTCCTTATTTTAGTCGCTTTGTACGTCATCACGTACAAATCCGTCGGACTTGTCACACTTGGTGTTATCCTGTGTAGGCAAATCCGTTTGTTCGAAAGTGTGTCGGAAGTCCATCAAAAGTCCATCGGAAAGACTGTCGAACCTTTGTTGCCGAAAGTCTGCCCGTGTGTACAGGGCATTACACGGCTGATGAAAATTCCGGTGACCTTCCATTTGATCGGTTCTGCTCCATTATTATTGATCACCTCTTTTCATTTCTAATAAATACCTGTGCATGTGCTGGAGAACCAATCATAACACAGAGATCGGCTTTAACCGATTGCATACCTCTATAGGTGATCCATTGATATTTTAAAATGACAGCAAAGTGTGGAGCTGTATTGGGTATATTGCATAGTTCTAAATACTAATCAATATATCTCTGGTTGGTTGTCCAATCACAGAATGCCTACGTGTGTGGCCACCATAAGCCGGGGCTGCGGTGTATACTAAGAGATAATCGGGAGGCCAATGATCACAAGAATCCCGAAATCCTTCATCTTCCATCAAGATGGGCGCTCTAGATCTTCAGAGGAAGGATGTCTTTTCATTCGGCATTGTTCTAGATCGAAGGAGAACGCTCGCCCTCCTTAATGCTCTTCCTTATAAAGGCGCTTTTTGAAAATAATTCTGAATGCGAGAAGAAAGTTATCTCATTAGGTCCCTTTTTAAGGCGGACTGTCGGTCTTTGGTTGATGGTATCAAAGAATCCGCCGGCACAAAAGCATGTCTAATTTTAAGGAAGTTTTTGCAAGCCGACTTAAAACCGATCGACTCATTTCACTTTCTGCAACTTGCAATTTTGTATAAAAAAAAAAAAAAAAAAGGAGCGAATTCCTTTGATAGGAGCTTTAAAGATCTGCCTTTCCCTAATGGCAAGATTTAAAAGCGGTGACCTTTCTGCGGGAAATATCAAAGTACAGAAGACGGTCGTCTTTTCAAACGCCGTTGACCTTGTCGGCTCAAACTTTTCCCCCCAAAATGCAATAATTGATGTTTTCTTCTCTTTTTTTTTTTTTTTTTTGCTGCTGTCGGCAGAACCGAGCCTCTTACCTGGATTTAGCCGCCGTCGCGCGGTAATAGGCAAAAACCGCCTCAATGGCCGCGATTGCTCCTTCATTTCTGCGATTTCTCCCTATTGTCAGCATTTACTATTCAATCCCGCCGGAAGAATGCTGGGAGCGCAATTAAAAGTGTACAGAAAGGGGAACGACGGTGGAGGAGCTGAACGGGGGATGGGGGGGGGGGGGGGGCCTCTATGGTGAACCGGTAATCGGAAATTGGTGGGACTACAGCGGACGCTCTTAAAGGGAAAGCACCACGTGTTTTCATAGAGACATGTTATCAATTATTACTGTGTATATGCCTTACACTTGATTACTATTTTTATGGTGGTACTTTATCCCTTTTATGCCTAAGTCTATTTCTGACATTTGTTGCTTACAAGTTAGAATACGTATTTTTTGCTAGAAAATGTACTTAGAACCCCCAAATATTATATATATATACACACACACACACACATATATCTATCTATCTATCTATCTATATATATTCTTCTAGAGAATAAAATGCCAATCGTTGCAATATTTTATGTCATACGGTATTCGCCCAGCGGTCTTTCAGACGCAATTTTTCTGGGAAAAAAAAGACATTTTTGTGAATTAAAAAAAAAAAAAAAAACTAAACAGTAAAGTTACCGTAGCCCAATTTTTTTTTTTAATATAATGTGATAGATGATATTACACTGAGTAAATAGATACTGAACACGTCAGGCTTTGAAATTGCGCAAACTCGTTGAACAGACTACGGTACCTAAAAATCTCCATAGGCATAGCTTTAAAAAAAAAAATAAAAAAGTAACGGTTACCAGGTTAGAGTTACAGAGGAGGTCTAGTGCTAGAATTATTGCTCTCACTCTGACGATCGTGGCGATACTGCACATGTGTGATTTGAACACTGTTTACATATGCGGGCGCCACTTAAGTAGGCGTTTTGTTTGCTGCGTGAGCACGCGGGGGCGGGGCGCTTAAAAAATATATATATTTTTCTTATTTATTTTTATTTTTTTACTTTTGTCTCGTTAAAAAAAAAAAAAAATTCTGATCACTTTTATTGCTGTCACAAGGAAATGTAAACATCCCATGTGACAGTAATAGGTGGTGACAGGTCCTCTTTATGGAGAAATCGGGGGATGGTCGAAAAGACCCCAAATCCCTCCTTTGCACTTAAAAGTATTCAGATCGCCAAAAACGGTGATTCTGAATACGGTCATTTTTTTCTAAAATCTGCGCCATTGGCAGCCGAGTAAACCGGAAGTGACGACGCTTCCTTGCTTTTACATAGGAGGCTCGATCAAAGCCGTTTCTGGCTTTGTTACAGTCTCAGCCTAGCCGGCGGACGGGAGGCCAGGGAAGAGCGTCAGAAGGCGGGGGGGGGGGGGGGGGGGAGACCCCTCCCGCTTCTTTAGGATAACAGCCGAGCAGCTTTTATGCCGCGTACACACGAGCGGACTTTACGGCGGACTTTGCCCGGCGGATTTTTCGACGTACTTTACGACGGACTTTCTGAATGAACGGACTTGCCTACACACAATCCACCAAAGTCCGTCGAATTCGTACGTGATGACGTACGACCGGACTAAAACAAGGAAGTTCATAGCCAGTAGCCAATAGCTGCCCTAGCGTGGCTTTTTGTCCGTCGAACTAGCATACAGACGGCGGACTTTTCGACCGGACTCGATTTCAACGGATAAATTTTAAACAAGTTTCAAATCTAATTCCGTCCAACTTTTGAGAAAACAAAGTCCGCTGGAGCCCACACACATCGAATTGTCCGACGAAATCCAGTCCGCCGGGCAAAGTCCGCCGTAAAGTCCGCTCGTGTGTACGCGGCATAAGTCTCATCGATTGTTATCACTAAAGAGCCAATTATGCCCAAATGTTGGTGTCATTGGAAAGAATGGTGCCTCATTGGTGGTGTCAGTGGAAGATTAGATGGAATGGTCCCTCATCCTTGGTGTCTGTGGGAGGAATTATGCTCAACTGTTGGTGTCATTGGAAAGAATGGTGCCTCGTTGGTGTCAGTGGAAGATTGAATGGAATGGTCCCTCTTTCTTGGTGTCAGTGGGAGGAATAGTTCACAATTGTTGGTGTCAGTGGGAGGAATTATGCTCAAATGTTGGTGTCATTGGAAAGAATGGTGCCTTGTTGGTATCAGGAAGGAATAGTGCCCCATCCATGGTGTCAGTGGGAGGAATTATGCCCAACTGTTGGTGCCATTGGAAAGAATGGTGCCTCGTTGGTGTCAGTGGAAGATTGAATGGAATGGTCCCTCTTTCTTGGTGTCAGTGGGAGGAATAGTTCACAATTGTTGGTGTCAGTGGGAGGAATTATGCTCAAATGTTGGTGTCATTGGAAAGAATGGTGCCTCGTTGGTGTCAGTGGAAGATTGGATGGAATGGTCCCTCATCCTTGGTGTCTGTGGGAGGAATTATGCTCAAATGTTAGTGTCATTGGAAAGAATGGTGCCTCGTTGGTGTCAGTGGAAGGAATAGTGCCCCATCCATGGTGTCAGTGGGAGGAATTATGCCCAACTATTAGTGTCATTGGAAAGAATGGTGCCTCGTTGGTGTCAGTGGAAGATTGAATGGAATGGTCCCTCTTTCTTGGTGTCAGTGGGAGGAATAGTTCACAATTGTTGGTGTCAGTGGGAGGAATTATGCTCAAATGTTGGTGTCATTGGAAAGAATGGTGCCTTGTTGGTATCAGGAAGGAATAGTGCCCCATCCATGGTGTCAGTGGGAGGAATTATGCCCAACTGTTGGTGCCATTGGAAAGAATGGTGCCTCGTTGGTGTCAGTGGAAGATTGAATGGAATGGTCCCTCTTTCTTGGTGTCAGTGGGAGGAATAGTTCACAATTGTTGGTGTCAGTGGGAGGAATTATGCTCAAATGTTGGTGTCATTGGAAAGAATGGTGCCTCGTTGGTGTCAGTGGAAGATTGGATGGAATGGTCCCTCATCCTTGGTGTCTGTGGGAGGAATTATGCTCAAATGTTAGTGTCATTGGAAAGAATGGTGCCTCGTTGGTGTCAGTGGAAGGAATAGTGCCCCATCCATGGTGTCAGTGGGAGGAATTATGCCCAACTATTAGTGTCATTGGAAAGAATGGTGCCTCGTTGGTGTCAGTGGAAGTTGGATGGAATGGTCCCTCATCCTTGGTGTCTGTGGGAGGAATTATGCTCAACTGTTGGTGTCATTGGAAAGAATGGTGCCTTGTTGGTATCAGTGGAAGGAATAGTGCCCCATCCATGGTGTCAGTGGGAGGAATTATGCTCAAATGTTGGTGTCATTGGAAAGAATGGTGCCTCGTTGGCGTCAGTGGAAGATTAGATGGAATGGTCCCTCATCCTTGGTGTCTGTGGGAGGAATTATTCCCAACTGTTGGTGTCTTTGGAAAGAATGGTGCCTCGTTGGTGTCAGTGGAAGATTGGATGGAATGGTCCCTCATCCTTGGTGTAAATGGGGGAAATAATGCCCTATCCTAGGTGTTTGAGATCCTACACATTTGTCTGGTCATGGAGCCGTCCTTGTATATTGATGATTGTCCTGATTTTGTACTATTACCCCTGAAGAAGGAGGGATTATGTGTCAGCTTCCGGAACGTGTTGGATATCCACTCCGCATAGCAGAGGATTATATCTCATCCGAGCAGGCCATTCGATTTGGAGCTTTGCTGTCTTTTATACCACAAATAAAGACCCCGGCCAGGCCGGAGTGATGTGTCCCCACTGTCTGGGGGGTCCGTTATTCTGCCCACCAGCATCACCCTTATTCCATATAATGGGAGTTCATACAGTCATAAAAGCCCCATGAAGACTCCTCACTGGAAACCAACATCTACAGTCCAATCACAATCCCCCTCCAAGACACGTGGAGTCCCCCACTGCTTACCCACAACACACTGGGCCCCCCGAACCAACTCAAACCTCCAAGCACCCAATCAGGGGTCACATTAATGGATACAGTTATCTGATTGGCTGCCATGGATCACACCACCTGTACTCTACCAGCATTGGGTTATGAAATAATCAGCAATCCATTATATAGAGTGTAAGCTCCTGGGTCCGGCCAGTGTGGGATGGGATGAAGAAATGACAAACACAGATGGTAGAAAATAAATATTTAATGTTAGACACGGATACAAAGATACAAAAAGATGTGTAAACCTGATATAAAATAATAGGAGATAAGCGAGGGGCGGGGTATAGGTAGTAGGTCAGCGGCTGCCCGTGGCTCAGTGAGGCGACGTCTGACACAAGGAATGTAACAGCCAATCAGATGAGAGATTTTATTTGGCATGAAATATAAAGGGCTCGGTCGGTCCTGATGAGCGTCTTTCTTGTATGGAGGTCACAGTCTGGAATGGAATTTATAATATGACAATAAATAATAGTGATTCTATATACTAGACATCCCCTTCCACTAGATATATCCCACACACAATGGCAGCTGCAGTCCGTGTCAGATCACACTGTCAGCTCTTCTGCACACGGCTGCAGTTAGGATCGGAGCGATGTGTATATAGCATGCTTCTATGCACTTCCAGCTTCATCACTGAAGTCTTTGCGATTCTGATAGAAGGTAAAGTGTTTTCTGATTGGATGAAGTGGAGAGCACGATGTCACCACCTCACCTCGTCCAATCAGAAGACACTTTGCATTCATTCAGAAAATGCAAAGCATTCTCGGAATGGAGCCTGTGTCCAGCGGCTGACCTCCTGTGTTCAGTCATCCTGGGTGTCACCTTTCTGGCGCTCTGTCACTGCCGGCCCTTGGTGGGGGGTTGGGTGAATTTGGGGAACATGAAGAAGGAGAAGTGATGAGCTGCTCTGGGCACTTGGATCCAGGGCCAGAATAAGGAGTGGGAAGGGGAGGTGGCCGTTCTGGGCACTTGGATCCAGGGCTGTGATAAGAATTGGGCAGGAGGGGCGGCCGCTCTGGGCACTTGGATCCAGGGCCAGGATAAGGAATGGGCAGGGGGGCGGCTGCCCTGGGCACTGGGATCCAGGGCTGGGATAAGGAGTGGGCTGGGGGTGACTTCCCTGGGCACAGTGGTAATATGTGAGGTGGGGGATCACCACAAAGAGATTGTGTGTGTGTGTGTGGGGGGGGGGGGGGGGGGGGTAGGAGATTTGTGTTGGAAGGGGGAATTTTGTGGGCAGCAGGGGGTAAGTATTGTTTTACGAGGGGAAATTAGGAGGGGTTGGATGCCAAGAGTGGTGATTTAGGGGGGTTGGGGGAAGAAGAAGATTTATGTTAGAAGGTGGGATTTTGGGGGGGCATTTGTGCTGGAAGGGGGGAAATTTGAAGTAGGGGGCAGAAGATGTGTACTAGGAGGGGATATTTTAGGTATGTTTTTACTTGCATGTAGGTATCCATTTGTCGATGTGGAAAAAGTAAAAATAAAAATGATCTACGGTAATGCGCCCTCCTGCGTTTTTTTGCAGATGGTTCTCAGGATTGCCCCGTCGGAGGGCTGCACCCTTGATGGGCATTTTAGGAAAAAGTGCGATGGAAGAAGATCCATTGGTTGGCGCTGCAGTGTTTTTGGGTGTTTGGGGATATTTTAGGAGTGAAGGATTTGTGCTAAAAATGGGGCCGCCACTGGTCCCATCACCTGGGTGGCACCGAGCTATAGGGTTAGGACACCTCAGGGTGCTTTTGTATGGTGGGGGGAGGGTTGGATATGGATGGACACAATGTATGTTTTATTACCGGTATTTCTGTTTCACCGAAACATTACTACTAAGCAATGCCAGCCCAACCAATCAATGGAGGAGCTCCGGGAGGCTCCATTGAACACACAGGAAGTGATGTCACAGGAAGTGATGTCAGTACAATTCTCCAATGCCCTTTTATCTCTGCTTCTGCTCTACGTGCCTATTCGCCTCCAATGCCACCCCTTCCCGAATACTCTATGGTGGTGTATGGGGTGTCACTAGGGTGACCACATTTCCAAACTGCCATTCAGGGACACCCCGCCCCCCGCGCCCCCCCCCCCCCCCCCCCCCGGAAGAATGGAGGGGGAGAGCAGGACAGAGGGGGACAACATCAGGACAGAGTTGGACAGCAGCAGGACGGAGGGGGACACGGAGGGAGAACGGAGGGGGGACACCAGAATGGAGAGGGACAGCAGCAGGACAGAGGGGGACACGGAGGAAGAATGGGGGGCTACAGCAGGATGGGGGGGGGGGAACAGCAGCATAACGGAGGGGGACAGCAGCAGAACGAAGGTGGACATGGAGGAAGAACGGAGGGGGACAGCAGCAGAACGGAGGGGGACAGCAGCAGAATGGAGGGGGGTGGGGGACAGCAGCAGAACGGAGGGGGAGTGTGGGGGACAGCAGCAGAATGGATGGGGGTGGGGGGGGACAGCAGAAGAATGGAGGGGAGTGTGGGGGACAGCAGCAGAATGGAGGGGGGTGGGGGGGACAGCAGCAGAATGGAGGGGGTGGG